>CM031372.1:24008400-24608400 GCA_018208015.1 Medicago ruthenica | reverse complement strand
AATTATTATATTCTTTAGAAGCATGACTATAAAAAACACATGATAAATGATCAATGAGTCACTAAATAACATAATTGTACAACTCATATACAGGACTCATAACGACATATTTATCATTGATAAGATCTTTATTATTTTTAATATTTTGATATATTTTTAGTCTACCACTTTATGTTATTTAATAACAACTATTTCAGTAATTTTATGATGGGCAAATTACACTAACATCCCTTAAGGTCTTCTTAAATAACATAAACACCCCCTCAATTTTTTTAACTAAACACTAATCTCGCTTATTTTGTTATCAAAATGACAAGCACCTCCCTTATAATTTAACACCGTTTAAATTTTGTTAATTCCATTTTTTTGAGCAATTGACTTCCTCATACAACTATGAACTCCCTTAGTTTTCGACCGTCTTTTCTTACCATTTTGCACTTTGGTGATTTTTCCAAACTTAAGAGATCTCTCATTGTTAGTGTGTCAAGGTGGTTCATTTTTGAAACTCTAATGTAATAAAATTGATATATCAAAGTTTATTTCATTTTCATTGGTCAACCACAATGTTCATCCACCAAAACCATTTCCATTTCTATATTCTCTTTTACTCACTTATGTAATTGTTTGTATTTGGTTCTATTTGATGGTAAAAACAATTGTTGTTATTTTTTCTCCATTGTGGGAAAGAAAACCTCATTCAAATTAATTTCCAAAAGAGAAAACAGGTACAATATATATCAAACCAAAATTAAATTAGATAAAATTGTGTACTTCCAAGATTATTGAAATGAAATTAGATAAAATGAAGGGAGATTAGTATGTTTAGAAAATTAGAGGGGGTGCTTGTGTTGTTTAAGAAAATATCATGGGAGGTCAATGTAATTTGCCCTTTTTACATTAATGTCGGGTTTATCATTAATGATTTTCTTATTTTCTCAATGCATATAACAATGTAATGCGCTTTGATGCATATCCCTTGCTTCGATGCCCAATCCGTGCAGAGCATGAGCCCCGTGTTAGCACGGGTTTGTTGCTAGTTAAGCATTGAAATGAATATTCATTATCATGAAGAATAAATATCAAATCATCAACATTTTGAAAAAACTTGTTTTATCGCAGACAACAATGAAGTTATCACAAATTTGAATTTGATGTCCCAAAAGTGTGATTCATGTGTGAAAATTAGTAATAAAATATATTGCAATTTTTGAGAGGGTGCTAAAATCCTCATCCCGTTCCACTTCTGATGTTGACTAACTTACCACGTTCATTCAAGTATGGCAGACTTAGAGAAGATAGTTCATGCTTTCGACCACACTATATTCCCTATTCTCTTCCTCACCGAATCTCGTAGCAAGTAGTGTTGCTCATGGAAGGTGCCAGCTCAAATCAACATGTTAATACATTTTGCTTTGAAATTAAAATAAATCTAAATTGTCATTCAAATTCAAGTACAATAACACACACTTTAGATATCTTTCAAGGTTATGAAGTGGCCTAGATTATGACCAATAGTCTATTGGTCATATTTTCATATACATGAGACACGTTGGTACTCTGAGCCTTTTCAAGCCACCCTTAATATTTTATTATCCTTTGCTAACCCACTTTAAGTGTCCATACAATTTTCTTTGTTGTTTTAGTGACAAACCATGACACATGTTTTGAACCTGAAATTTATATTTGGTTAATTGCTTTGAAGTTAGATAAAATTATAAGTATTTGGGTTTGTTTTGAAACTAAGTTTTGGATTGCTCTTTGAAATTAGCGCCATTTTAAGTTTGGAGTGGAGTACAATTAGAATTTAGCTATCATAAAGTAAAAAAAAATTGTAGACTAAACCATCCAAAATTGGTCTACACACCAAAAAAAAAAAAAAGAGCCAAGCAATCAAAATTTGTTCTTTTAGAAAAATGGATAAGTAGTTTTACTAGTACCCATGTTGGTTTAACAAGGATATTGACGCTTGGTAGTACTTTAATGTTTAGGGATCTATAACTTGTATCTAACTCCAATTCTTTAGTTAGCCTACTTTCCTAAATATATCCTACCTTGACCTAAACCACATTATAACATTGAAAGACCTCTAAAGTATGTCTGATTATACTTGACTTTGAATAATTTTTTAGAATTATTTCAAGTTCATAACAAAATGCATTGACATGTTGAGTTGAGAGGACACCTTCCATGACCATCACTACTTTCTACGAGATTTGGTGAGGAAGAAAAAAGAGAATAAGGTGTGGTTGAAAGCATGAACTATCTTCTCTAAGTATGCACTGCTTGAGCGAAAGTGGTAAGTTAGTCAAAGTCGAAAGTGGAATAGAATGAGGATTTTAGCACCCTCTCTGAAAGGTAAGTCGTTTTAAAATTTGTGCAAATTTTGACTTTTGGTTATTTTGTTACTTGAGGACAAGCAACATTTTAAGTTTGGGTTTATAATGATGCCCCATCATATGGTATTTTAATCTATTTTTGAAGTATTTTTTTATGCATTTGAAGACATTGTAGAGGTTTTAGAGTGAGTTGCTCATGATTTGGGAAATGTTTTGTATTGTTTTGATTTGAGTCATTGTAATTCTATTTCATTCCAAACAAGCCAACTTCATAGTTGTTGTGAGTCTTTTAAGATACAAATCATGTGATTCAGAAAACCAAGACAGCTCGTGAAAGTTATGAAAGTTAGAGAATCAAGCGCAATGTAGGTTTGAGTACAAAACAACTTGGGGGAATTCTATCACAAGTCTCAAACTCATATCAAGTATGAAAATCAATTAAAGAATCAAGAAACTAAGGAAAAAGACCCCTGGTCCATGCACCCCACGCACAAACCTATACGCCTTGCGCATTGGGCGAGCCTTGTGCATGAGGCCATGTGCCTTGCGCATGCGAACATAAAAAACTTGTATTTTGGTGTTTTATGGCCACGCGTTGTGCGCATGATTCCACTAGAGTCGGGGATGATGTGTGTGTATTTTTTTCCTATTTAAAGCACGTTTTAACCTAGAAACATTTATTTAGAAACCTAACGGTTTATATGCAAATGAGTGAGATCAGAAAATCACAAGAGGGGTGTTTTTCAACCAACTTGCATTTGTTCTAATGTATGTTACTATTTATTTTACCTTTGATTATGTATTCGGTTACCACGAGTGGCTAAACACCCAAACTTAGGGTTCAGAGATGAAGCTCTATTATTTGTTGGATTCTTTTACAAGTGCATGACAATTTCCTTTTATCGATACTACCTGAATTATATTTACTTTATATATATCGGTCCTAATCTCTTTCAGTTCCACTGATCTTGAATTGATCATATGTTAGAAATTCTAGATTTGTTTCGTCTTTCTAATCATAACCGTTATGACTAGTGTTGCACCCTAATTTTGTCCAAATCTTTAAAAAAAAATCATGATCTTCAGACTCTGATCTTCAGACTCTGTTCTTCAGACGCTGATCTTCAGACTCTGACCTTCAGACGCTGACCTTTAGACGCTGACCTTCAGACGCTGATCCTCAGACTCTGACCTTCAGACGCTGACCTTCATCAGACGCTGTTCTTCAGACGTTGTTCTTCAGACTCTGATCTTCAGACACTGTTCTTCAGACGCTGATCTTCAGATCCTGAATGTCTTCAGACTCTGATCTCCAGATCCTGAATGTTGCACCCTAATTTTTGTCCGAGTCTTTTTTTTTTTTTTAAAAAAAAGAGTTTCTTATTTATTATTTTTATTTATTTATTGATAATAATTAAGCATTCTTATGGTTTTAAATACAAAGAAAACCTAGTCAAAGATGCCTTTTTTCTATTTGCATGCTACATGTTTTTACTCCATTTTGCACTTTTGAATTTTTCATACCATTTCCATGCAAGCTCACCATCGCCAATGCATGCCTAAGAAGACAAAGAGCTGCCATTTCTCAGGATGCCATTTTTCAGATCTGCCATTTTTCAGATTCTTGTGTCATTCTTATCCTTTCAAAGTCTTCAACAAACCCTAATCTCCCCCTATATAAATACCCCTCTTAAGTGAGGAGGATAAGAAAGAAAAAAAAACCCTAAAGTGGAGAGAGGCAAGAACAAGAGTTTGAGTTTTGAACAAAAGTGAGAAAAACAGCAACCAAAACCACAAAAAAAACATCAAAAAGAGAGGAGAACTATTCACTTTTTTCACCACTACTACCTCCAAAAAAAAAAACCACAACCACTCAAAAAACCCCTCATTTTTCGTGCATCCACAACTTTGCTAGGAGTTTGTAAGTATCTTTGTCCATTTTTTATTTCATTTTTCGCATTGCTAAAGGATTTGTAGTTGCTTTCATAAATAATGCATTTTTTTCTTCACCATAAGTTCATGAGCAAGACTTGAGGCCGAAATATAGTTAGTTTTAGGACATCTTTTGGTAGATCTAAGACCACTACGATGTAGTACTCATGGCAAGATTTACCGTGATATTTTTATTTTCGTATTTGGTTCAATATTGAGTGAGAAATCGAACTGAGAAGTTAGGAAAAAAATCATAAAAAAAACGTGTTCAGCTGTTCCTGCATTTTTTCTGCATCTTTTTTGTGTGTGTCAAATTACAGTTTTGCCACTGTTCTCATTTTTTAGTCATTTTTAACTCATTTTTGCACTTAAAAAATCATAGAAAATCCAAAAAATCACAAAAATTATAAAAAAAAATCACCAGAACAGAAATGAATTTTTTTCTTACTGTTTTTTTACCGTTTTACCCCTGAGGTTGGTTTTTGACCATTTTACCCCTTAATCACTGTGTTACTCGCGTAACCCGTTTTCGCGTAAAAAAAACGACAAAGGAGGTTTTATTGTCGAGTTAATTCCAAAGGGGCTGTTACTCATTTTAATTGATTAAAAGATTTAAAAAAAATATAACAAGTGTTAATACTTTTAATTGTAGTTTATGACGATTAATTTTCGATAATAAACTTGAATGAAAAAAGGGAATGGTCTGACGTATGTCTTTCCATTCCCCGGTTGCACGAGCACTTGACGTATGTCTCGTTGTTCGGACAATCGTCATTCTATTTCAAAAAAAAAATGATATATTAATTTTTGATAATAAACTTGAATGAAAAAAGGAGTGGTCCGACGTATGTCTTTCCATTCCCCGGTTGCACGAGCACTTGACGTATGTCTCGCTTGTTCGGACAATTGTCATTCTATTTTCAAAATACAAAAAACATAAAAAAAACAAATTCAACACACCAAACTAATTTTTGGCCCTCTCGCGGTTAAATAAAAATCAAATCTATTTTCACAAACAGACGATGTTTTATCAATTCTAACGCGATACAAACAAACGCTTAAGTCTCCCACGCGCGAGCATACAAGCTACGTTTAACCACTAAAATACGATCAAAAACATCGTTCTTTAAAATCAACCAACAAACAAACATTTTCTACCAAGAACTACGTAGCTTTGAATTCTCCATCGCACCAGGAGATACGTAGGAGCAGGATCAAACTCTTATCAAGCACACTAATAAAAAACCTTTTTTCCCCCTTTCCTTTTTTTCTTTAAAATGTTAAAATGTTGCAAGCAACCCTTAAAACACCTTTTAACCCTAAACTAATTAGGAGGTTGCCGTTGGGTACAACGAATGCGAGGGTTGCTAATACATTTCCCTTGCATAATCGACTCCCGGACCCGTTAATGGTTACGACGACCATCCTTCCAAATCGTCAAGGGTGTTATCAATGTTTCCCTTTAAAAATAAAACTTTGGTGGCGACTCCGTAGTTATTCCGAGCGTTAGTACGCTCGAGCGTTTTTTAGCGACGCGACAACTAGGTTTAACACTCTCAAACACCCATTATATAATAAGTCCATACTAATTGTTGCAAAGAAATATGACATAGGAAGGGCCTATAATCGGAGATGTAGTAATCCTTACTTTGTTAGACATCGTGAAAATAAACCTTTGATATTATTTGATCGAGGAACATGCATTAATCCAACAAAGACATAGATGAAATTCGAAGTATCCTAATCATCGTCAAATCACTGTCTCAACATGTTTAAATTTTGTCGTAATCAACAATCTTGCAAACTCCCCTCAATATATTGTTTTTCATTATATGTTTAGTTAATTGCCTAGTAGAAAACAACAATCTCTATGGAGATGATATCTGACTACTTTATTACTATGAACAATTTGGTACACTTGTCAACTTTGTGTGCGATTTTGTCACCTAAATCCATTAAATCCTTGAAGTGCATACCTAGAGTATGAATAAATACTCGTACCCAAACCGGTATGGTCAATGCTGGTACCCAATGGCGGAGAATCACATGGGCATAGGTGGACAACAACCCACCCACCCCCTCCCCTTCCAACAAAAGATTTTTTTTAGGGGAAATGGCAAAAATATCCCATAGCTTTAAATCAAATTCCAAACTGACCCATCCAGACCATTCTCTTTTTTTTTTTTTGAACAAACCCAACTCATTCTCTTCACTTCCCATGTTCACGTACGTATTTAAATAACCCTTTATTAAATTAGAAGCAAATCAGTTGATAATATTAATAAGTAGATGGCTAACTTGTATAGTTTGTTTGGAGGTAGTTCGATTCGAGAAAAATAAATAAATTAGATTAGATGAAGCAAAGAACACTTTTAAATCTATGAATTGCAAACAATACGTAGTGGCATGAAAGTAAAGAAAAGGTAGTGGCAAAAAATTATATGTAGTAGCAAGAAACTATAGGTAGCAAACTATATGTAATTGCAAACTATACGTAGTAGCATAGCAGTACCATATTGAAAGGGGAGTTTCTAAATGATAGCATGGCATTTTATATTGAAAGAATAATTAATTCAAGGGTTAGTTTTAAGTCTATTATTGATGATTCTAAGTTACTCAGATTTGCATTGAGAATTATTTTAAATTTTTAAGGTGTATACTTTAATTTTTTGATTATCAACTTTAAGTTTGATGCTTATTACAATGAAAATTTTATGGCCCACATATGGTTTTTTTCCGGCTCCACCATTGTCTGTATCCGTTACCAGCACTTTAACTATAGGAAAGAACTCTTCCATGTTCAATGTCTTATACTTTTGTAACAATTTAGTCATTTATCCTTTTTCTTGTTCAAGTCATGTATCTTTTATGATGTTCACAAGATTTTTCTTTTTCAATTTTCATTCAAAAACGTTGATGCCTCTTTTACAAACAAAAATATTATACTTACTCAAACAATTACTAGACTATGGTCCACTGTGTGTTTTTGTGTAATTTTGTTGGCAATATATTGTTGGTGGACAAGTTTTTGTAAGATTCATTATATTACCTGCTCAATTTTCACCGACGAAGAGGGAGGAAAACATTCACCGCAATGTGGAAGGAAAAGACAGAGAAAATAGAGAATTAGATTTTCTAAGTTTTATTTTAAGGCAAAAGAGAAAAATATTATTAGATGTTAGTGTAAGGGAGTTTTATATTATCATTATGTAAAAATTAATTTTTAGAAATTAGGCTAGATTAATTTTATATAAATTTTATTTATATTTTTTGTTTTGTTTGTATCATCCATATATATGTGTGTGTGGATACGAGGTAGGGTGGATACTATAGTGCCCATATCCTCATCCATACCTACTTAATTTTGTGAATAATTATCTATATTCGAGTCAATATCCATTGTGCAGGTTTTACCATACTCATCATGTGTAGTTTTTACTAGTACATGTTGGGTATGAGTCAAATTGTCATCATGTGTAGTTTATTCCTATTAATATTTTAACTTTTCATTTTAACCTCTTCGACTTTTAATCCTCCAAAAGATTTCTATCATCACTTTGGTCTCTGTTTTTAATTCAACTCATGTGTATCATTTGGAATTTTGAATTTACTTTTTTGCAGGAATGTTTAGAATATCATAATAATCTCTCCCGAAAAATTCAAATCTTTTAACAACGGATGAATTAGATATTAATTATTTTTTTGCGCTGAAAATATTTAATTAATATTTTTGCAAAATATCATTCAAAAATCTGAAGGATACACATGACATGACTTAAAGTTAGAGACAAAAAAGGTGGGTGGAAAAATTTTGAGAGACTAAAAGTTGAATTTAAATTTTATAAGGACTAAAATGAAAAGTATGAATATTTATAGAGACAAAAAACATATTTAACCCATAAATATAATATATCAATTTTAAATTTTTTTAAAAAATTCTTACCAATGAATTCAAGGCTTATTTTTTTATTTTTTTTGAATAAATTCAAGGCTTATTTTTGTTTGTGTCAATTTGAATAATGAGCTAATAAATTAAAGGATGGTGTGACAAAACTTTTTTTTGGAATACATATTTTTTTTAAAAGGCTAAAAAATTAAATTAATAAACCAAAATAAGCTCCTCTAGTACAAGGAGTGCCAGAACAACTTAACAATCCAAAACAAGAAAATTACAGAATTGCTTTCAAGCAGAACAATGGATTCTGCCTCCACAAGAGATAATCAAAATCAAATAAAACATAAGACGATTTGAACCACCAATAAGTCTATAGCTCGACCGTTTCTTTCTGTAACACTCATACTAAATTATCTAGAATATTTAGCATGTGTATTAATCTGATACTGGGTACATTAAAATTTTCAATAATAATAATACGTACATCTGAATGAGTACAAGTTAGCTCGTTAATACAGTTATCCAAATAACATAAATTACACTTTCATATACATATATACATAATCTGAAAACCTCCTGAGCTTGTCCTCATCGAGCAACTGCACTCCATCCAGCGTCTTCTTGGGGAAAATCACATGAACATCTCTTGATCACCTGAAAACCTGCACCAGAAGGATTGGGGTGAGACATTACGTCTCAGTGAGCTCCAGCCCAACCTACTGTTGGCAACCACGGGGAAACCTAGGGTCGCCGTGCCTACTCTCGGCAATCTTGGGGATACCTATGATCGCCAAGTCTTTACTTATTTCGCGATCGAGGGGAAACCTAAGATCGCTTCTTGTCTCAAACATTTCTCGTCATGTGCTAACTTAACTTATCTTGTACTTAGTGATCAAGGGGAAATATCTTATGATCACTTCTGGTTCACTAGGAACTATTTGTCCTGTTTTCTCAATACATATAAATAACTTATTCATTTCTCATAATAATTCATAAGTATTACTTTTCATCATTCTTAAATATAAAGTTAGTAAGTCAGCGTTGAACAAACAATAATTATCTGGGTTCATTTTACGGAGTGCATCCGGGTGGAGTAACCCCGAAGTACATCTCCCTTCTAACCGGTGAAAATTCCTATCATATCAGGCTAACACCGGACTCCTCTTGTCGTCGTGCGGTCATCCTTGCGGAATAACACGTCCCACTAGCGTGAACCTCCTGTGTCCCACTAGCGTGAACAACAGAAGACACGACTTAATAATCTTAACTTACGCGTTTACCTCCCGGGTCCCACTAGCGTGAACGACGGAAGACGCGAATTAATATTCTTTAAACTTATGCATGAACCTTTCATGTCCCACTAGCGTGAACGATGAAAGTCACGACTTAATAATATTAATCTTAGTCTTTACTTTGCATGAACCATTCGTGTCCCACTAGCGTGAACGACGAAGGCCACGACTTAATATCTTAATAATTCTTTGAAATAAGTCTTGAATACATAACCTAAAAAGGTTCTTAACTTAGAACATTAAATCATTCTTTGTGCATACGCACGCTTAATTGAGTGCATCTAAAACTTGGTACACTAGGTGCATTCTCATTCCCATAATTTCTTAACTTATGTACTTAAAAGTACGTCTAATAATTTGCTATGAGCTTATGCATATTTAATGCATTTCTTAAGGGAACTAATCTCTCAATCTATATCATATGAATCTATGATCATAGGCTTATCCTTATCATAAGCCATCACTTAATTGTTGGAAATGTTCCATAGCTTAAATAACTTCTATTCTTGCATCTCTAATGCTTTGTCCAATCCTTAATTCATCCATTCCTTAAATGTTGAAATCACCTTCCGGATATGTCAAGAATGGTGTTTTTCTTAGAAATTTAAGTTCTCTTTGAAAACGGTTATTAAAAGCCTCGCCGAACGCGTATACAGCACCCAGAACGAACCAGAACAGACCTGAGCTGTCTGCCTGATTTCGCTGAGCGACCCTGAGGCGAAGTGGAGGCGAAATGAGGCAGGGAAAAATGCTGGAATCGCCGTTTCCTCGCCCCGAGTTCGCCGGGCGAAATTGACAGTTCAAAACATGTTAAAAATGTGATTTTTCCACCATTTTGACACAACTAATCATACCCAGGCATCCCAACAATATAAGGAATGAATTTCTGATACAAAATGATAACTTTAAACATGAATCATCAAGGAATTGGCAAGCATATGAGATTTAGGTAAAATTCCTAAACTAGCTCAAAATTGTAAAATTAACTTAAACTTACTCAAGCGGGTTCTAAAACCCTGTGGAGCTCACCTTAACCTCAAGTGGTGCTGATTAAGTCCTGAAACCAAAGCCCTAGCTTGCTCCAATCTACTTTTTCCCTTGGTTCTTCCTTGTTCTTCTTTTCTTTCTCTTATAATAGCTTCCAACCCAAGCTTTCTTGCAAGATTTCTCACTAGTGTTTGATAAAGTTTGATGGATATAGGTATGGTGAGATTGGGGGCGTGAGAGATGAAGTGAGGGGAAAGAAAATCTAAATTTTGGAATGAATGGAGAAGGAATGGAAATGAAATGGATAAATATCTTGCTCATTTTCAAATTAATCTCCCCCTTAGCTTAATTTACGAAATTGCCATTGCCTCATTCTATCAAATTGTCATGTTCTTAATCACGTCTAATACTGCTAACTGATACTTAAAAGCGGGATGTTACAATCTACCCCCCTTAAAGAAATTTCGTCCTCGAAATTTAGAATCCACTCATTAGCATATATGAATGAATCTCTCATACTACTTCCTCTACTAGCCAAAACTCCAGTTCGTTTTGCTTATCGAAATCCCTTGGACTTCCAACTCTATATGTCGAATATACTCGACAACTTTCTTTAACTGAAATACTTGTGATGAATTGCATAACTCTTACGTAGTAGGATGCGAGGTTATCTGAACCATCGTATCCAACTCGCTTGGCCACGCTCCTGGTTCATACACTTTTTGCAAATCCAATCCGAAGTTTTCCAGCTCTGACACTTGTACTGATTTTATAAATACCTTCATAGTCCATGTAACCTTATTCGGACGACATTGGGTCGATCTCATTTTCTCAATATTTTTAGTATAAGCAGGAGGTTTTACCTCTAGCACTTATTTCATTCTTTTCAACATCTCGATGTGATACTTGTCACAACATAACCATCACTTCTATTATGGAATTCTCAAGAGCTCGCGTATTTCACAGATTACCCGTGTTCCGCTTCAACAGCCTATGACGTCTCTTATCTTAATATTTTAAGAATCATTCTTCATACTGGGAGTTTGCCAATCTCCCATCGTTCTTATCACTACTTATTCTTGTTTTCTTGCCGTAGCATAAATATTTTCTATGTTGGTAAATCCAAACTCATAGGAGTTTAGCCCAAATGATCAGTGGTATAAATCAGTTTACATAACACCATATGGTACATTTTATAGCATATAATTTACATACATAAGCGAGCACGTGTACACTACTGACAGGTACACAATACATCACCTCATCCTTGTCCGACTAACGGGACATCATTCATGGTCTTAACACATTTAAGGCACTACCACATCATTTGGAAATCTTTTCTTACTCTTAACTCAGTCTGTAACATCCGGGATTTGCCTTTCAACTGGCTTGCCAGGTTTGCCCCGCCAATGTTACTCATGTTTAGTGCTTGAGTATACATCAACCCATAACATAAATTATGGTTACACTCTTTTGGCGTTAAAAACATATTTCGTTCAAAGACATCCTTTTGTTTTCGAAAAGAAAACTCTATTCTGGCCGCTACTCACACAGCATACTTAATCTCCACAATCCTTTAATCCTTTATTAATATTCTGAATTTGCGTAGAAATATCCTTCTTCATTTACCTACGAACACTAAGTTCAAGAATTTCTGAACTCCTTCGCTAAGATATGTTTGTTATCAACAAACCTGCTCCGATCAATACCTTCCCCTTCGAACTTTACTGACTGTGTATTACGATTACCGATACATGTTATATGACTGAACTATGTCACTTGATACACAATTGTCTGAGTAGCATGAGTACTGACTGACGAGTACGTAATGCTAACGAAATTTGACACATGAGACATGTTTACATACTATGAGTATCACAAGAAATTAAACTTATAATCCACTATATTTGTCGTTTCAGATCGACGCTTCAAATCCGAAGATACCATCTTACAAGTGCAACATTCACTGTTGTTGCCTCATGAATAATTCTTTCTTGGCTGAACTTACTCTTCAAGTCTACTTGAAATTATAGAGCTAAAATAGTTGGGTTACCTTACTAGCGGTGACTTACTCACTTAAGACTTAACCTAGTAGGAACACATCTTCCTTATATCTTACCACGTACTCTTAAACTATTTCGATGTTTCATTTCTCATGGGTTTCGAGGTTTGAAGTATTCCTTAACTTAACTTCCCAAAACTTTCCATTAGAACTTGTAATATATTCAAGTCGTCTCTACTTACTGCTATTCCATATAATAAGAAGTAAGCACTTAACATTTTCTCGGTCTCTAAGCTTCAGCTTAGCATTGTTCATTAAATCATTCTTGAATTGCTACTCCGCTGCGCAACTCTGATTCTTGACAACTCGAGTTAGAATTGGAGCAATACACCACTATTGTCACATAAAATTTCATCGACCAATCCTCTCACTTTATCACTTTGTAGTTACCGTAGCAAACCACTTGACATTACTGTTTCTCTTGCGGCTTAAATCATCTGCTTAGCTTACGGATTGGTCATCACCTGACTCGTGTTTCCTTTCGGACTTAAGCCATATACTTCCTTTCACGAAAATACGCCAAAACCTGTAAACGGTTTTCAGCAACTGTTACGAGCTCTACAAGGCTCCTGCCAACAGTTTAAACACTGGTTCTAGCTTTACTCTCCATATTCTGAATTTCTGTAACTATCTCTTGGCCAGCACATCATATATAATCATTAAACATTGCGGAAATCCGATTGAAAACATGCTTAGGGCAACTTAATTTTTCACACAATCACTTGTGGCAGCTTCTAATTACGACTTACGGTTTCTGAAGGTTCATCTCTTTCATACACGGAGTCCACTGGGGTTTGAATCCCATTACTAATCAGTCTATCTTTATCTGTAAGAATTTCATATCCATAATCTTGTTCTTAACATCTGCATAACTCTGCCTATGGTTAACAATCCGAAATCTATACCTTATTGCCGCCCTCGACAACTTATTGACACGAGGTGATCTCTTCCAGCTTCTAAAATGGTTGTGGAAGAAAACTCTTCAGTTAAGAACATATAACTCCCTAACATTAACCTTAATCTTAACCTTTCATATTCAAGACGATTCCTTCGTATATTAAAATCTCAACATAGTTTCTCGGCTGAAATTCCGATCATTTCTCAAGGTACCGGTCTACTTTAATCTTGTGTTGGCGTAAACTTGTCTTCTTTTTCCAATCAAGGTGGTTCAACTTTGTTCATCCATCAGTTTTGCTAAATTCCACGACTAATTATTCAATATTCACCTATCATTGAGTAATATTCCGGTTAAGCTTAACTTATTTCCAATCTTCTTACTATAAGCAATATCTGAAAATCTGATTCACGCTTCGATATGCAACGGGTCTTATTATCACCTCTTAAACATCCATCTTAGTTCTTAGGTTGCATACCATCTTCTCTCCTCAATTCACAAATCCGGCATTTGGTTCGGGAGGTGCGGCTGATTTGATGGGGTTAAACTTACTTGCAAGTCATGCTCAAAGGCCACCCTTGAGTGGTTAGTTTCATTCGTCCAAATAATTCGTTTAATCCATAATTAATTCCCTAAACCGTCTGGACATTAAATTCTCATCCGATTGGAGTTTGGTTCTCAGCACTCTATCTTTGCTGGGAGTCTAAAGGTTTCAAAAACCGACCGGTAATTCCTCATTTTGAGTCTCTAGGTTTGGTACCACAATTCCTTAACTCTGTACTCAGAATTGATACTTAATCCACACTTCACTTTAACTTCTCGAACTGCGGTTCCCGTTAAGGTTCCACGTCATTACTTAGAGTATTCCACAATTTCTTAATCCGTATGTCTTCCGCAGATGAGGTATCGTCCAACTGGGTTGAGGTACTTCACCTCACAGATAAATATCCCTTATGTCTCTGAGACCTTGCCACTATCTGGCGTTGGATACTTCTTTGCCAATTCCGTCTTAAAATTCTGTCACCTTAATCTTCGCCCTTCATAAACTTCATTCCTCCTTGGTCACATTCAGCTCTCGGACATTTATCCTAACTGTCATATACTAGATTGAGTTGATCAGGCTCAACTAGATGTGACATTTAGAACAATACCCGGAACCCAACGGTCCCACTACTTTTATTGAATTCTTAATGACCCAAGGCACGATCTGAATCGACCTGCTCTGATACCAATTGTAACACCCATACTAAATTATCTAGAATATTTAGCATGTGTATTAATCTGATACTGGGTACATTAAAATTTTCAATAATAATAATACGTACATCTGAATGAGTACAAGTTAGCTCGTTAATACAGTTATCCAAATAACATAAATTACACTTTCATATACATATATACATAATCTGAAAACCTCCTGAGCTTGTCCTCATCGAGCAACTGCACTCCATCCAGCGTCTTCTTGGGGAAAATCACATGAACATCTCTTGATCACCTGAAAACCTGCACCAGAAGGATTGGGGTGAGACATTACGTCTCAGTGAGCTCCAGCCCAACCTACTGTTGGCAACCACGGGGAAACCTAGGGTCGCCGTGCCTACTCTCGGCAATCTTGGGGATACCTATGATCGCCAAGTCTTTACTTATTTCGCGATCGAGGGGAAACCTAAGATCGCTTCTTGTCTCAAACATTTCTCGTCATGTGCTAACTTAACTTATCTTGTACTTAGTGATCAAGGGGAAATATCTTATGATCACTTCTGGTTCACTAGGAACTATTTGTCCTGTTTTCTCAATACATATAAATAACTTATTCATTTCTCATAATAATTCATAAGTATTACTTTTCATCATTCTTAAATATAAAGTTAGTAAGTCAGCGTTGAACAAACAATAATTATCTGGGTTCATTTTACGAAGTGCATCCGGGTGGAGTAACCCCGAAGTACATCTCCCTTCTAACCGGTGAAAATTCCTATCATATCAGGCTAACACCGGACTCCTCTTGTCGTCGTGCGGTCATCCTTGCGGAATAACACGTCCCACTAGCGTGAACCTCCTGTGTCCCACTAGCGTGAACAACAGAAGACACGACTTAATAATCTTAACTTACGCGTTTACCTCCCGGGTCCCACTAGCGTGAACGACGGAAGACGCGAATTAATATTCTTTAAACTTATGCATGAACCTTTCATGTCCCACTAGCGTGAACGATGAAAGTCACGACTTAATAATATTAATCTTAGTCTTTACTTTGCATGAACCATTCGTGTCCCACTAGCGTGAACGACGAAGGCCACGGCTTAATATCTTAATAATTCTTTGAAATAAGTCTTGAATACATAACCTAAAAAGGTTCTTAACTTAGAACATTAAATCATTCTTTGTGCATACGCACGCTTAATTGAGTGCATCTAAAACTTGGTACACTAGGTGCATTCTCATTCCCATAATTTCTTAACTTATGTACTTAAAAGTACGTCTAATAATTTGCTATGAGCTTATGCATATTTAATGCATTTCTTAAGGGAACTAATCTCTCAATCTATATCATATGAATCTATGATCATAGGCTTATCGTTATCATAAGCCATCACTTAATTGTTGGAAATGTTCCATAGCTTAAATAACTTCTATTCTTGCATCTCTAATGCTTTGTCCAATCCTTAATTCATCCATTCCTTAAATGTTGAAATCACCTTCCGGATATGTCAAGAATGGTGTTTTTCTTAGAAATTTAAGTTCTCTTTGAAAACGGTTATTAAAAGCCTCGTCGAACGCGTATACAGCACCCAGAACGAACCAGAACAGACCTGAGCTGTCTGCCTGATTTCGCTGAGCGACCCTGAGGCGAAGTGGAGGCGAAATGAGGCAGGGAAAAATGCTGGAATCGCCGTTTCCTCGCCCCGAGTTCGCCGGGCGAAATTGACAGTTCAAAACATGTTAAAAATGTGATTTTTCCACCATTTTGACACAACTAATCATACCCAGGCATCCCAACAATATAAGGAATGAATTTCTGATACAAAATGATAACTTTAAACATGAATCATCAAGGAATTGGCAAGCATATGAGATTTAGGTAAAATTCCTAAACTAGCTCAAAATTGTAAAATTAACTTAAACTTACTCAAGCGGGTTCTAAAACCCTGTGGAGCTCACCTTAACCTCAAGTGGTGCTGATTAAGTCCTGAAACCAAAGCCCTAGCTTGCTCCAATCTACTTTTTCCCTTGGTTCTTCCTTGTTCTTCTTTTCTTTCTCTTATAATAGCTTCCAACCCAAGCTTTCTTGCAAGATTTCTCACTAGTGTTTGATAAAGTTTGATGGATATAGGTATGGTGAGATTGGGGGCGTGAGAGATGAAGTGAGGGGAAAGAAAATCTAAATTTTGGAATGAATGGAGAAGGAATGGAAATGAAATGGATAAATATCTTGCTCATTTTCAAATTAATCTCCCCCTTAGCTTAATTTACGAAATTGCCATTGCCTCATTCTATCAAATTGTCATGTTCTTAATCACGTCTAATACTGCTAACTGATACTTAAAAGCGGGATGTTACACTTTCCTTCCAAATGACACAAAGAATTGAAATCCAAATAATATTAAAAGCTAGACGGGATTTTTTAGAAAATCCACCTAGACCACCAAACTGCAACAGATGAACCTGAATGTTTCCATGGAAAACCGTAGAGATACCAAGCCAGCCTGAAATCGATAACCACAAGGTATCAAACACTTTGCAAGTAAAGAAAATATGATCTCTATCTTCCGAAAAACCGCAATCAGCAGAACAAGTATTGTCAGATACAGTCAAAACCTGACGCCTCACCAAGAGATCCTTGGTTGGGAGCCGATTCAACAATAATCTCCAAATAAAAATATTACATTTAAGCGGAATCATTCTCAGCCACAACACATGATTAAAACCCACATTAAAATCAACATCAACTGAAGTCAAATTTTCATAAGCACTTTTGACCGTATAACATTTGGTTGAATGAAGCTTCCAAATCCATCGGTCCTCCATGTCAACCTGCAGAGTAACAGTAGCCAATCTCTCCACACACTCCCTCACCAACTCTTCCTCCCATGCAACAACCTCCTACGCCATTTCCAAGCCTCCCCACCTATATCCCACCTCATCATCTTCATATCCGCAATAATAACTAGCTTATTCTCCGCCAACTCAAACAATCTACGACAACTAACTTCTAGGGGGACTTCATCAAGCCACAAATCTCTCCAAAATAAAGTAGACAACTTGTTCCCCGTAACACCCTAATTCCCAACGTCGATTTAATAAATAATGCGATCAAATTTAAACAAAAAAGATGCTACACCTACTCATCAATCATTCATCCAAATAATAAATAACACGTCATATTTCAAAGTGCGGAAAATATTTCAAAAAAATATTTCATAAAATAAACAAGTCTAATTCTCTACCGTCATTGTGGAAAATATCATAACAATTTCAAATACTTAAACTTCATAAAACTAAATATTCAACGTATGAACTCAACCCTAGTGTTACAGATCAGAGCACGTGATTATTCGACTACGTAAATAATTAGATAATAGCTAAGGAAGTATATCTCCGTTGCCATCTTCTAAACGTCCCGCAATCTAGAGCTCGTCGTCCTGAGTGTCTGTACCCCAAGAGTACATACACCATAATACACAACAACAACAACAAAGGGGTGAAAATATTCCTCATAACATATAATGTGATAGATGAATAATGCATAAATGTACATAACATCATTGGTCATCACCTACAACATATTCATAATTCTTCATCAGGTTATATAACATCTTCACACATCGTCATTATCATAACTCATCAGTTTCAACACATTAAAGAAATGCACATAACACTCACAATACGTCAACATTAACACATATCACATATACCACATATACATCATATACACCTAATGTTATCCATATGCAAATGCACTTCATTCCTAGACCTATATACATCCCGGTACCGGTTCCTAATCAACATTTGTATGTCAGAGTTGTGTTACTGAACATACATACAACATAATCAACATTTGTATGTCAGAGTTATATTACTGAACATACATACATCATTCGACATTCGTCATTCAACATGGTGTTAAATATGATATGATGCATGAGGGAAGACTCTCTAAATACTACATATAGCACATCATCAACAACTCACAATTACAACAGAATTTATTTATCAGACTCATCAGTTATGGACAAGATATGTTTTTGTCATCATTTTTATTCATAGGCAACATTTACGTCATTATTATTCAACATTATACAACATTGTTTTTACTTCATCATTCAACATTTTACAACATCGTCATTACATCATCTCTCGACATCATCATTTATAACTCCAATCATCATCGTCGTCTTTACCTCATTCTAACTTTGGTCTTTATTCCTCTAGCGATTTATTATCTTGTCTCATAACTAATTTTTACCCTTGGCATCATTCATTAATTAACACACAACTTTCTCTTCCCGTTCTATTTGGTCTTATCAATTCTCTCAACATCGTCTGTCATCTTAAATCGACCACACTCTATTCATTTTAACTTATGGTCGTTACTTCGCCATTATTATCTTTTCTAACATTATCCCTTACTTTAACTTGGGCCTTTCTATTTTCAATTACATTCGGCTTATCTCTTCATCTAGAATCTTCATTACCTTGAACCACTTCACCATTCTAATTGATCATTTTGGATTGCACTTTTCTATCTACTATCTTGAGTTTTTTACTATTCTAAGAATCTACCTACATCATCCTCCACTATTCTAAACCATCACTTTGTATCTCTTCTTATAATCGTCGTTCACCATATTAACCAATTCATGTTTTAAACTCACTGTGTAACCTCACCATCTACATTATTAATGTCTCATCTTATTAATCTTAATTAACTTGATATATTCTCTCACTATTATTACCATCTCCGACCTTACCCATTGCTTTAACTTCAACTTACGACGTAATCCGCTTCATCATTTACTCGTCATCTTAAACAAGGTACGTCATCGTCATTACTCGTCATTCACAAGCATCATTCATGATCGTCATTCAACAATTACTATCTCGTCATAAATCATCATCATACGACAGTAACTTCTCATCATTAATTAACATCTTATATGAGCATATATACATTTTTCATTCTTTCGTTAATCAATACTACATTTTTGAATCTACTCTCCTCATTCGTTCTCTCCGTCACAACATCTTTCATCCTAATAGCATGCCCCATTCTCCATTCTAATTAAAAATGTTTACATCTCTATTAACATTCCTCATAGCGTCTTCCATATATACAACTAGGTTTTATTCAGTTTTAAGATCTTATATTCATATATTGAAACTTCATCAATATCGTTCATTATCCTGGACCTCTATCACTGTATTCTTGGTTTACTCTAGTTTAAACTCTTCAAATTAGTTTTAGCATTAAACTTATCCTTTAATCTAAGGTATTATTGCTATCTTCGTCGGTTATTCATGAACTACCCTTCTATATCTCTCTTTACCACACTTATACATTTTCCACCGGTTCATGTGTTAGACTCGCTATTATTATTAGGTAATCACGTCTAATTATGCTTAAACACTGTTCCTCATTTAGGTATATTAGTTTAGGACCATTACTCATACTTTTCGATCTAACGACTTCCTTAAGATCATTATTGTTTCAATGGTATTTTAGAGTTCTCTGAAAGGAATGTGCTGAATTTTTATGAAGAGCGCAACATGACCCAGGTACAATATTTTAATCATAACTCAAGTTGTAGATGTCTAAATGGAGTCAAACCAAAGATAAATGAAAGCTGACATCCCTAGCTACAACTCTCATGAAGACACCTAAACTCAATTCGGAACATAAAGGGGTATAAAAGTTTGTTTTCCTAAGCCTGGAAGAGTACACAACCGTGTTGACCCATGTGTAGTATTTTGATCATGACTCAAGTTATGGATGTCTAAATGAGGTCACTCCAAAGACAAATGAAAGCTAACATCCATATCTACAACTTTCATGAATACACCTAAGCTCAATTCAAAATAGAAAATGGTCAAAAAGTTGGTCCAAAATCGTGTCACGATTCTGCAAATCGTGGCACGATTTTATGCCCAGAAAAATGGTTTGCTTCTGCCTACAAAGTCGTGACACGATGCCAAAATCGTGACACGATTTTTACAGCATCAAAATGCAAATTTTGCGATTTTCTACCATGGGAGCTTCCCCGGCTCCGATTTCGACCCCCAAACTCACCCAATTCGTCCCTAAACATCACCCTAAGGTTACCCTATCATTCAAAACACTAATTTTCCATTAACCTACCGATTCACACACTCTCTTCATGGTCAATCCTCAATTAGAAAACCCTAAACTAGTTTCCCTTAATTTTAAATCTTTCAACCTCGTCTTTACCTTCGTTCATCATCATTTTCTCATCAGAGTTTACAACATAACAACAACATAATCTTAAGAATTAAACAACCCTCGTTATAAAATAAGATACCCTAAAGTGAAAGGATTCTCCCCCTTACCTCAAATTCTCCGAAAACGCGGCGCTTGGCTCTCTTCTCCTTAGCTAGGGTTTCCTCATCTCCTCTCTTCTTTTCTACGTTCAGCAAAAGTTCTCTGTAACCCTAATTCTCCTATGTTCTCCTCTTTATAGTCACCACTTGGGCTTTGCCTTCCTCACATAATCTTACACATATTTGCTATCCGCACCGCTAGTTTGGTTATTTATTCCCTCTGCAACTATACAACCTTGCTGTTTACACCACCTTCTGTCCACACCAATAAACGCTACGTACTTACTACATGCACCCCTTCATCATCCTTGTTAAAACATTGTATTCTTCCTAACCCGATTCGCCCATCATTTAACCAACCGGTTAACTCCACTACTTCCTCATTATTCATAACATCTATAACCCGGCTAATTTAATTTAGAAATATCTAGCAATTAATACATTATAATAACGGTAATACTACATTATCCAATAATAATACTAGTATTATCTTATAATAATATTAACAGATTAATATTTAAAAATCGGGGTGTTACATTCCCCACCTCATGGTTTATATTATCGACTAACCACCCTTCATTCACCAAACCAGCCTCCATCCTAATTTTCTTCAAATTCTCCCACCACACCGACCCTCATCTCCCATCGAAACACAACCGACCTCCTTCCTCACCATACCGCGCACCCAACACTTTGTACCACAAACTCTCCCTGTCTTACAACAACCTCCAAATTATGGCTGAGCAAGAAATTCTAAATCTACCGTAACCCGTCTCAACCGATGGCAAAATCTGAGATTCGGGTGGGTCTTTTCGGGTTGGGAAATCAACGGGTGAAAGCTTTCTATTTCATACGACTTCGATTGGATGGTTGTGGGTGCCAATAACTTAATCCAACGCTACCCATTACCGACCGAGAAACAAAGCTTTTTAGGGACTGTTTAGCATTCACATGCTTTCCAGTTTGCACTGACACTAGCTATTGCCTACATTGAGACTAAAAAGTCAAAAACATACAAACCAACAAGTACACTAGTTAATTAATTTTGGTTTTTGTGCTTGTTAATAGTACTACTCAAGAAAACACAGTAGAAGTATTTGGTAATAACAACAAGGGTTCACTCTTAACAATAATAACAAATAAATATTACTACTACATACTTATATTATTATTGATATTAGTATTATTTAAAGGAAACATACAATGAAAGGTGCAACTACAAGTGCTCTTTCTTTTCTTCTTCAAGTGCTCAAAACAAAACCATATCAATAAACTACAAAGAGAGAAACACATCTCTTTGAAGCGTATGAATTGTATCTAATATGGAAAGGCAACAAAACACATAGTTTCTAGTTTGCCTCTTACCTGTATAAATCCAACCGTCTCTCCCGTCACCCGATCTAACCGTCAACCGACTTAACCGATCAAGGTAATGAGTGGAAGTGGGTGATATTTTTTGCTTCTCGATTTTGGCTGGAATTTGATTTTTTGGTCCAAAATCGACCGAACCCGACCGACGCTCTACCCTACTCCAAACCCACTTCCCTAGTAACGATAAATTAAACTCATTTAACCTTCTAACCCCCAAACCTCCATTCTCCCTTTCCAAACACAAGGTATCCCATTTAATCCAAGACATTTTCCTAACATCGTCACCCCTCCCAAAAAAAAAATACTGAAAATAGAGTCAAGGGAAGAAATGATACCCGAGGGAGCTTTGAAGAAGGAAAGAAAATAAACTGGTATAGAAGACAGAACAGACTTAAACAAAATCAGTCGACCCCCCATAGATAGATTCTTACTCTTCCAGCCCGACAACCGACTTCTAATACGCTCAATCAACGGATACCAAAAGTTAAGTTTTCTTGGATCCCTGTCAATTGGCAATCCCAAATAAACGAACGAAAGTCGACCATGTTTACACCAACCAACATGCTTTTATGAAAATTTACTTTTAGCCCAGAAATCTCTCCAAATAAAAGTAGGACAACCTTTAAAGCTCTAACATTAGCCCAACTTTTGACCCCACCAGCAATGTATCATCAACAAACTGCAGATGGGAGACTGAAACAGACTCTTGTGCCCCCACAATGTAACTAGAAAATAGGCCATTGTCTACTAAAGCATTCATCATGATATTTAACTCTTCAGCGGCTAATAGGAAAAGAAAAAGAGAAAGAGGGTCCCCTTACCGAAACCCTATTTCCATCTTGAACTCAGCAGTTGGGCTGCCATTCACAAGAACAGATGTCGTTGCAGTAGAAACACACTCCAGAATCCACTGTGTCCACCTCACAGTGAAATTCATTTTAGTCATCACCTCACCCAAGAATTGCCAATCAACTGAATCATAGGCCTTTTCAAAATCAACCTTAAAAAGAATTAATTCCTTCTTAGATTTACTCGCGTCATCAACTAACTCGTTGGCTATCAAGATACCATCTAAAATTTGTCTTCCTTGAAGTAAAGCAGACTGAGTTTCAGACACCACATTACCAACCACCTTCCGCAACCTATTAGTGAGAACCTTAGACAAAATTTTATATAAACTACCAACCAAAGAGATATGCCAAAAATCTGCCAACTTCTGAGGACTATCAACCTTGAGGATCAAAGCGATAAAAGTACTATTAAAGCCTTTAGTGAGCCTACCATTGTGATAAAATTCAGCTAATCCACTTTCAATAAATCCCAAAAATCTTTGATAAAACCAAAGTTAATTCCATATGGCCCAGGACTCTTGAAACTGTCACAATCCCACAACGCTGCCTTTATTTCCTCCAACAAAAAAGGTTTAATAAGATCAACCCCATCCTCTATATTAATAGTTTTAAAGGTGAGATCCCCCAAACCTGGTATATCCGTTGAAACCTCCTTAAAATGAGACTGAAAGTGTTGAAACGCCGCATTTCACACCCCTTCCACCCCCTCAATCTGAACACCATTAACATTAATCGAGATAATCACATTCGACCTTCTCCTAGAGGACATCACCCCATGAAAAATTTTGAATTAGCATCACCCTCCTTTAACCATGTAATCCTGGAATTTTGCCACTAAATACTAGAATGTAATCTAGACAAGGCCACCACATCTACTGATAATAAATGAAGTTCTTCCATCTCCTCTGCCTCAAGCGACTGAATTTTACCATCCAAGTTTTGGGAATGATTATGATGCCAACTCTTCAGACTGCTTTTTATCAATTTGAATTTCTCCTTTAACACATAACCATTCCACCCGTGACTCTTAAAAGACAACCATTCTCCTTTTATAAACTCATGATACCTAAGTAACTCAACCCAATATTTTAAAAGCCTTTGCGGTCGGGGACCCCAATTTTCTTCATCAATTGTTAGAATAATTGGACAATGGTTGGAAAGGCTTCTTGGGAGGGTAGCTTGAATACAATTTGGCCACAAGAACCCCAAGCTTCAGATAATAAAAAACGATCTAACCTGCTTATAGATAAGTCATAACCTCGGTACCAAGTAAAGCTTCTACCACACAAGGGCATATCTATTAAACAATTATCTTCAATAAAATCATTAAAATGAGAAAAATCAACATTATTAATGACCACACTCCTGCTTCTTCTCTCTTCTAATGATCGAATGACATTAAAATCACCCTCTACACACCAAGCAACCTCTTGATCATTATTCGAAAGACCTCCCAAGGCCTCCCATAGCAATTGACACCCCCCCACCTCCACATGGAGCATAGACATTAGCCAAACAAAACTCATTATCATTTTTAATAAATTTCCCTTGAATCACCAACGCATTCTCCAAACTCCTAGTAACCCAGACATCCACCTCCGTCGTATCCCATAAAGTTAAAACACCACCACAAGCACCAACAAAAGGTCTATAAGAAAATCCAACCGAAGATGATCCCCACAAAGATCTACACACAAACTGATCCACCACCTCCAATTTAGTTTCCTGAATACAATCAATCACCAGACACATCTCCCTCACCACCTGTTGAACCTCCTTCCTCTTCTCCCACCCCCAAGACCTCTGACATTATAAGAAAGAATCTTCATGATCACCACCAAATCCCCAAAACACCCTCACTCATTCCCACTAAACACCACTACCTTCCCTATTCTCCGACTCCTTCTTCCCCTTCTCACCCCCTCGCTATCCCCTTCCTTACCCCACACCTTTTCCTCTTACCAACGTCTAAAACCTGTTATCACACTTAACACCAAGAACTTTCCCAACCCTACGACCATCATCCTCCACCTCATCCTTTTTACCATGTAGCACAACCCAATTTTTCCAATCCTCTTGAGTTGCCGATGAGTTAGACCTTGCAGATAATGGAACACCTTCACCAATAGTAACAGACACCTTTGATGACTTATTTGAAGATTTCCTGCATGCCTTAACCTTTTTAGTTCGTTTAATCGACCGAATCAAAGCATTTCGATCCATTTCAGACAGCCTCGCGATCCTCTTCAAGTCTAAGATGGATGGTACATACTTCCTTCTTTTTACTTTAGAATCCTTTCTTTTGCAATATTTTTACCTAACGAATTTGCACCATTCTCACTAAAAACAGAGTCACCAGAATTGTTTGCACCATTTGAATCTGTAGACATCGCCTTAACAGTCTTGTTTATAAAATCATTGTTAAAAATATGTCCAATGTTGTTACAAACATCCTTAACGAAACCCTATTTAGAATCTTGTTTTATCACAGAATGCTAATCATTTTTTAACTGATTTACCAAAGAATCAACCAGTGGTTCATCGTCATGCATACACCCATGTTCTGAATGAACCGAGTGATTATTATTCTCATACTCCACCAAACAAGCGTCATCTGTTAGACCAAATTCAAGATCCTCAATAATTCTAATATTATACTTCCTCCCATCGATACAAAATTCTTCGATCACATTAACCTTATTTAGAATAGTAGTTGTAACCATCAGCCGAGCATAATCCAACGTTCCTTTATGGAGACTCGTGCCATCTATTTTTAGCAACCTGCCTAAAGACGAAGCAAGTTCCACGAAAAGACATTGTTCCAAACCTGAATCAGAATACCATAACACCGGACCCACGCCCCTCTTTCATAAGAAAGATCTATATCCTTTATCCAAGGCCGACAGTCATACAAAAAAGTGCCAAAAAATTTAGCCGCTTCAGAAAAAACCTTCATAACCTCCATATCACCTTGACAATACAAGAATACATTATCACCACCCATCAGAATAATCTTAAAATCCTGAAAACAAACATTTGTAAAGGTTTGTTGTACCAAAGGAACAAAATGACTATTCCTAATATTTGCAATTAAACTTATACTCGCCCGCTCTACATCCTCTTGCAACGACATAACGCTCCTGCTCACCTACTCCTTATTCGGAATAGGTTCCTTCACATTCCCATTCTTAACACCATTAACCCCAACTACTTCACCTTCATTCTCCCCCAACACCAGAATCGAAACCCCCCCTTTTTTCGTCCCTCACCTTTTCCCTCTCTCCTCTCATCCGATGAATATGACCGGTGTGGTGGCCCATGGTTGTACCTGAAACCACTGCCTCTCTCTCTCACACTCTCTCTCTCTCTCTCTCTCCCTCCCTCCCTCCCTCCCTCTCAAAAGATATTTCCCCATCTTATTATTGTTTCAAATAATTTAAAACTAAAATGAAAAAAATGTAACACCCTAAAAAAATCTTAATTCCCAAAAAATATTAATTGCCACATCATTCAATAACTTGTCAACTCATTTTTTCAATGGCGCATCAGCAAAAATATGCCCAAAATTAGTAGCGGAAGATTTCTAAAATTCTGAAAATTAGAGGACTTCTTTCAAAAATAAATTAAAATTATAGGACTATATTTTTTGCGTAAGAAATGGAAGAACCAAAATCATGAATCAAGAGAGATTCCAAATGCATTTAAGTGTTTAATAATAATAATAATAATAATAATAATAATAATAATAATAATAATAATAATAATAATAATATATTTTGATCTAAATTGGTGGGTTAACCCTATGCTGTTTTTTGGTTGAGTCCCATATAAAGGATTCTTTACTGCTTTTTCTGGTTGTGGTTCTAGTGTAATCATGTTCTTCACGTGTTTGTTTTGTGTTGGAAAGAACCTTTTGTGTGATAAAATATTTTATTTTGGATTTTTCAAAATCAATAATAACAATAATAATATAATTTAGTAAATATATGAATAGAGTTTTCATTTCTCATCATCATATTTTATATTTTGATTTCACTTTCTTTTTCTTCATGGTACAACTCTCTCTCATGTTTTTTTCTACATAAATATTCCATTATTTTCGTTATTTTCCTACATTACTTCCCCTCATCATCTTTCACATATTCTCTCTTTTCGTCTCCCTCTTCGTCCCCTCCTCTCTATTTTTCTTCTTATATATTATATAATATAAACTACAATTTACCAACACAATAACCTATCTCAAACCCATATTTTGTCTTCTTTCTAAACACTTTGTATTCCCTTTCACTTTATTTTCTTAGAAAAAATTAATATGGTGGTGGCTTCCCCAAATTCGATCTTAGGGGAAAAGATTATACCTATTGACCTACCAATGATAGACCTATCAGCTGAAAAATCAATGGTAATAAAACTCATTGTAAAAGCTTGCGAAGAATATGGTTTCTTCAATGTGATTAACCATGGTGTCCCTCATGACATCATATCCAAAATGGAAGAAGTAGGTTTTGATTTCTTTGCAAAACCAATGGAACAAAAGAAATTAGTTGCACTTGGTAATCCCTTTGGTTATGGATGCAAGAATATTGGGTTCAATGGAGACATGGGTGAGGTGGAATATCTTCTTCTCAATGCCAATGCTCCTTCTATTCCTAATGATTCATCAAACTTCAGGTATGTGTAAGTTAATTATATTTTTTTTTGTTTTCTTTTTACAAATATATCATTGTCCAAATCTTTTGCATTTATTGCATGCTTGGTTTACTATACTATCATGAACAATGACGGTATAAACTGCAGTGTAAGAAAAAGTAACAGTTTAATGTGTTTTTTTTTTAATCAGGGTGACATCATGTCTTGAACAAATAAGATATGAATAATAATTTGGAAAATTGTGGGGCTATATGAACAAATAAGATATGACAAAATTGTTCATTTTCTTTAGATCGTTATAGTTTTTATTTGGCCCCCCCTATTTTGTTGGTATCATTTTTATGTTTGGAAATTTATCTACATTTATCATTATTAAAATTAATTCCTAAATGGTTAAGGGGATTAAACGTAAGTTACAGATTTTGTTTTTTTTAATGTTTTTTTTAAATATTATTTCATTTTAAAAAAATTAGTACTAAAACTCATAAACAATACAAATAAATCTAATTGATCAGTTTAATTTTCAGGTACATTTGGTGTAAAATAATTTTACACTGTCCGCACAATACAACACAACCAATTAATAATGCATGATTATGATGAAAATCAAATATTTTTAATAATTTGACGGATATATTTCACTAATTAATACACCGATAAGAAGTTTTGACCAGGTCCCTTATGGATTAATGTATATAATATTTTTTCTTATTCTATCATACAAAATCTTGCTTAAAAAAAAATCATATAAAATCTTTTTTTTTTTAGCAACTATCATATAAAATCTATATTACCTTAAATGTAGATTTTTTTATTTTATTTGGACCACGCTAGCTAGTAAGTTCTTGGCAGCTTAAATGGAGGCTATCTTAGCAATGAATCATAACGTCTTTTGCTTGATACTACGTACCTTCATATATGAGTTGTATCCGACCAACAAAGAACAGAGAGAGAAGGATAAAGATTGTCTCACATGTCATTGTGGGCCAATATTGGAGGTGTGAGAAAAGGAAAAGCCATAAAGAAAAAAGATTAAAAATGAGAAATGTAGCTAGTAATGTGATGGAATTGAGAGAGAGATATCAATAGAGAAAATGATGTAAAAAGGGAATTAAAAAAGGCTAAGTGGAAACATTTAGGACTATAGTCCATAGTCTATTCACAGAAAATGGTTATATATAAAAAAACAAAGTGTAAAAAAATTAGGATCATGCATGAGAATAATGTGATCAAATAGATTTATGGTTATTCATTCTATGAATGATAGAAGTGTGTCGACTATTCTTTATAAAACAACATGTTGCTTTTGTGGTCCTTTAGATATGCATTTGAGACACAATTTATGCTTCACACACTCTATTTGAAACACTAGCTGCAAAAAAGTAATGAGGTTGAGGGGACAAATTAGGCATATAACCTTGTTTTGTCTAGAATGATAGCTGTCTGGTGTAAAGAACCGCATGCTCCCAATGGTTGATGTGAAAAGATGAAAAAAAAAATGAATATTTAGGATTAATGGGTAAAGAGTTGACTCGAGTTATTCGATAAAAACGTGAATTCAACTTATATTACAAATATAATGACTTTGTTAGGCGAGTACTATGTAAATATATTTGTCAGTGCTTTTCGAACCTTGAGATATGCTTTAACTATGATGAGTTTTCAATACTCAATCCATCTAAACTTTAAATTATTAAAAAAAAATTAAGACATTACTCCTTGTTAATATTTTTCTTTAGGGTAAATTATTTTTTCCATCCTTGTAATTTGGTGTTTTTCATGGTTTAGTCCTTTGATTTTTTTTATTTTATAATTTTATCTCCCCAACTTAGATTCATTCAAAATTAGCCCTTGATGTCACAAGTCACTTACCCAATACTGACGTGGAAATAATTTTGTTGAGTGTACCTTCACACACATTATATTTATATTACGGGGCAAATTTACTTCATCTCAACTCAACATTTTTTTAAATCATTAAAAAAATGAAAGGGGAAGAGACTGACTATTTTAGAATATCTTAATCATCTATGGCATTTTTGTTTCTAAACATTGGAAAAATTATGTGTCAATATAAACTTGTCACGTCATTTAAACATAGTCACATTTTTCTTCAATAAACAAATAATATATTAATGAGAGTACAAGAGGCACTCTTATGTATAATGAAATTACATCTTACATAGATCTTAAAGAAGTAATATGATTGTCCCACCTCATCACTAGGTAAGTGAAATGGTGACATAAGGGACTAATTTTAAGGGAACCTAAAGTTGTAAGATGGAATGTAAATGAAAATTTAAAGGATTAAAATTTGAAAATCAATTTATTGAATGAACCAAAATTGTAATTTATCCCTTTCTTTATTAATTGTAGACACATGATACTTTATGGTTTGTCTAATATTAACCTCTCAAAAAGAATTTAAAGATGAAATCTCTTTATTTTAAGTAAAAATGGAAAGTTTCTTTTGGAGAGAAAGGCATAAAGATTTTTTAAAATAACATTAAACAATGCTAACTCAGATGGATAGAGCAATAACTCAGATTTCTTACACTTCTCAGCATGTTTATTGTTTATTTGAAATTTTTATAATTTAACAAGAATTATTACAAGCAAGTCCATTCCAAAAAAAAGTGTCATAAGTATATTAAATATGACAAACGTGTATATGAGTAATTGATCATCTTATATGTAATTTTTATGAGAGTAAAATTGGTATCTCGCCATTCAAATTTTCCTCATTTCAATTTTCATATATGCTGTGTGTGTAATCATTTTGACATGTCAGAAATTATATTTCACCATCTTATATGAAGTTTACTCTAAAGATTAAAAAAATTCCCTCTAAAGGTGACAATATATATTTCAAAATGTTATCTTAATAAGAGACTTTTTTTAAAGAGTCTTAGTAAGATACTCCATACGTTCCAAAATATAAGCAAAAATTGGTCAACAAAAGTTAATGTATTTGGTTCAAAATTTATACCAAATACATCAATTTATATTGACTCATTTTTGCTTATATTTTGGGACGGAGTAGTACTTGATTATCAAAAATAATAAACAAATAGGCTTGATCATCAATAATGCAATAAAAGGATTGTACTCATGTTCTAAGTCAAAAGGAGAAAACAATAAAATAAAGGGTCTTGTTAACGAGTGTCTCCAGGACATTCTTTAAACATTCTAAATTAAGTAATTATTTTTTAAAAATGTCAAACTTTTTAATTTTTAATGCATGATTACACTAACTTTTATAAAAGTTTATCATTTAAGGTCATTAACTAATACACATGGGCACTATTTAATATTTCACTAAAGTAAACAATAAAAAGTGTGAAATAGAAAGAAAAACAAACATTTTCGAGTGCACGTGGGATTTTGAAACAACCTGTGCCGCACATGGGACTATGCAAAACGAGTAGGTACTCCTATGAGAGATGGGATTCACATATATGTCAGACTATCCTCTTTTCTTCTTTCAACTTTTAATTTTAATTAAAGGTAAATGATTATTATTATTTTTTAGAAAATGCTAACGAGTATTCTAACAACATTCCTTAACAATCTTTAAATAATAAATTTTTATAGAAATTGAAACATTTAATGTATTGAAAATTGAACTATTTAACTTTTTCTATAAAAATTTTGTTTAATATTTTTTGAGCAAAGGAAAATGATTATATATTTATCAAAATTTTGACATGGTCATATTTATTCTCCATTGATTCTTTACGAAATAAAATAATGATATGTGTATTTTTATGTTAAAATGGTGTGTATGTAATTTAAATAGCATTCTTATTCATGTCATCTTCTTATGGGTCACCCTTGTTAAGTGGGTGTGATTTTCTTTTGTTTTGGTACAATGAGGAAAAATATGGTGGGGATTTACTCATAGTTATGATTAATTTGGGAAAAAGGAGAAATCAAATAGGAAAGGTCAGAAGAAAAAAAAGGTACTGTGTTTGATAAGCATTAGGTTGCAGATTGACATGTACTATAAGTCTAATCAAATCAAAAACTTTGTAAAAGCTGAACTGAACTTCAATGAGTTAAATAATTAAATTCCTAAAGGGTTATAAAAGTTCGTTATTAATTAATTTTCTTCCCAAAATAACCAAAACCAGAAATGAAATAGAGCAGAGTGTGGCAGTGAAGTGTCTGGTCAAGCAGAGTGAGATTGATTGGAGGCAGTGCCATTGGTTCAGTGCACCTTACTTTTACTCGATGTTAGGTAGTTGTGAGAATTAGAATCACTAAATTGGTTATTACAACTTTAATTTATTTTTTGTTCTGGCTAACCGGTGTACGGTGTACTAAGCGCATTGATTAAAGAATCTACTAATAGAAATTTTGTCTTAGTACTATAAGCTTTTACTTTTGTCTTAGCAATAATCAAAATATTTTTTGATGCAAACTGACTAATTTTAACACCTTAACCAATGCCTTAAAGACATTCATTAACATTCTTTTTTTTTTTTTTTATCGATGTAGCTAACTTGGGGTTGGAGCATATGTTAAAGGAAAAAAAATTGCATTGAAAAACATAATAATTTAATTTTAAAAAGTTAAATATACGATTTCTAAGACATTTATTTTCGTAATTAATTCTTAACCTGTACTCTTAAAGGTATAAGTTGACATTTATCTTATTTTTAATATTTAGACTCCCAAGCACATTTAGATAAATACTAATAAGATTCTTGAAGTTTCAAGCCGTAACTTTTTTTCTCTAAGATTTTGATAGTTTTTGGTTTCATTGTGAATATAAAAATACACATGATACATGATAAATGATATTCATATAACAATTTTATGACAATTTTTTAAACAACCTTCTGCTTCTATCTTATTATTAGTCAAAAAACAATAGAGAAAAAAAGACGAGAGAAAATAAGAACAAGATAAGAGAATGAGAAAGTTTTTTTTTTGAAAGAATAATAAAAAAGAGAGTTGTTCAAAAATAATTGTACAAATATCAATTCTCATGATACATTACCATCAATAAAATTGAACTCTTTTAAAATGTGATTGGTTGAGCATAGTCAACAACTATAAATTAGTTTAGAATTTTTTCACTTTAATTTTAGAGTTAATCACAATTTTGATCTTTATTTTTACTTGCTCACGACAATGATCTCCTTTTAAAAAAAAAATTCTGGTTCCTCACTTGTATTGTTGGATTCAAAATTGATGTCACCAATTTTTTATTGATGTAGCATACAACTATTCTATTATAAATTCACGAGAATGATTTCATATAAACATATTTTATGTCACATTAGTAAAAAACTTCTCACATCACCATTTTTAGATCCAAAACCTAGAGTTAAAAGACCAAAAATTGATTACCAACAATGGATTGGTAGAGGTGGTAAGAGACTTGTATCTGTTAAAATAAGTGGTAAAAAGTTTGATTACTAGCTCATATCTATAGAGAAAATTTAGTTTAGAGAAGACAATCCATTTTGTATGTCCCACAAGCTCCTCGATGGAGATTAATCACTGATAAGCGACGGTACAAACTTTATAACAATATTATGTTAATCCAAAAAAAAAAAAGACAAAAAAACTGATTTAAAAAAGTGGACAAAGTTTACGAAGTAGAGAAAATATTTGCCCTTATTTGATGCATTCCTCCTCCAAGAATTATTTTTGCTTTGATAAGAACAACAAGCAAGTAACCATTGGGTCAAACACATCTATTTTATAGCTTCTGATTAAGCTACTGTGTGATGATTGTACATGACAGCTCTACTGTAAGTGCATATACAGAAGCTGTGAAGGAGCTGGCATGTGAGATATTGGAGCTAATGGCAGAAGGATTGGGGGTCCCTGATACATCCATTTTCAGCACATTCATCACTCAACTTGATAATGACTCACTCCTTAGGCTCAATCACTACCCTCCTAAAGACTGCAAAGATAGAGACAACTCAAATTCCTACAACGTTGGCTTTGGAGAACATTCTGACCCTCAGATTCTTACTATCCTTAGATCCAACGATGTTTCTGGACTCCAAATTTCACTTCAACATGGTGTGTGGAACCCAGTTACTCCTGACCCAGCTGCTTTCTGTGTTAACGTTGGTGATCTTCTTGAGGTATATATATATATTTTCTTATTAATTTTTTTTGAAAGAATATATGTTCTTATTAATGAAATCAGATTCCCGACAATTGTCAAAATCCCACATTCATGTGGTCACCACGTCAATGACCACATATCAAGATTGTACGGTTCAAATTTTCAATATATTTATTATTTTTTAAATGTGGGATTTTGGCGACTTAAGAGAATATGAATTCATTCTTATCCTACTCATAATTTTTTTTCTTTTCATCCCCACAAATGTTGGTTTCATTTTTGCTATGCTGAATATGTAGATTCATGGTAGGAGGGACTGGGGGGCTACTTATATTTAAACATAAAAAAAGAGTGATGAATTGTACTAGAGTTATATTGTGCTTTGTGACATTGCATATATGAATTAATAATTATATGTGTGCACATTAAAGAGGGTACAATACTGAGGTGTAATGGATTTGCATGTATATCTTACTAACACCTGACATGGTTTTCACTTTTGTTAAAAATAGATAGACATAACATGTTACTGTGTTCCTCGCACAAAATAACATGTTACTATGTTAGGGTATGGGTAGGGGTAAATGGGAGAATTATGTATAGTTTCATCTTGGTCTGAAATGGGGGTTCAAAAATTATTGTATTTGGATTAAATATATTTTTAATATCTATAAAAAATTGCCTCTTCGAAAAACAATCTCTATAAAAGGTAAAAGCATTCATTTTTTAAATAAAAATAAGTTAAAACTGAATAAAAAATTTGTAACGACTCAATTTATAAAGTTACAATCTTTTAAGAACTAAAAATATATTTAAGGAATGTTTTTTCATTGGAAGGTTGTCATACTTATTGGAATTGGTTGAGCATTTTTTTTTCTTTTGAGAGGGGAGTTGACTGGGCATGTTAGGGTATCAACATGAAGATGCATGGTTCTTTGGAAGGGAGCTTAATAGAATCATTATACTCTTCATTTCTCAAAAAATGGAATTGTCTATTTATGAGAGAAAAACATACTATGGAGTTTGGTGTGGGTTCACAAACATCAGACCTACTAAACTTTTTGATTTTCAACTTTTTTAAGAAATAAATTTGCATAATTTGTTAAATAATATTAAATACATTCATATGATTGATTAATTATTTATCAAAATTAATTAGTAACAAAATTAATGAGTGAAATCTATATTGTAAGGTCTAAAAAATATTAAGACTAATAAAATTAATACCATTAATTAAATTAAAAAAATTAGTTTGAGTTCTAAAGCAGCTACTTGCTTGCAGCCCAATTGAGCCAAGCTTTGGGTAGGTGTTCATGAATGTTTTATGTTGATGTATGTTTTTACTTTGTACTATCTACATTTTTGTATTCAAGGTGACTAATTTTTTTATGTTCGACATAATAACATGTTATAGAGGACAACCAACATGGCATTGTATGTACTATAAATTGAATAACAAAAAAAGGGTGACATGAAAATTATTTAATCAAGGAGAATTAATTTGGAGAATGGTTGTAGAAAACACTTAAGGCTTAGTGACAAGTCACCCTTTAAAAATTGTAGGTTAGAGATGGTTCAAAAATGGAAGTGATTGATTATTTATGTTGTAAATGTTGTGTATTAAAGGTTATGACAAATGGAAGATTTGTGAGCGTGAGACATAGGGCCGTGACCAACTCATACCAGTCTAGAATGTCGGTGGCATATTTTGGGGCTCCACCACTTGATGCATGCATTGTTGCTCCCTCAGTTATGGTTACACCAAACAGGCCCTCCTTTCTCTTCAAACCATTCACTTGGGCAGAATACAAGAAAGTCACCTACTCTCTAAGGCTTGGAGACAGCCGCATTGACCTTTTCAGGAATTGCACACAAGTAGAGTAATAGGGCATGAGGAGCTTAAAGTTTGTTTGGTATCAATACAAGAGTGTAAAGGCTTTTTAATTTTTCTCTTTTATGTTATTTTGATGGTGTCTTTCCTAGGTGGTATATACTTTACCAAAATGTGCCAACAAATTTTGCATTGTGTGGAATGGAACTGTGAAAGTTTATACCTTTGCATGGAGAGGGAAAAGTTATGTTATTAATTGTTCATGGTGTGTATAATTGCCTTTTAAAAACTAAATGTTTAATTTTTTGTGTTTTGTTGATTTTGACTATATAATGAAGGGGAGTTTGGTTCTAATGTTAGATATAAATAATATTCTCTAAGAATCAGATGTGTGAAAATGCTCTTTCTTGCAATTATATATTATAGATAGATGATGAAGATTATTGTTCAAAATATTCTAATTCAAGCACATGATCACTTGACATAGTTGTAATGCTCTACTACAAATTGTTGGATCGTTGCTGAACTCAAAAGGGGTCTTAAGTTGGGATGACAATGAATGGAGTTTGGATAAAAGATTAAAGGCCAAATACCTCTTTTGGTCTTTAAGTTTGACAAAAATACTGGATTAGTCTTTTAACTTTTTAAGTTTCAAATAGGTCCTTTAAGTTGTTAATTTATTACACCGTTATCCTTTTAAGGACCTATTTGAAACTTAAAAACTTAAAAATTTCAAATAGGTGCATTAAATTAACAACTTAAAGGACCTATTTGAAACTTAAAAAACTTAAAGGACTAATCCGGTATTCTTGTCAAACTTAAAGGACCAAAAATGGTATTTGGCCAAGATTAAATATAGAATTTGTCCTTATTTGTAATTTTAAAAAACGTATGTACTTAAACTTGTACCCGAATGAGTATCAACTTAAATGAGGTATGTTATTTGAACAACCACTTTTGTGACATTTTATGGGATAGCAAAAAATATACAAAGAAATATAGATATTGAAACGAAAACTAAAACAATAGATATATATATATATATATATATATATATATATATATATATATGTAGAGAGGGAGAGAGAGAGAGAGAGAGAGTGTGTGTGTGTGTGTGTGTGTGTGTGTGAGTTGTATCAAAAGTTGTCATAAAATGATTGTTCAAATGTCATTTCTGAACTTAAATACATATCTTTATACCCTATGTAACAATATGTTTTCCACGTAAGATTTGATAGAATATATTACGGACTACTGGAAGAAGACTCCTTTGATGGTGGTGTTTGATCAGAATCTCCTTCTTCGGCCTCAAAGGTGGGCAGTGTACCTGCAAACTCTAACACTCAAGTTAGTATATGCATGAGGTGTGGTGTCTAGGTTGAAGGATATATTGAATTTTGTAATAAATAGATGGTTCAATTCATCATTCATATCAAATATGTATAAAATAATATTGTTTTGGTTGAGAACTTTAGACGATGGATTGTTGGAAGAAGACTCCTTTGACAGTGATGCTTGACGGAATCATCATCTTCGGCCTGAATGTATGGGTGTATCTGTAAACACTCTGACGCTTACGTTAGTATGTGCTTGAGGTGTGGTAGCTAGATTTAGAATGAAGCGTACATTAAAAGGTGATGAAGTAAGGTTTATATAGTCTAAGAGATGTGTAATTGGGCTTGGGCCTCAATCATAAGTTGGAATTCATAGTACGATGATTAGGAAGTTAGGACCCAAAATTGTACCTTAGACAATTGTCTTCGTGAACCACTGTAGACAAATCATGATTTGCTCTATATTAGACGGTCTTGACTTAATCAGACGATCTTGTCTTGATATTCTATAATGTCTCTAGGACGTGTTCATATGACAGTCCCCTTGTGAGATAATGACTTAGGGTGACATAGTCCGGTGATAGATTGGGCCTTGGCCCAATCCAAAAAAGTTTCCCACGCTTGGTTGAGAAAGAGAACTATGAACCTCATCTCAAAGCAAGCCAAAATCCCTTCAAGCTATCATGATTGGTTCGAAGAGGATCACGACCCTCGATTTCATCTGTTATGCCCCATTTCTTAGCTAGCTAGTGAGTCATAAACGATTGACACTGAATCCACATTTATCCCAAAATTCTCTCAGGGGCAAGGACGAGAACGTACATCTTGGTCAATGCCTTATTATTAGAGACATTAAGGTGTCAACAACACCAGTTGGACAAACAAATATCAAAGTCACATATTCCCTGAGATGCTGACACAAATTTTAAAATGCATTAAAATGTTCATTACTTGCCATTTAAACAACAATGCTGCTTGTTCTATCTAATATTGAAGGTGTACTCCATCGTCATAACAACCTTGGAACACCTTAAAATGTGGAGTCAATACAATATAACCATTCCATTTTACACTGCCCAAGCTCAAGTCCTCAATCATTCATCCACGACTTGTAAGCTCCAAGACTCAATCGTTCTTGTACAGCCTGGCCATAATCATCCCCTCACAACCTTAATCATTTTTCCACAACCTTCCAGCTCAAGGCCTCAATCATTCTTCCACGACCCCAAACTCAAGGCATTCAGTTACTCTTCCACGACCATAAGATTAAAGGCCTATAACTATTCTTCCTCGGTCCCAAGATGAAATGACTTCATATTATCCATGACCTCAGGCAAATGGACGCCAATATATACATCTACAACCTTACAAAAAGAATCAGAAGCATTCAAGTGTGTCCTTAGGAAGTAACTTTATCGATTACTGATATTATTTGTATTCAGGCCATCTAATCCTACAGTCCATCCCATAAGACGTTTAAGAAAATTTTACCAAGAAGCGTATGGAACTCCCCTTTCAGAACAAGCCAACAGCAACAAGACAATATCTACATGAATTGACCAATCATCTCTCTTCTTAGACAGAGTTCGACCCCCAAAGGCCACGAAGAATCCATCTCCTCATTATCAAGGACATAAACCCGAGAGTCCATATACACAACATGCCTTCATTATCAAAGAACTAGCACTGCTACAAGCCATCATTTGACTCCTTCAGCTACATAAATACAATTAAGACGACCCTAAAAGATACAAATATCAAAACACTTTTAATCTAACAAATATGATTGAAGATAAGCCATCACCTCACTCCGTCAGCTAACAACTTGGGGTAAACTATTTCGGATTAGGTCAAGGCCTAATCCATCACTAGAACGGGTCACCCTAAGTCACTAACTAATAGGCGAACCATCATATGGATACGACCTAGAGGAATTCTAGAAGACTGGGGCATGATCGTTTCATCAAGTCAGGACCATTTGATGTAGAGAAAATCATGATCCGCCTAAAGTGGTCCACATAGACGATTGTATGAGGTACAATTTTGGATCCCAACACCCTAATCATAATACTATGATGTCCAACTTATGGTTGAGACCCAAACCCAATTACACATCTCTTAGACTATATAAACATTACTTTGTCACCTTTTAGTGTATACTTCATTCTAAAGCTAACCACCACACCTCAAGCACATACTAACTTGAGTGTCAAAGTGTTTACAAATACCAACGCCTACCTTCGGGCCGAAGACGAAGATTTCGTCAAGCATCATCGTCCAAGGAGTCTTCTTTCAACGGTCCATCGTTTGAAGTTCTCAACCAAAACAACATCATTTTATACATATTTGATATGAATGATGAATTAATCCATATATTTATTACAAAATTCAATATATATATATATATATATATATATATATATATATATATATTACCACAATAAGCGGCAAAATTCTTCCTTAAGACTTTGTCTCGGAGTTCGGATGGAAGGGGAAGGGATAGCTTTAGGGATGAAAAAAATATGAGAAAATGAAGAATTCTTTCACATTTTTTAAAAGAGTGTTTTTTAAAAAATGATAAATTAATATTTATGATTATTATATTTTTAATTTTAAAAACATTATAACAAAATAGATTAAATTTAAAAAATTCATATAAATCATTGGCTTCTATAGTAGTGACAATCATGAATTATCTCCGCAAGTTTTGTCACATTAGGCTAGCATTGAAACTGATCCACGGGGCTTAATCCATTTATTTTTGCAGCATTCCATTTAGAATATTTCCATTAAAAATATGAATATTATGTGAACCTTCTGTTTTCAAAATATTGACATACACACACACACAAATATATATATATATATATATATATATATATATATATATATATATATATATATATATATATCTAATGAGAAATTAGAAACTGATCTTTAACTTGCTTCCAAATGTTGATAGCTATGATAGTAATTTCCATTCTATAATGTTCTCGATGTATTAGTTTAATGATAAAAGTTTGATATTTTAGAGTTTAAATTTTCTCAATAACAGTTGTAAAATATTATTAACTTAATAACTTAGCTACTACATCTATAATTTGAAGTTATAGATAAATTAATAAATATTAAAGATTAAATAGTTATATTATCAAACTAATGATATTTTAGGGTCTTATCAATGACTTGTCATCAAATAAAGTCACTTGAAACATTAAACATGAACTTTACTTTTTTTTAAAAAAGGACTAAAATTAATAACAAAAAATTTAGATGACCAAAATTTGAAGAAATTTTTTAGAAGAACTAAAAATGAAAGTTGGTACCACCACAAAAAAAAATTGCTATATTTTGAGGAATAAAAACATATTTAACCCTTATGGAAACAATCAAAGAAAAGAATTACTTTCTCCGTCCCTTTTTATACGACCTTCTAAAAATTCATAGGTATTAAGAAAAATTATTGGACTGATAAATTTGTCACAAATATATGTGACTATTACTGAAACCCTTTGTATATAGATATATCTCATGTTAACTTTTCATATTTCAAGATACATTGATATTATTAGTAATGAATATATATTTTTATAAGTAAAACGATTATTATTAAAAGGACTACAGGGTTACTCAAACCCACTATAAAGCAAGAGTTCAAGTGATACAAATAATACATAATAACAAAGGGTTGAAACACCAATAAGCGAAAACAAATTGTTAAGTCTCCCATCTTTGAATGATGCAATCCAACTCCACGATACCATTTTGATATTGTTTAACAAGCTTAATATGTCACGGATACCAGCTTTGAAAATAATTTTATTTCTTTGAATCCAGATACAACAGAAGGTAGATAACCAAAGCAAATATTTTACCTTCCTAAACTTCTTCCCTCCCATAAGCTAAGAAATATATGATCCACTGGAACTTGAGAAAAAGGACCATGAATTCCCAGCCAATAGACCACACCCTCCCAAATGCTTTGAGAAAAGGTACAATCAAAAAATAAGTGATGAAAATTTTCATTAACATTAAAAAAAAATGCAACATGATTCCCTAATTGGATCCAGAACACCACGAGAAGCTAGTGCAAATCTTGGGTAACTGTCATGAAAAAGTCTCCATGCAAAGGCACGAACCTTCGATGGAACCACGCTTCGTCAAATACCCACTACTAGAAAATATACATTTAACAACAGGTGGTAAAATACCTGATGTGAAAAGTAACGGTGGCAATATCGAAATTATAATGAACTTTGTTGAAGGGTATCCACATCGGTTGAGTCAGTGAACCTTTTCACATCAGTGGAAATTATACCTGTAGGAAAAGATAAACGTGGTGACAGTTTTGTAATTCTGATGAACTACATTTGACATCAGACACCTAACACCTGTGGGGAATAACCTGTTTCATTTACAATTTTCACTACTGTGATGAACTACATTTGACATCAGGCACCTTACGTGAATTCACATCAGTGATTTGCTGCCCGATGTGGATTACGACATATCACAACAGTTCCGTACCCGATGTGAAAAGTTGGACACATACAACATCACCTTTAGGGACATCGGTTGGGACCCAATGTGAAAAGTCGATTTCGACCGATGTTAAATGTCATTTATGTAGTAGTGACCATTAAACACCTTACTCAAATCTGAATTGATGACCACAATATGTCTCTCATGAAGCAGCAAACTGCAACAAGATTTTCAAAAAGGCATAATCAATGCATCTAGAAATTTATAGTCTTATATTTTGAGACAATTTTGTTTATTAACGGTTTTATAATTATTGACTTAGGAACTAAGAGAAAAAAGAAAGAACCAAAAGGTATGTACACTATTTTATGTTGAATAATAGTAACAATGCTGGAATGTTGGAAATTGGGCAGCAAAACATAATGCGATAATTGAGCTAAAATTTACGGAATGAACTTAAAGTAACTTTCAAGTGTCAATTAATAGCTGAGTTGAACACCCGATTTTTGTTAGGTGTAGATTGAATGAGTCTTATATTGAAACATAGAAGTATGAATTTATTTGTAAAAACAATAGATAAGGTTTGGCTCCTAAAGTGTTTTTATTTTAAAAATACGGAATAGTTAAATAAGCATTCCGTATGCAATGATATAATTTCGTATTCTTGTTCACCGTGGTTTAGAAATTAACTAAAGTCTCAACTATGGACTTTCTCCTTCTTTTCCTTGTCTTGTTTCTAGTCAAAGCACTAATGTTACTGTCACCCTCCATGATGACAAGTTCTAAAAAAAAAATATGAAACGTTAATTCACCCTTGCCCTACCAACACTTTCAGATTACCAATTTTGCTTTAATTTTTTTTTTTAAAGAAGGTCACGTGTAATGTTGTATGTACTTTGTTTTTTAGAAATGGAAGTCATATCATAGGAAAAAAGTAAGAAGGAAAAAGATTAAAAATTGAGTTAATTTTTAGTTGTTTGGTAGAAGAGTGATATGTCCGATAAAGAATTATCTTGAAGGAGATAATGATACTCACATTGATACGACGGATTGATGAAGAAAGTGTTCTGTTGTCGAATGTCTCGCTGAATTCCACGGAAGTACCCCCGTTGCCGGAGATGGAAGGGGGTGGTACCTGCACATGCACTCTGACGCCCAAGTCAGGTGGGAAACTAGGAGAATGTGAGGTTTTCTGGGAGAGAATGAACTTACCTGTAATTGTAGTTGAGTTCCCTTTATATAGGCATAAGGGAGTGTAATGGGCTTGGAGTCTTATTGAGCCTTATCATGTAATTAAGCCTTTACTAAGTGGATATGGCCTATTGGCCGGACCAAAACAGCTGCCCCCAAGCCCTTATGGTCTTTATGACATAAGGAGCTTGATCAAGTCAATGGTTGCGAGGTCGGTCTTCGTCGTGCTCAGGACGCTGAAAGTCATGCAGGAAAGAGAAGTGTTTGTTGTCGGTTCAACCTGCAAGGTTAGTTGGACGCAACAATATGGATGCATGTAAAGGTGATGAAAGAAGTATACCCCTCCTTCTAGCGCCAATGATATGTCCGATGAAGAATTATTTCGAGGGAGATAATGATACTCACATTGATATGACAGATTGATGAAGAAAGTGTTCCATTGTCGAAGATCTCGTCGGAATCCATGGAAGTACCCTATTGCCGGTGAGATGAAAGGGGGCGGTACCTGCACATGCGCTCCGACGCCCAAGTCGGGTGGGAAACTAGGAGAATGTGAGGTTTTTTGTGGGAGAGAATGAACTTACCTGAAATTGTAGTGTAGTCCCCTTTATATAGACATAAGGGAGTGTAGTAGGCTTGGAGTCTTATTGGGCCTTACCATGTAATTGAGTTTTTGCTAAGTGGATATGGCCTATTGGCCGGACCAGAACAAAGAGAAACATGAATAAGTAGCTCATTTGATTAAGTTAAAAGATTAAATGAGTTAAACGGTTGAAATTTCAGAGTTGGAATCCCCTCAAACGAGAAATATATTAACATTACAATTAACATACTAACATTTCTCATAAAAAAATAGCAATATGATGAAGAAAGAGATTGTTGACATAACTCAATATTCACAATAAGGTGCAGCCCAAACGAGAATGAGAAAAGGCAGACAATGAAGATGATTGTGCTATCTTTTATGGTTGAAATGTGATTTTTTTTAACAACAAGAGTCTCTACACAAGACGAATAAAGATCGACAAGACATAAAACAAACAAAGGATGTCGTATATATGAGGAACACCCAAAAAGAAAAACTCATACAACTTATACATCAAAAACACCAATAAATTATATCACCCAACCGAGCGCTACAATAAAATACCAATACAAAAATTAACTAGCAACACCAAAGCCAACACCAAAATCAATGTCAAACTTTCACACAACAATAGAAACCAAACTTATGGCAAATCCTCAACCTTTATCGTGAATGGCCACTGAAACGAGATCCAATCACCTATCTTCAGCTACTCGCATCAAAACCCCTCCAAAAAAACCAACAAACCAACCAAAACCCCCATAACAACACCTTTTATTCTCTTCCGCCGATGAGCCCAAATAAACACCCAAAAATCAATTATTCCAACAATTATCAGATTCAACCACCAATCGGTCCCTGGACCGCTAGAGAATACACCAAACAAGCACAAAACTTTGATTCTAGAAACCGACTCTCGGTCTCGAAGCAAAAGCGATTGGTCCACTAGACTCCATAGGCAAATCACTGAGGCACCCCTCAAAACTCACAGTTCACCGGAGAATACACCATAACCAGCCCAAAAACTTGAATCTAGACACTATCTCTTGATCTCTAAGAAAAAGCGACCGGCCCATGAGAATCCATAAAACAAATACCTCAAGCAGTCGGAAAGTGGAGTGATAGCACAAACCAAACCAACTCGAAAAAGGGCCCAACTTAAAGACAACCCTAAATTAAAAACAACCTAAAAATAACCATAAGCCAATCGAAAACAACCCAAAAACTGCAAGAGTTAGGAGCTGTGGAGATGGAACATGATCAAAGTTCACCACAAACAAACATCGATAGAAAAATAAAATGAACCGCCAAAGACATAAACACCCCAATGCTTCTCCTCATCATCGCCACAACCAAAACTCACCACCACGCACAAAAGCATCATTAACATGAGATACATGATGTATGACATCAACATGAGCATTATGTACGTAAAAGATCTGTTGAAAATCATTTATCCGCTTTGCAGCATAAGATACATGATGCATGACATCAACATGAGCATTATGTGGTTGAGAACTTTGAGATACAAGAGGAAAATAATGAGAACCGGTATGAGCCACACCATTACAAGCGTTGGCATGAAGGAGGGGAAAATAAAGATGGTGTCCAAAAGGAACATCTTCACTTTTTGGGAGGACCCCTATGATCTATAAGTCCTTAAAGATACGAGGACCCTGTTGATGTTAGGGTTGGCTTGGGGGGAGGGGGTATGTTATTTTGGGAATATCAAGTGTTTGGGAGAGGGGTTATAGATATAAATCGGGGGTATGAAATCAAATTCTCTGATAACGTTTAATGAAATTGGCTTTGGGATATACACCCTTTTACTAGACTTGGGCTAAACACTATATAGGTTGGAAAATTGTTGTTCCCACTTCAACATTTGCTATAAAACACCGGGAAATTACACATTTACACCCATCGGTAGTTAACTGCCGTCAGATCTACGCTTTAAAAAATGTCACAACGGCAGTTAACTGCCGCTAAACAAGACATATTTGTAGTTAACTACCGCCGGGTAAGTTTTTTAGCAATTTCAAAAGTGGGAACAACAACTTTCTTGTTTCTATGCCAACTCCTCGCATTTTTCAAAGATCCATCATTTGTCTGGGTTTTAAAATCTGAACATGTAATTTTTTTTTGCATGTTTAGATTTAAAAATCTTGACGTATTAGATAACTTTGATAACTATCTGTGTGGGCGCGCGCGCGCTTGCGGTGTGTGTGTGTCATCATGACTCATCAACATGAAATAGTTTTAATCTTGGACCCGTCACCACGAACGATCAATGATTTTATGTCATAAAACACATCTTTAGCACTACACTTATTTATTTATTTATTATTCGGTTCAACTACAATTCAACTAGTTCAACTGATTGAGCCATGACCATGTCTAGCCGATTTGATCTCTTGTCCTATTTTTAAAAACATTGCTAGAAATTCCAAATCCTTGCTCCTTTTAATTATGCTGACTTACACTCGCAAAGGAATATAAAGCAGAACAAATTTGACGACTTGAGCAATTTCCTTCTGAACCACTTAAAAATCCAATGATTAAGATAAGAACAATACAAGGGAAGTTATATCTTGAGGCACAATAAACCCAACAACACCCTTCCATGTCCTGATTAATCTTTCGACAAAAAAGATTTTGCATAGTAGGAAACCTTTGTAAAATTGGTTGTTAAGAGAAGACACTTTTACCTTTGAAATTCTGGTGCTCGGCTGACATATGTCCTACCTGATGTCCTAGACAACAGGTTCGACAATAATGTTGTCCTAGTCAACAGGTACGACAATGTAGCACAATAAACAATAATTAAAGTAAAGTGCAAGAAAGAAAGAACACATGAAATTTGGTAACCCAGTTCGGTGCAACTTCACCTACATCTGGAAGTATCCATGCCAAGAAAGGAAATCCACTCTTATAGTATTGGTTCGTAGTCTTATGTGAACAAACCTTGTTCGCTGCCTTGACACCTAATCACTGCCAGTGTATTTCTACCTAAGACTCCCCCTAGATATGAGATCTCATCTCACCTTTTTCACTCAATCACAGCCCATGTGATTGTCTCAATCACGATTATAATCAAAATAGAAGAACAACTCCAATAAACAAAATCAACTCTTGCGAGATGCACTAGAGCGGTTTACAAATAACAAAATACAACTCAACTAAACAAACCAGCTCTATGAATCAATGTGATACAAAGAGAGGTATACAAATAACAAAGACAAGACACGAAACCCTAAGACTCTTTCTCAAAATGACGGCTTTAATCACAACTCAACTAAAACAAATCATCTTTGTGCTTTGATAATCAATGGCAGCACACAGAGAGGTATACAAAATAAAGCACAAAGCTTAACAACGAAACCCTAATAATATGTTTTTATAATCCTGATTTCGTGAATAGAAACTAGGGTCTGAGCCTCCTTAAATAGCTAGAGAATGCATGAGCTTTTTCTTCAATCGGGCTAAACAAACCAGCTGAACAAAACGAATATATGTTCACAATCTTCTAGGAGCAAAATATATTATTTCCTAAATGTTTATGACATTTAATTCAGAAACACGTCATAAAAAAACCGACATATGCAAGTTTCTAGAAACACACGCCTCTTGCACCACAAGTTACGTGAATAAAATCTTCAATCAAATCTTCAAGGATTTCACGCAAAAGTATAATCTTCCAAGAAAGCGAACCAAAGTACTTCACCTTAAGCTAAAATGTTGTACTTACATGGTCAGTTCATCTGGTACAACATCTTGCTAGAACTTCTTGTTTTAATAAAATGCAGCCAACACAAAATCAAAAACCCAACAACCTTAACCAAAACAAGATTTTTCCAAATCTATTTTGGTAATCCAAACTCAAAATACTAGGCTATTAGATGAAGGGTCTCATGGGGTCAAGTCCTACATTGAGTTTTCTTATCTACTTCTTCATATGAAATTAATAACAAGTTGTGTTTCATGTTATAACGCGCTTCAGGAATCTTTATATGAAATTCATAATCAGTTGTGTTTCACGTTATAACGCACTTTAGTAAAATAGTTTGTTTCATTTTACATGTCATATATAATATCAATAAAATATTAATTACTTTTCACTTATGCTCTTGACTATTATTAACGTTCTTTTAATTCTTGAGAGCAAACAGTAATTTAGAATAGTGCAAAATATTTTATAAATACGACAATACAGTTGTATTTCTTAATTTATATGTCAAGATTTTCAATTACTTATATATAAGATATTTGAGTAATTAGTCATTTTAGTCCTTAAAATTGTAGCATTCAATCATATTAGTCCTTCAAATTTGCCAAAATAGCAATTTAGTCCACAAATTGAAAAATATCAATAAATTCAGTTCCTCCATCAAACTATTTGTAGTTAAAATCTATAATAACTAAAAAAAGACATACATATTACATACCGACTGAAAATAGACTTTTGCAGAATCAAAACAAGCATAAACCCTTTAAAATTGCAGTCTACAATTTGAAGAAGAAAAAATAAAGACTAATTGGTAGATATAAAATTTGAAGAAGAAAAAATAAAGACTATTTGGTAGATATTTTCAATTTAAATGACTATATTGCTATTTCGCAAATTTGAAAAGAAAAAAAAAAACTTTGTAATTTCAATGATTAAAATGATTATTTTCTCTAAAATATTTTGTAAGCTATAAAAATCAGTAAATAACTAAATGTACATCATCCTTAAAAAAAATATATTTTGTAACCTATAAAAATCAGTAAATAACTAAATGTACATCATCCTTAAAAAAAAAAATTAAATGTGCATCTCCCTTTAAAAAAAAACACTTAATTTACATCTTGTTTCGTTACCTGTTAGAATCATGACATCATCAAGTTATCGTAACAACCTACTTCAAAGCTTATTATCATGCACATTCATTAGTAGGCAGGAGCAACATCAATTAATAGCCAAACAAATTAAAATGGTTTAGTTACAATATAGTTGAAATTCACGAACCATTAGAATACGATGGCTATGCATTAACGTAACATAATAGGGATTAGCGAGTTGTTTAATCACGTAATGAGAATTGATGTTTGGTATTATCCAAAAGTCATGGAGTTCAAGATTCAAGAACGTGTCCATGATTCCATTAGGCCATGCCCAGCCAGTTAACATAAGAGCATGGTGTGAATGCTTGTAAGTATAATTTTACGTTAAACAAATAAAGGACTCTCTTTTTAAGCTCGCTCAAATAACTACCTTTTGACATGCAATAGGATAAAGTAGTACGTCCTCTGGTAAACCAAAGTTTAAATCTTATGAAGGGAGAAAAACTCCCACATTTAATACTAGACCTTTATAGGAACATAAGAATGTCACGGCTTCAAAAATAGATTTTTTTTTTATTAACCAAAAGTAGGGAGGGCATCAAGTAGAGGCAAGGACATCTCAACTAGGTTGACACCTCGCTGAAACTCTCATCCTATACCGTCTACTCATATATTATTAAGAAAGGGGAAAAAAAATCTACAAGAAGCGGGACCGAACCAAAACCCTAAAAAAGGCAAAATAAAACAAAACAAAAAAAATAAAACAACAACAAACTAAGGGAAACGAAAGTTTGGCAATCCATTACGATCCCTAGAGAAGTTTGCCAACAAAGATTGAGGACGAGAGCTCAACCAAATAGTGTCAGAGGTTGTGTGACCATGAGAAGCTAATTTATCCGCACAACAGTTACCTTCGCGGAAAATATGAGAACAAAGAACCTGAATACTAATATGAAAACAATTATGCCAATGGTTACGTAAACGGAAAGGGACAATGTCAGAATTTTTGAAGGCTTGGACAACGCTCGTGGAATCACTTTCCAACCAAACCCGACTCCAATTGTTGCTATACGGAAAACTCTATGGCAAGAATCAAACCATGTAATTCAGCTTCAAACACCGAGCAAGTACCCAAATTACTCGCAAAGCACCCCAAAAAAGTACCTATGTGATCACGGAAGATACCACCACAAGCAGCCTGGAAACCAAGAACCGACCCATCTGTATTGACCTTGACCCAAGGATAAGCAGGAGGCTTCCACCAAACAGGAATAATATGCTTAAAGCATCGAAATGTAGGATGTCATACCCCATTTTTTGACTCATATTTTTCTTTGTTTATTATTCTTTTATTATTCATTATTTCACTATAATTTTTAATTTCTTACTTTTACCTTTTATTATCTTTATTATTTCATCTTTACTTTTGGATTTATTATTTATTAATATTTATTATCATTATCATTACTATTATTATTATCATTACTATTATCACTATTGTTATTATTATCTTTTTTCATTAATATTATTATTATTATTACCTTTTCATCAATGTTATTATTTTTATCTTTTTCATCATCATTATTATTATCATCTTTATTACTATTATCATTATTATTTGTTTTATTGTTTTATTTTGAAAGAAAATAAAAAAAAGCAAAAAGGGGGGGTTCACAGAGCAAAGTTCTCATCGCTCTGCGAACTCTGCGATTTTTTGCAGATTTTAATTTCGTTGATTTATCTTTCTTTTATTTTCATTATAGTTATTGTTATTATCATCTATTGTTATTATTATCATTATTATTACCAATTCTGGCTGTTTGGATCCAACAAAGAAAGAATTAAACATGTGACATTAAAGATTAAGGTGAGAATGTTTTTGTTCCAACCAAGCATGTGTCAAGCAAGTTGGCTTGCCCTTGGGCAGCTCTCATCCCTCCCAATTGCCTGCAACTTGACCCTACACTTGCCAGCTAGCAGCTTGCTCGTTTTTCTTCCTTCTTTCTCCACCAAAACCAGTCAAACACAACTGCACTTTGCTTGCCCAAAAGCTGTTTGTGCTGCCCTGTTTCAACAGCTTTTCTTCCCTTCTCACACCAGCCCACATGTTCCTTCTGCTTCTCCCAACCTCTGCACCTTGCAGCCCACGTTTTTCTTGCTTGACCCCTCAAGATTGCAAGGATTGATCCCAAGGGACAGCTCAATTGCAAACAGCCCTGTTTTCACCCTTTTTCATCATTTTTCCTGTCCAAATCAGCTTCATTGATGGATGGATTTGGCCAAAGTCTTGACCAAGATTGCAAGGCAATGTCACCTCTTCCCTTTTGCATTAAATGCAAAGCAATTAGCCTGAGTTTTAACCCACAAAGCAGCTGGGTTCTAGGAGATTTTCATCATGACAAATTGATTTTGTTTTGCCTATAAAAGGAATGCAAGACATGAGATTTAAAAAAGAGAGCAATTTGAGGATTGAATACACAGAATTTTTTAGAGCAAAAACACAGTTCTTCCAGCAAGAAAAAACCATTTCAAAAGCATTGAATCTTACACATTCCATACCTTCTTTGATACACATTCCAACTTTGCAAAATCACAAGCATCCAAGCCTCCTCCATTCTCTTGCAATACAAGCATTGGCTAGGAGTTCTGTAAGCATTCTGAATCATTTACTTTTCATTTTGCATTGCTGCTTGCATCATTAACTTTGTCTAAACTCATTTTGTACAAAAAACCACTTTTGAAACTTCAAAGGAATCACAAATTTGCAAAACACTAAACTGAGTTGTTATACTCCTTTTCTTGCTAATTTCCAAAGCTTTTCAATCCCCTTAAGGTTCTGAAGCTTGTTCAGAAGCAGCTTCTGAACAGAAGTTCAGAAGCAGCTTCTGAGTTCAGTTTTTTCGCAGAGTTCGCAGAGCAAAGTCGTGGTCGCTCTGCGACCATGACAGAACTTGGGTTTGCAGAGCCAAGTTCAGGTTGCTCTACGAAAATGGCTGAACTCAGATTCTGAGTTCAAGCTTCTAAAAAGCCAATTTTTAAGGTTCTAACCTAAAAATTCAGAACCTAAGAGGATTAAAACTCATTTTGTTCAAAACATTACAAAAGTTTTGCATATTATTGAAAATTTCACAAGTTTGAGCAATAATTTTTGGATAACTTGCGAAACAAGTTATGTTCATTAACTTTCAAAATCAAACTTGAGCGATAAGCTACATTCATAAATTTCAAAACCAATCTTGAACAACAACCTTGTTCATGAATTTCAATCAAACGTGAACTTGAGCCGAACTTGTTCATTTTTCAAAATCAAGCTAAAACTTAGAGCCGAACTTGTGCATTATCCAAACTTGTGTATCTTTTCATGAACTTGTTCATTTTGCAAAACTTGAACAACGCTCGTTCTTGAGTTCCAATAACTTGAGCAACAAGCTATGTTCACATTTTTTTCAACAAACTTGAACAACAAATTTGTTCATGATTTTCAACAATTTTGTCCTTAAAGTTCCAACACACTTGAACAAAGCTTGTTCATTTTGCATCATAAGCTTGAAACAAACTTGTTCATCCTTTCAAAATTTGAACAACATTTGCTCAAGGTTGCAACAACTAATTTGAGCAACAAAATTTTCCTTAGGTTTTTTAACCAAGTGTTTTGTTCCTTTTTGAGATTTCTTTGAGTTTCAACAAAAACTTGAATGAAAAAGGAAGGGTTTGACGTATGTCTCTCCATTCCCCGGTTGCACGAATGCTTGACGTATGTCTCGTTGTCCGGGCAATCGTCATTCTATTTTCAACGCGTCCAACGCGCTTTACCCTTTTATTGGTTCCCCGTGACTAATTCAACCTTTCTTTGATCCCTCGTGGTCAATTTAAACTTTTCTTGGCCCCCGTGGTCAATTAAAACCTTTTCACGCCTTTGCGCGTTTTCCAACGGATACCATCACCCTAGCGCGAGTCCGTCCTTTTTCATTTAAACCTTTTCACGCCTTTGCGCGTTTTCTAACGGATACCATCGCCCTAGCGCATGTCCGTCCTTTTTCATTTAAACCTTTTCACGCCTTTGCGCGTTTTCCAACGGATACCATCGCCCTAGCGCGAATCCGTCCTTTTTCACTTAAACCTTTTTACGCCCGTGCGCGTTTCAAACGGATACCATCGCCCGAGCGCGAGTCCGTCCCCTTTTTTAGTCAAATCGTTTTTACCTTCATTAAGCTACCCTCATAACGGTAGTAGGTAAAAACTTTTTATCGGTCTTCATTAAGCTATCCATACAACGATAGTAGACCGCGTTCCCTTTTAATCAAACTTTTTTCGCCCGAGCGCGACCAAATCTTTTTCATAATTAAAACCAACCAACACACAAATATTTTCTACAAAGAACTACGTAAGCTTTGAATTCTCCATCGCACCGGGAGATACGTAGGAGCAAGATTCATATCTTGTCAAACCCATTAATAAAAAACTTTCTTTTTCCCCTTTACATATTTTTTCTTTTTCCCTTTTAATATATTCAAGCACGCAAGCAAAACTTCGAAAACATTTTAGCCTTAGCTAACTAGGAGGTTCCCGTTGAGTACAACGGATGTGAGGGGTGCTAATACCTTCCCTTCGCATAATCGACTCCCGAACCCAAAATCTTTAACATTAAGGTAATTTCGAACTTTTTTCCCTTTTTCCCCGAAAAATTAAAAGTTCAGTCGTGATTTAAATTTAGTGATTCAACGCTTGTCAATAGCTTGATATCCGAAATTCGACGCGACATAGGAGAAACCAGAAATCATCCATCAACCAGTTATCAGAAGGCTCGTATGATGTAATTACCTTTGGAAATGTTTCCACTCAAAGCAACCGAAGAAGCAATCTTGAATTTAGCCGCATAGAGGTGAGATTTATGATATTCAAAATGGAACTCGTTCTAGCCAACCAAATCGTATGAAAAGTATGCACACAAGCCGCAAAAAACACATCACGGACCTGGGAGCTACAATGAGCCGGAACGCAATCAAAAACCGTCGTAGGTGTTGAGAGATCAATAGAACAATGCAATTTAGATTCTAGCCATTGCCAAAGATTCAAAGCAGAAAGGCAGCTAAAAAAAAATGAGGAGAGGTCTTAGTCGAGGCATAACATAAAACACAAATAGACATTACCATACAGCCTCGCAAACGCAGGTTCTCATCAGTTGGAAGCTTACTGTGCATAAGGCGCCAAACAGTGAAAGAGTGGGAGGGAGGAATACAAATGCGCCAAATAATGGAGGCCCAAGCCAATGGAGCCGGATGAGAATGAAGAAACTCAAAGGCTTGTTTGGCAGATAAATCACCATCAGCAGAATGAACCCAAACTAGCTTATCCTGAAGGGAATGAACCAGAAGTGTGATATTATCAACGCTATCTTGCACTATAGGATTACCCAAAATAAACGGAGGCAAGTCCCAAGTACCCGCAATAATGGATGAATCAAGAGTACTAATAAACGTGTCATAAGAAGCCGGAGGGATATTAAAATTATTCACTAAAGGGGTGCCCAACCATTTGTCCATCCAGAAGTTAATTCTTTCAACATTACCAATTAACTAAATCGAGTTAAAAATAACAACATCCATATGCACCCTAATCCCAAGCCAACACAGAGGATTTGAAATGACAGTGGATTGGTCGGTCAAAGGAGAAAACCCGGTGCTTGAATAATAAAGAGCACTGAGAGTCACCAGTGAAAAGCTTCCAAATCAGATGTAAAAGAATAAAGTCATTAATAACACAGGTCGACTTAAGATTTAACTCCCCGTAGTCCCATGGAAGGCAGACAGTTTTCCAGGCCACCGTACAAACTTTTCAGTAAGAGATATGATCACTCCAAAAAAGTTCTTGATCCAACGATCTAACATATTCAACAACTTAATTAGCCAACGATAGATGTGGAAAGAGCAGACCATCATCCCATGAATAATTGATTTAATCAACTGCACCCTTCCAAATTGCAAGTTTCGTCTTGATACGATCCACAATATGCTGAAAATGAATGCATTTAGGCTTCCCTTGGAATATAGGACAACCCAAATAATGAAAAGGAATGGAGCCAACATATAAACGACATAGATTAGCTAACATCATTGATGGCGATTTTCGCAAGTATACGAAATCGTTCAAGTAGTAAAGTTAAAATGGTAAACCGAGTGTCGAACTCGAGGACTGCGTTGTACTGTCAAAGTGTAATTTTAGAACTTAATTGAACAAAAGGGTACGAAGTTTGTTTAATAACAAAAATAGAAAATTGTGGAAAATAAAACTTGTTTGAATTTCAAGGATAGGAAGCTTGTTAGGGATGAGTTTCACTAGACGACAAACTTGAGCTACTTGCTAAGATATGATCAATGAACTTATTTAACGAATCATAACCTAATTCTCTAAATTACTCTTGTCCTAATTCCTTAGTAACATAATCATTAATTCTAAGATAAACCCCTAATTCCTTAGTGAATTTTAAAATTAGAATTAAGCATGAACGAACACGAATTACAAAACGGTTTAACGGGTTTGTATCTATTCCTAGATTACAAAGGCGAGAATTTCTTATCTTGAAGCATTCATACATTCAACTTCCGTTTCGCAATATGAATCTTACATCAATTTAAAGGTGATCAATCAATAAAAGCATTAAGCACAAAGATAAGAAATATGATTCAATAAATTTATCCAATGATCAAACTAAGGTCACAAGGCAAAAGTCATCATCTAGCTAACCTCATCCCTAACAATAGAGAAATTAGCTACTCATGTTTCTATTACAAAGCATAGCAAGAATGAGAGACATTACACAATAAGAAAGAGGATGGAAAGCTTCAACTCCGGTGTCCTAGAATTGAACAGCTCCTTTCCACAGTCGATCTCCAGTATTTTACTCCGTTTCTTCGTCAAAAAATCCAACCCTTGCCCTGAAAACGCACCTGGCTTTTATAATCCAAGTTTTTGAAACTGACCCATTGTGCCACGACACAGGTCCATCGCGGCACGATGGCCTCATTAAAACACATGTCAACGCATTCAAAGCTTCATCGTGGCACGAGGGATGCCCTATCCTGGCACGAAAATTCCAGTGTTGAACTCCTCATCCTGGCCTTCTTCTTATCGTGCCATGACACAGGTCCATCGTGGCACGATATTTCCAATAGCAAAAAAAACTCTCAAAATCTTGCAAAATTTTCCTGTTCCAGAGTTCCTTAGCCTTTGACCATTCTGAAATTCCTGGCAACCTAACTAAGAGATGCTGTGCACAATGTTGGCACAACTGTCCGAGCGCGTGTCTACTCAGAACTACAATTAAAATATCACAGCGTAACAAAGCACAAATTAAAAGGAACACAGCGGAAATATAAAGTACACAATGAGTTTGTTAACCCAGTTCGGAGCAACTCTCCTACTCTGGGGGATACCAATCCAGGAATGATTCCACTATTATAGTTCTAGTGAAAAGACCAACGCAGACCCACTACTTGACTTTGCACCTAGACCCTACCAGTGGCAACTCTATCTAGGAACTCCTAGATATGAGACCCCGTCTCAATTCCTACGAACAACACACACAGTATTGTTATCAAACACACAAAACGTAAAACATAACCAAGAGAAACACACGCTAATAACACATACTCACTCCGTACTTAAAAGCTTAGGAGCAGCTTACAAATTACAACTCAAAACAAACTCAGTCCTTAGCTTGAATCAGGGAGATACAAGCAAGGCTCACAATTAACAAACAAAACCCTAAAAACCTTAAAAACACACGCTCTACTAACACACACGGTTTTTAGTTACCCAACTAGGGTTTGTCTTCACAAATATATAGCACTGAGATACCACGGGTCTGGGCTTCAAAATAGAGCATGGACATTGACCGGTCCAGCTGAAACAATCTTCTAGAAATAATAAAAAGCTTCCAAATATAGAATGATATCTTGTGGAACAAATGGCAAGGCAAATAAAACTTCAAACAAATCTTCAATCAGATACACGCGCCTTGATCAGCAAGCTAGAGGAAAATAAATCTTCAAGCAAATCTTTGGAAGATTGCGTATACAAATATAAAGCGCTAGCTGGCGCGAAAACACAACTCACGTAATGCTGTTCCATATGCTACCACATCTGTCCCAGCATCTGGCTAGTAGATGTTTTTGCAAAATGTAGCCAATCTACAAAAACCCAACAATCTCCCCCTTTGGCACAATTTTGGCTAAAACACTCTAGAGCCAGTTCCTTGGTAGATACACAGAAAAGTTTCCTTCACGTCAACATAGGCACACAACAAGGAAAGAAAATATCGTAGCATATAATAAGATTACTTCCACGCGAGAAATAGTCAAAGATGGCTTGCAAGTAGAATCAGAGGCATGCACCAGATAACACAAACATCTAGCCTCATAGGAACAACTAGAGAGAAATAAACTCTCATATAGTGGAATCACATAGATAAGGGAAAAAATAAATTTCCAAACATCAAAAAAAACTTAAGATAGCTCCCCCTCAAACATGTACCAGTACTTCCCCTCAACATATACGGCACTCCCCCTCAACACATGTAACCATACATAATCTAAGCTTCAAATCAGATAGGGCATAAATCAATGACCATAAATCAATGACATAATCAATTCTTCTACTCCCCCTTTTTAGCCAAAAATTCTGACAACCAACAGATAGGGCATATTCATAGAAAGTGCATAGAACCATAAAGAGTGCAGAGGAACCACATAGAGTGCATATTACAGACCAGAAGCACACAAAGGTGCATAAGAATTCAGGGCATAGCCCAGTCACCAAAAAAATACGTCAAAAGATCAGAACAAAACAAGAAAATCAAAAATCCTCAGAATCAGCAGAGGAATCTTCAGAGTCACCAGCAGAAGCAACAGGCACATTGCCTCCTTCTTCCTCATCCTGCTCACCCTCATCATCAGCTTCAGCCTTCAAAGCTGCAATTATCTTGTCAATCTTCACCTTCCTAGCTCCAAGGGCCACACTTGTCTCAGTAAGATCAGCAATCATTTGCTTTCTGGAGAGCACACCAGATGTCCGGACAGAAGTACCAGCTACATCAGCATCATGTGTCTCAGACAGCAGACTGCAATCCAAAGCCATAGGACCAGGCCTCTTGCAGGGCTCATCACTACTGATCAAAATATCAGGGTGCTGCTGAAGAATAATTCCACACAGGAGGGTAGGAAAAGCAATTGGGAACTTAATAGCAAAAGATTTAGCATGCTCCAAAACTTGATAATAGATGTAAGCTCCATAATCAAAGTAAGACTTGGTTCCCACAGCATAAATGAACTTGGCCAACCCAGATGCAACAGAATTTGAGTGAGTGGTTGGAGTCCAATTTTGAGCACAGATCCTATTCAAAGCAGCATACAAAGGAGACAGTTGAGCAGAAGACAAATGCTTTGGCCAATGTCTAAGCTTGTTATCAGTGATTGTCTTGCAGATAGTGTCCTCAGTGACCTCAAGCTCAGGGGTCTCCTCAGTAGACCTCTCAAGGTATGCATTGATCACCATAGGAGAAAAATTGACACACTTACCACGAACAAAAACCTTCCTATACTCAGGGTTTCTTGTGTCATCACACTCATCAGAAACATTCACCAAAAACTCCCTGACCAGCTTATCATAGCATGGACCCAGATTCCTCACAGTCTTCATCAGACCAGCAAACTCCAACAAATCAACCAGCTTTTGACACTTGAACACATCTTCTTTAAGATTTCTTTCAAGACCCAGTCTTCTGTGGTATATGAACTTCCACCTAGAGGAACCATTTTCCAAATGAAAGGAAACATTATCAAGAGGGGCAGGAGGAATAATCAGAGGTATCTTCATACCCTTCATTGTTTTTCTGGAAGCCCCACCAGATGTGGCAGCTTCAGGCTCAGCAACCTCAAACTCAGAGTCACTAGAGGGAGGGTCTTTTCTTTTTAAGCTCTTCTTCTTGTGACCACTTTGAGCCACCTTCTTGCTTCCAGCCTTGGGGGGACCATACACAGGCCTCTTCCCAGCCTTTACAGTTTTCTTCTTCCTATCCTTTTCTCCTTCACTGACAACTGCAGCAGTTTTGTCAGCTTTGCTCCTTGTCCTGCGAGCAACACCAATGGTACCAGTTTCTTCCTGAGGTCTTTCTTCAGGCACAGCTTCCTCAACAACAATAGTGTCAGCACAGTCTAAAATAGCAGTCTCAGTATCATCTACAACATCTTGAGTCTCAGTCCCTTCATCTTCAGACTCTGAGGACTCACTCTCAGGGACACTCACATAACCAGAAATATTAGGAACTACCACATCAGGCTCCTCTCGAGCTTGTGACAAAGATGCGGGAGCATCTGTCACAGCATTCTTTGTTGTGGCAGGGGAATCAGCAGATGTCTCAGATACGGCCGTATCAACATCATTCTTTGCACCAGAATCAGTAGTAACATCTTTTTCCATAGGAGAATTCGAAGAATCACCAACTAATTTTTCATCTACCTTAGGATTATCAGAACCTAGGGTTTCGGGCATGGCTACAGTACTCTCAACAGCGACATTTTCAGATTCAGTGACAGAAGGTTCAGCATGTGGTTCAACAACAGTCGATACAAAAGGGTTGTCCTTAAGGTACAGATCATCCATACTAAGTCCTACTCTAGGGGCAGCAGGAGTGGTAGAAGATTTACCTTTTGATTTTGACCTGGTGTTCACAGCGGTGGAGGAGGCAGCTTTGCTAGATTTGGCAGGTGTCTTCCTTCGTGGTGCAGATGCCCTAGTTCGACGCTTCTTTGTAGGAGCGCTAGGGATAGTGGTGAGGGGTTGCGCATCAGTGATGACGGCTTCAGCAGCTTGATCTTGTGTAGTTGGATGAGAAGACGAATCAGCCATGGTGATGATTTGGAATGTGAAGGTATGAGAAGTGGACGATTTTTGAATGAAGATGTGCGCGGTAAGAGAGGCAATGAGAGGTTGAGAGAAGTTAAGACAAAGATAATGATGATAACGTGCAAGAGTTTTTAAAAATTCAAGTGTGCAATAACCTCCTTGAGTGACGTGCAATAAGCGGTTGACGAGGGAAAAAATAATAGCTGCACGCCCCTTGCACATTAATTGCTACAATTCTTCAACTAAGCATATCCCCAACTTCCGTCTTAATTTTTCAAATTGATTAGCATCAAGGGCTTTGGTAAAAATATCTGCTAATTGCTCTTCAGTTGAAACATGTTCAAGAGTAACAATTTTTTCTTCAACAAGATCCCTTATAAAATGATGTCTAATGTCAATGTGTTTGGTCCTGCTATGTTGAATAGGATTCTTGGAGATATTAATTGCACTCAGATTATCACAATATAATGTCATAGCATCTGTCTTGACATTGTATTCACTCAGCATCTGTCTCATCCACAACAATTGAGAACAACTACTACCAGCTGCTATGTACTCAGCTTCAGCTGTAGACAAAGAAATGCAATTTTGCTTCTTACTAAACCAGGATATAAGGTTGTTGCCTAGGAAGAAGCATCCACCAGAGGTACTCTTTCTATCATCTGCACTTCCAGCCCAGTCAGCATCACAATATCCAAACAACACAATGCTTTCCCCATGAGAATACAACATACCATAATCACTAGTACCATTCACATACTTCAGAATTCTCTTTACCTGAGTCAGGTGACTTATTTTTGGTTCAGCTTGGTACCTGGCACACACTCCAACTGCAAATGTAATATCTGGCCTACTTGCTGTAAGATATAGAAGACTTCCTATCATACTCCTATACATGCTTTGGTCAACATCCACACCTTTCTCATCCTTTGATAATTTTACATGTGTGGGAGCAGTAGTTCTTTTATGAGCAGCATTTTCCATCCCAAATTTCTTGACTATATTTTTAGCATACTTACTTTGAGAGATAAATATAGTATCTTCCATTTGTTTCACTTGAAGACCAAGAAAGAACTTTAGCTCACCTACAAGACTCATCTCAAATTCAGATTGCATTTGCTGAACAAAATGCTCTATCATCTGGTCAGACATTCCTCCAAAGACTATGTCATCTACATATATTTGAGCAATCATCAACTGTCCATTTTCATCTTTCACAAACAGGGTCTTGTCATTTCCCCCCTTCCTATAGCCATGGTTGATTAGAAACTCAGCAAGTCTCTCATACCAAGCTCTAGGAGCTTGCTTCAGGCCATATAGAGCTTTCTTCAATTTGTACACATGGTTTGGAAAACTAGGATCAATGAAGCCTTTAGGCTGTTCCACATAAACCTCTTCATTTAAGTACCCATTGAGAAAGGCACTCTTGACATCCATCTGATACAACTTGAATTTTAGTATGCATGCAATCCCAAGTAACAATCTAATAGATTCCAACCTAGCTACAGGAGCAAAAGTCTCATCAAAGTCTACACCTTCAATTTGAGAATATCCTTGTGCAACCAGTCTAGCTTTGTTTCTAGTGATAGTACCATTTTCATCAGACTTGTTTTTATAGACCCACTTGGTACCTATAACATTCACATTATCTGGTCTAGGAACTAGGTCCCACACATTACTTCTCTTGAACTGAGTTAACTCTTCTTGCATAGCATTTATCCAGAACTCATCAGTTAGAGCTTCCTTAACATTCTTTGGTTCAAGTTTAGATATAAAGCAAGAATTTGATACCTCATCATAGTTCCTTCTAGTTGTGATCCCTTGGTTAGGATCGCCAATGACTTGATCTATGGGATGATTTTTCTGAACTCTGATAGATGGTCCTTTGTTGGGAGCAGTCTTCTCTGGGCCAGTTACTTCAGAATCTTGCTTATCACTTGCTTCATCTGCTTTCTTTGCTTCCTGTAGGTCAGAAGCTGCGTCAAATGTAGCATCATCTGGCATAGCATTATTTCCTTCATCATCTACAACAACATTTATGGATTCCATCACTGTCTTGGTTCTGGAGTTGTATACTCTATAGGCTCTGCTGTTTGTAGAATAGCCTAGAAAGATTCCCTCTTCACTTTTAGCATCCATCTTTCTTCTTGGTTCCCTGTCAGCTAGAATATAACATTTACTACCAAACACATGAAAGTGCTTCACTGTTGGCTTCCTGTCCTTCCATAGCTCGTACAAGGTTGTAGATGTACCTTTTCTCAAAGTCACTCTATTATGAATATAGCAGGCTGTGTTCATGGCTTCAGCCCAAAAGAAAAATGGTAGCTTCTTTGCATGTAGCATAACCCTGGCAGATTCTTGCAAGGTCCTGTTTTTCCTCTCTACTATCCCATTTTGTTGAGGAGTAATGGGTGCAGAGAACTCATGAAATATTCCTTCAGAAATACAGAAATCAGAGAACTTACCATTCTCAAACTCCTTCCCATGGTCACTTCTGATTCTAACAATTCCACAATCCTTTTCTCTCTGAAGTTGTAAGCAAAGATCCTTGAATTTTTCAAAAGTGTCTGATTTCTCCTTAATGAAATTTATCCAAGTATATCTAGAAAAATCATCAACAACAACAAAGGCATACTTCTTACCACCTAAGCTTTCGACTTGCATGGGTCCCATTAAGTCCATGTGCAATAGCTCAAGAACTCTGGATGTGGACAGAGGTTGCAGCTTCTGGTGAGGCATCTTGGTCTGTTTTCCTATCTGACATTCTCCACATATACTTCCTTCCTGAATTTGAAGTTTTGGTAAGCCTCTGATGGCTCCTTCAGCAATAGCTTTCTTCATGCTTCTGAGATTCAGATGTCCAAGCTTTTGGTGCCATAGCTTAACTTCATCTTCTTTGGTTATTAGACAAGTAGGTAACTTTGCTTTTTCTTGAGAGACCCACAAGTAGCAATTGTCCTTTGATCTAATACCTCTCATCAGGATGTCCCCTTCACTGTTAGCAACTAAGCATTCACTCTTAGTAAAGTTGACCTTCATCCCTTGATCGCACAGTTGACTAATACTAATTAAGTTGGCAGTTAATCCTTTCACAAGAAGCACCTTATCAAGTTTGGGTAGACCCTCTTCCACAAGATTTCCTACACCCTTTATTTCTCCTTTGGCTCCATCCCCAAAGGTCACAAAACTTGTAGCATAAGGCTTAACATCAGTCAAATAATTTTTATCACCAGTCATATGTCTGGAACATCCACTGTCAAAGTACCAATCATTTCTGGATGACACTCTCAGATGTATGAGCAATTTGAGCAATCTCATCAGCTTCTGGTTCTATTTTTCTAGGATCCATGGTGTTGCCTGTGAAATTATCCTTTTTCTGCTTCCACTGCTTTTTGATGATCTTTACTGTGGGATCAGGTCTTGGTGAATAGGTCCTGTCTGGGTAACCATGTAATTTAAAACAGAAAGGTCTGATATGTCCTTTTCTTCCACAGTAATGACATACCCAAGCATAATTCCTTCCTTTTGATCTGGTCCTATATCCTGTTGCCTGTTGTCTCACCGGATGCTGGGGCATCTGGCTTGACATAGTATGATCATGAGTACTAACAGGTGCCACAAACTGTCTCACTGGTAATAGTTTCTGCTGAGGCATTGAACTGTAGTCAAACCCAATACCTTTAGAATCTCCAGGTTTCTGTCCTATTTCCAGGATTTCGTCTAAGGCATCAGTACCTTTGTTCATCATCCGCAGTTGCTTGTTCATATTGCCAATCTTGGAAGTAAGTAAGATAACCTCATCATTGAGGTCAGAGTTTATTTTCAGAAGTTTGTCTTTCTCAGCTAGCAGGAGAGCGATGGTCCCTCTTTGTTTTTCTAAAGTTTTACAAACTTCCTCACTTTTGAGATATAGCTCCTTGTAAGAATCAGCCAGTTCATCATATGTTAGCTCTTCATCACTAGATTCATTGTCAGATGCGCACACTCCAGTCAAGGCATTCACATGTTTTGCAGTTTCAGGTTCTTCTTCTGATTCATCCTCATCAGTCCAAGACACAGTCATCACCTTCTTTTGTTTCTTCAGATACGTTGCACACTCAGTTCTGATGTGACCAAAACCTTCGCATTCATGGCATTGCACCCCTTTGCTTTGATTGATTTTGTCATCAGTTCTAGGTTTCCTCTGATTGTTGACATTTTTATAGATGCTGCGACTGTTGTCCGGAGCATTTGTCCTGGGGCGTCTGTCCATCCTCTTCACAACTTTATTAAATTGTTTGCCCAACAACACAACATCTTCAGAGATGCTCTCATCAGTATCTAAATTACTCTCCACATCATCTTCATCAGTGTTGGAGATGAAAGCAATGTTCTTGTCTTTCTTTTCAGATCTTTCATTAACCTTTAATTCAAAAGTTTGAAGAGATCCAATCAACTCATCAACTTTCATATCTCCAATATCTTGGGCCTCCTCAATAGCACATACTTTCATATCAAATTTCTTAGGCAGGGACCTGAGAATTTTGCTTACCAGTTTTTCATCGGATATCTTTTCCCCCAAGGATTCAAATGTGTTAGCATATTCTAGCACATTCATGTGAAAGTCATGAATACTCTCTCCTTCTTTCATTCTCAAATTCTCAAACTGTGTTGTTAGCATTTGTAGCCTTGACTTCTTGACCTTTTGAGTACCTTCATGAGCTGTTCTTAGGATATCCCAAGCTTCCTTGGCAATAGTACATTGTTTAATCAACCTGAACATGTTTTTGTCAACACCATTAAACAAAGCATTTAGGGCTTTAGAGTTTCCAATAGCTGCAGTGTCTTCTTCTGTAGACCACTCCTCTTCTGGTTTCAACTCATCAGTATCAACATTATTCGCATCTTTTATTTTAGGAGGAACCCATGCCTTGATCACAGCCTTCCAAGCTCTGCTGTCTAGAGATTTCAAGAATGCTGTCATGCGTGATTTCCAAATGTCATAGTTCGACCCATCCAACAAGGGTGGTCTGTTCACCAGTCCTCCTTCTTTATCCATTGAGCCAGAAACTTCTTTCCCTGGAGCTCACCCACACAGAACAGGGTGCCTGCTCTGATACCAATTGAAATTCCTGGCAACCTAACTAAGAGATGCTGTGCACAATGTTGGCACAACTGTCCGAGCGCGTGTCTACTCAGAACTACAATTAAAATATCACAGCGTAACAAAGCACAAATTAAAAGGAACACAGCGGAAATATAAAGTACACAATGAGTTTGTTAACCCAGTTCGGAGCAACTCTCCTACTCTGGGGGATACCAATCCAGGAATGATTCCACTATTATAGTTCTAGTGAAAAGACCAACGCAGACCCACTACTTGACTTTGCACCTAGACCCTACCAGTGGCAACTCTATCTAGGAACTCCTAGATATGAGACCCCGTCTCAATTCCTACGAACAACACACACAGTATTGTTATCAAACACACAAAACGTAAAACATAACCAAGAGAAACACACGCTAATAACACATACTCACTCCGTACTTAAAAGCTTAGGAGCAGCTTACAAATTACAACTCAAAACAAACTCAGTCCTTAGCTTGAATCAGGGAGATACAAGCAAGGCTCACAATTAACAAACAAAACCCTAAAAACCTTAAAAACACACGCTCTACTAACACACACGGTTTTTAGTTACCCAACTAGGGTTTGTCTTCACAAATATATAGCACTGAGATACCACGGGTCTGGGCTTCAAAATAGAGCATGGACATTGACCGGTCCAGCTGAAACAATCTTCTAGAAATAATAAAAAGCTTCCAAATATAGAATGATATCTTGTGGAACAAATGGCAAGGCAAATAAAACTTCAAACAAATCTTCAATCAGATACACGCGCCTTGATCAGCAAGCTAGAGGAAAATAAATCTTCAAGCAAATCTTTGGAAGATTGCGTATACAAATATAAAGCGCTAGCTGGCGCGAAAACACAACTCACGTAATGCTGTTCCATATGCTACCACATCTGTCCCAGCATCTGGCTAGTAGATGTTTTTGCAAAATGTAGCCAATCTACAAAAACCCAACACATTCCTTCTAACTATGTCTAATTTCAGCATGAAAGACAATAAAAGACTCTCTAATATGTACAAAACAACATCAAAAGATGGTTAAAATCAAGACATGGCCCAAGGTCATCAATCATCCTTCGGGGAGAAGACATAGCACCAGTAAACATCTTGCTCTTCTCAAAATTAATTAATTGACCAGAAGCTTCCGACTATAATTGAAAAATATTCAACAAACATCGAACATTTTTCATGGAGCCAGTACAAAATATAAGGATATCATCTGCTTAAAGAATGTGAGTTGGAATACGCATGCCACGACAGTGGGACATAGGCAGGAGGCGACCTGAAGAATGAGATAAATCAATCGCTCCACTCAAAACTTCCTCAGTCACACAAAAAAGAAGAGGGGGAAAAGGATCCCCTTGACGAACCCCTCTAGCAGAAGAGAAATAACCAACTGAGTTACCATGAACCAAAATAGAAAATCGAGCAGAATGCAAAATGGTTAAAATCCAGTCACAAAAAATCTGAGAAAAACCGAACCTCTGGAGCACCAAAATTAAAAAATTCTAATCCAATGTATCAAAAGCCTTGCTAATATCCACCTTCAATGCAAGATTACCACCAAATTGTTTTTTATCAAGTAAATTAATCTCCTCAGAGGCAAGGATCACCCCATCAGCAATATGACGGTCTTTAACAAATGCTGAACCAAAATAATGTGCATAACAATAGAGCTAAGACAATCACTGAGAATTTTAGTGACAATTTTAAACTGAAAATTGGCTAAAGCAATAGGCCGAAAATTCCCCATAGAGTTTGCATCGGGCACCTTAGGAATCAGCACAATAACATTTGAATTCAAATTAGGAATAAGGGTACTTGTAAGAAAGAATTCACGAACCTAAACTATCACATCCGTTGCCACAATGTCCCAAAAACACTGATAAAAATGACTATCAAAGCCATCAGAACCTGGAGCAACATCACCATTCAAACTAAAAATCGCCCCTTTAACATCCTCCTTTGAGGGAACAGCCGTCAACATCATATTATCTTCAGCCGGAACCAAACAAGGAATTGTTTGAGCCCCATAGTGTTAGTAGCGCAACTATTTTCTCCACCAAAAATGTTTTGAAAATAATCTAGCACATGAGATTCAATAGTCGTTGGGTCCGTGAGACTAATATCACCATGCAGTGTTCCTATCCCCAAAATAAAACTTTGGTTATGAGCCTTTTCTCTCCAAAATTGATCATGTCGGTTCATAGCATTCATCATAACTAGCTGGACTTGCAATTCCAACGCAAACAAATCATCAGTCAGACCATCGAAATCAATAAGCTTATAGATTTGATTCACCTCATCCATTGCTAGCTAGACTTAACGTTGAACATCCCCAAAAACAGACTTATTCTACAATCTAAAAGCATCCTTGACCCGGTGCAATTTCATTAGCAAACTATGCATACCGCTATCAACCACCTGATTATTCAAAATTTCCAAAAAAAGACGACGACAGTCCTCATGAGAAGTCCATGCTTTTAAAAAATTTAAAAGAACGTCGATAAGTCGTAGACAACTCATGAGACACCAAAAGAGGATGATGATCAGAGTGATTGTGGGTGAGATCACAACAAGAAGTAACCTTCCAAAAATCTATCCAGGCCTCATTACAAATGGCTCGGTCAAGACGAAGAGCCACATAATCATTTTCCAACTTGCTAATGTACCAAGTGTAACGCACACCTTAAGTATTCAAATGTGTAAGGGGATTTGCATTTGTCCAAGTAGTAAAATCAAAGCAAGACAGCAAAGGAGGTAACCGTCTTCCACGCTTTTCATGCGCCTCCACAGAAGACCTTGCAATCACGTCAACAACATTCTGCATCGGAAAATTGAACGAGGTTGCAGATTTATCCGACATTAGTGGCTGATCATGCACAATAATAGTAGCAGAATTCTCATTGGACACAGGATGCGCATGATGAGTCTTAGATAAGCCTTCACTGTAAATAAAAATAAGGGTGTTTATAACAAGTGATTTAAATGCATTGTTTATGAAAATCATAGATATTAATATTCTCTTGAAAATATAAGTCAAACATATGAAAAAAGTAATAATTACACATATTTTTATAGAAAAATTATTACTATTAATTGCTTAAACAATTAATAAGAAAACTTCCTCCTAAAGAGAGTAATCTACTACTACCTCCGTTCCTTTTTAATTGTCACATTTTGACATTTTACACAAACCAAGACAAACTATAAATGTCACTACTTTTGATACAATAATTTATATTTTTACTATAATAACCTTATTCATTTAATATATCATCTCATATATTTCTCTCTCCGTAATAAATAACTAAGGATAATATTGGTAAAACAATATTTAAAGTTGCATTGAACTTTGAAAGTGACAGTTAAAAAGGAACAAAAAATTTCTTCAAAAGTGACAATTAAAAAGGAACGGAGGGAGTACTATCTAAATTAGTTTTGTTTTCCAAGCAATTTTTAGTCAATCCATATACACCTTTTTTTTTCTTTTCAAATCATTGGATAGACCTTACATCTTCTCTTTATTCTCTTTCGATAATCACCCATTGTTTATTCTGTACAATGCATTTTTATTTGATTTGATGGAGAAGGCTGAGGAAACTGAACCAATGCAAGTAGTTTTTTTTTCCCTTCGATACTTCATTTGTTTCAATAATAATGGAAGATCTAGATGAGTTTCTTTGTTGAAGAACTAGATGCTGAGTTAGCTTTATATTTCTCTTTTCAAAGGATTTCTATCTTCTTATTGATAAATAAAATGAGAAAATTAAAAAAAAACATTTCCATGCTCCAAAAACGCAGAAAGAAGCTCAGGAAAAAAAAGTTTAAAAGTGTGTTTGGATAAGGTAATTGAAAATTTTGCAAGTATTTAGAATTCTAGACAATTCAAATGATTCAATTAAATTGACTTCCATTTTAAATATTTTTTTTGGTAGAGTAATAAAAAAATTCATTGTTAACATTTTTGGGCAACTTTTATAAATTTTAATTTTTTTGGACAAATTGAAAATTGAAAAATAGGGGCCGACAATGAAATTTACATAAAAGGATTATCCAAACAATGAAATATACCTAAAAGGATTTGAATTCCCTAAAACACATTGCATAACCTCAAAACATTTCTCCATCCAAACACACTATAAAACTTGAAACTATGCTCCAAATACACAGATTCATGAATGAAGATTAGCATCCCATTTACTTCTTTTTATTTATCAGAAAAAATTCATAAAAATTATCAGCATCATCCTCATCCAAGCATACTCTAAAACTTTAAACTATGCTCGAAATACGCAGATTCATGAATAAAGAGTAGAATCTCATTTACATCTTTTTATTTAACAGAAAAAATTCATAGTAAAAATTATCAGCATCGTAGAAGTATTATTTTTATTTAGCAACAAAAAAGTCTTCTTTTTGTTCGCAACAAATTGTACAAAAAAAAGTTACAAACAGACCAAATAATGTTTTAGAAGGGTTACCAAACATTACAAATAGATCCAAAATGATCTATGATTAACAAGATTTGATATGGTCTTCTGATTGTTTTTTTTTTTTAAATAATGGTCTTCTGATTGTTGTTTGTGTATGGCAATAGAAAACAAGAAATTTCGTGGCAAAGATGACTCACCAAGAGAAAAGAAATAGATGAAGACGGCCTCACTATAGTCGAAAAATTAACTTCTAACAGCGGCTAATGTTTAAGTTATGTTTTAGACTTTTTTTTTATGTGATAAAAAGATAGAAAAGAATGAGATGGTGAATAATATGTAGTTTATTTGGTCAAGAATTGTTGGAAGGAGGTTGAGGGTGGTCGGAAATTAATCAGTTTTGGTTGTGGCGGAGAAAAATAAAGGAAAATATAAACGATCAGGGAGATAGAGGAATGTGTTTTCTCTTATAAAATCTATAATGAGCGTGATGTAAATATTTAACGTATTTTTATATATAAAGTATACAAATATTTAATATAAATACTACATTAATGTTTATATTTTGATAATAGTCATAAATTTTCAAAATTTTATCACATCGACATTTTCATTTTGGTAAATAAAAATTTGTTTCTATAGATATAAGCAAATAAAATCAGCAACGAATATCGTGCAAATATTTAACGGTGTTTTGCATTTAAAAAACAAATATTTAATATAAACACTACATTAATGTTGATATTTTAAAAATAGTCTTCTATTAACAATATATAAAAATCGTACTTCACCAAATTTTATAATTGTCCTTTTTAAAACCCATGATCTTAATTTTATGTGCCTAATAGTCATTTTGTAAAATAAAAAACCAATTTATTTCCTCTTTCTTCTCCTTATTATCCAATTCCCTAAAATATATCTACTAATAATAAGTATATAAAATTTGTTTATGAAGATATAAGCACATAAAATTTGCAACGGGTGAGGTGCAAACAATGAACGATGTTTTGCATATAAAATAAAAATTTATTTAATAAAAGCACTACACTAAATTTGATATTTTGAAAATAGTCGTGAGTTTTCAAAATTTTATCATATCGACTTTCTTATATAAGTAAATAAAATTTTCCCCTAAAAAAATTGTTTTCATATATATAAGTAAATAATTTAACAAATTTTTGTATACTCTTTCAAAAACAAATTTTATAATTTTTATTTAATATTTTTAAACATTCGACAATATTAACAATCTAATTATTTTTATATAATTATCGAAATGGTACGTGACTCGTGCGAAAGCACGGGTATTTTACTAGTTTTTCTTAAAAATAAATCCATCCATTACAACAAAACAAAAATTAGCGTTTAACAATAATGACCATAAATCAATAGTTACAAGTCTACTTGTTCTTAGTCTTACTGCCTAAGTGCCTATTATGGAGCAATCAAAGTTTGGTCCCACAACTCTCATGGGTAAGATGCCCACGAATGGGGTTATTGGGAAAGTTAGAGAGAGAGGCTCTGCCTTCTCTCTAGGATTTTTCTCACCACAAATGCCAACCTTCCATTTTATTGGAGAACCCAGTCCTTCCGCAATGGAAGTTTGTCTCCCCTCCACAATAGAGGCTCCCCCCTTCTCATTGAAGGTCCCTTTTGTTACTTGCTGGCCCCTTCCAATCGAGATTACGGCTTCCATACCATGTCACCACCATCACATCTTTTGCTGCCACCGATCCAGATCCACAAAACCCTTTCATCAATAGGACCTCTCTCTTTTGCTCTCGGTACACAACTGAGAAACACAATCTCTGTCTCGACCAAGCGTCCCCCACCGGAGCCGCCGCCTCATGTGAAACGGATCTTCCACTTTGGTCCACAGGATCTGCCATCGCCATCTATTTTGAAGATTGTCTTGGCTCCCTATCCACCATCGTTGCTCAACCTTGTACGACCACCGCGAAAGCCTCCAGACGAATTTGGAACAGCTTTGAAGGCTACCCTTCTTCGAGATCTGTGTTTCTATCGTCCGTCGCCGAAACCTCCATGGGTGCTTCTCGGCCGCTTGAGTTCTGCTTTATCTCTGGTGTGTTTGATGTTGTTGTGTTTGTGTGTTATTTATGTTGTACTGTGTTTTGTGTTTCGTGTACTGTTTTTAAGTTTAGTTGGATTTAAGCTTTTGCGTGAATGGAGCTCGGATAGTAGGCATCACACAAGTTTCGTTAGCCTTTATGAGGATGAATCCAGTTTCACTACCTTTGCCATTTATCAACTGTTTTTTGTCCAGCGAGACAAAGTGAAAAAATCCGAGACCATGTGTAGTCGAAATGTGTGTGATGAGGCAAAAGAAATGATCCGTAATTGGATAGAAAAAAAGACTCTGAATTCTCACATCTCCTTTGTCATCATTAGAAGATGGAAGTGGTTGATGAATGTGTTGTTAGGTTATGGATTTTGGTTTAAGTTCTCATGTTTGTCTTCAAAGCTTATGTGTACCGCAAATCCTGGTTTATTAGGTTTTTTCCCTTGTATTGGCTCTTTAAAATTGTTGGGGAATACCCCTTCAATGCTAACACTAGCTCCTTGTAATTCTCTCTATTTTGTTGAATGTTAAAGCTATTATTTACCGTAAAAAAAAAAAAGTTTGGTCCCACAAAATTCCTATAGGCCATATATGGTTCTTTGAAGCCCACGTGGGTTCAACAAGGGTCCCCAGTCATTGTTGACTCTCAAGTCATAAACGTCGTCGTGGAGAAGCAAAGTTTCTTAAGAAACAAACATGAAACAAATCAAAAATGACGATCAAGAACTAAAAATAAGTCATCATCACACCGTTGGGGTTGTGGAATCCAGCTATACATTCCTCCTATCGTTTTCTAATTCTATATTATACTCAAATTGATAAATGGTATACTTAACATGAAAAATGTAAAGTAAGATCATCAATTGATTTTTTTTTTTTTTTAGAAATCATCAATTGATGTATTGATACGAAAATTTCTTTATTTTTATGAAATAATAAAATTAAACAATAATTATATACTAGAATGTGTTTCTAATTGCTGTTAGAGAAAAGTATATATATATATATATAGGAGTTTGATAACTTAGACCAACAAAAAAACATGAAGGTTCAAGTTAGCAGAAGTGTATCTTTCCATTTAAAAAAATATCCACTAGTATAAACCAATTTAAAGTAAGAGATAGTTTAGTAAATTTCATTTAATTTTATTTTTCAATAAAAAAAACATCCAACAACTGTTTCCTAAATTTCCGAAAAAATTACCAAGTTATCCCTCAAGCTATTTGTTATAAAATAAAAGTGGGTCTAATTAGTTAGCAAATTGGTGCAAGTTAACAAATACTGCCTTTGTCCATAAATATAAGAGCATTTTGAGAATTTTTTTTGTCTCTTTTTATAAAACCCCTTTTGTATTTCCAAGTACATTAATTAATTTTTTACCAACATATCCCTATTTATTTTATATTTTTTCTTCAATCAACATTAAATAATATGTTTGAAAACATAAACTAACTCTCTCTCTTAAAGGATAAAATTGTAAAAACAATAGTGTAATTACAAACAAATTTATTACCACTATCATTTTTCTTAATTCCGGTTATTTTTTTCAAAAGGGTCCTATAATTAAGGACGGAGGTAGTATGTTTTAATGAAAATTACTAAAGTAACCCTCAAGCTATTAGTTTTAAATAATAAAGATGAAGGGTATTTTTGTCCAAATAAAAATGTGCACTTTTGCTATCTTGGACCTTCATGTTTTTTGTTGGTCTAAGTTAACAAACTATATATATATTCAAATGTAAATCTATCAAATTCATCAAATACATGCCTTTTACTTTAAAATAAAAAAGCCTTCATTGAACTTCAAAATAAACAAGTAAAAAGACATGTGCATTCGCAGTATCGTGTAAGATTGCGATAATTATATGAAAAATAATTATATTCATAATATTGTGAAATGTTTAAAGATATATAAATGAAAATTATTAGGAATAATGTAATGTTTATATTAAAAAATTATATGCAAAAATATGTTTAATATTTGCTTCACGACCGTTGCAGATTTTATTTGCGTATATTTGTGAAAGCAAATTTTTATGTACTGATATGAGATGTGTCAAAAAATAGATTGTTATCAGAAAGTTGATACAATAAAATTTTGAAAATTCGTGACTATTTTTAAAACATCAACATTAATGTAGTGTTTATAGTAAATATTTTGTTATTTTGTATGCAAAACACGGTTATATATTTCCACTATGCATGTTGCAGATTTTATGTGTTTACATCTACGGAGGTAAATTTTTATATACTGATATGAAAAAGTCAATATGATAAATTTTTGAAAGCTCGTGAATATTTTCAGGATATCAACATTAATGTAGTGTTTCTATTAAATACTTTTTCATTTTATGTGCAAAACACCCTTAAATATTTGCACTGCACTTGTTGTGGATTTTACGTGCTTGTATCTGCGAAAGCAATTTTTTATGTATCAATATGAGAAAGTTTTGAAAACTCATGACTATTTAGTATTTTCAACATATCAACGTAAATGAAGTGTATTAAATATATGTTTTCATTTTATATGCAAAGCACCCTTAAATATTTGCATTGCACTCGTTGCGGATTTTACGTTTTTGTATGTGCAGAAGCAATTTTTTTATGTATACATATATGATAAAATTTTGAATCCTCATGACTATTTTCAAAATATCAATATTAATGTAGTGTTTCTATTATTTTTTTAATATTTTATATGTAAATTTATGAGATTAAAATATTAAAAGAGATGAGAATAAACTGCTTTCATATATTTAAAATAAAAGAGATGAGAAAAAAAAAACCGTTTCCAATATTTATGGTTGGCATAAGAGATACGAATAAACAATTTTCCTATTTTTATGCCATAACAAATTGGTTTTTTTATTTTGCAAAATGACCATAAATTGTTGGCAAAGGAGTGTTGAGACTGAAGTTCCTTTCACACCTTATCTGGCGAAGAGTCAAAGAAAAAAATTACAACAGACAGTGGCGGAGGCAGAAATGATACTTAAAGGGGGCTGCTTTATATACTTTTTTAAAATAAAAAATTGTTTCGATTCTTTTTTAAAGTTAAGTAATTTTACGTAGGCTAAATTATATTTTTGGTTCTTTAAGTTATTTTTAGATTTCGCATTGATCTCTTAAGACTTTTTCTTTCATTTAGGTCCCTTAATTACAAACTATATATAATTTGGTCCTTTAAACTTCTTTCGTTTCATTTTAGTTGGTCCCTTAAGTTTTAAACGTTGGACACTTTAGTCTATTAAGTTACGAACATTAAGACATTTCGGATCTTAATATTATTAACTAAAATGTCCAAAGTTTGTAACTTAAAAATCAAAGTATCTAAGATTTGTAGTTAAGTGACAAAAAAGAAACGAAAAAAACTTAAAATTAAATTATCTAACATTTGTAACTTAAGGGACCAAAATAAAAGGGAAAAAACTTCAGAGACCAAAATAAAATTAGAAAATGTGGAGGAACTATTAGTAGCACTGTAGGCATATAAAAAGCAATGAGAATGGGGTGGCCATGGCCTTCCAAGCCACCCCTGACTTCGCCTCTGATAAATCAACTTCTAGAATCAATTCCTACAACACTGAACTTAACGGTGGTTGAGCTGTTCTTTTTTTCCACAGAGTTGTTTATTTTTTTGCTTTTTTTTTTTTTTTGCTTTTGACCTTGTACATAATTTATCCTTTTTTTATTACTTTCTCTGTCCCAAATTGTATGTCGCTTTGGAAAAAAAAATTATCTCAAATTGTATGTCATTTTACAATATCAATGAAACATTAATGTTACTTTTCCTATTATATCCTTAACTATTTATTACTCTCTTCTTTTAATTCTTTAATTTATCTTTCTCATACCATTTATTAAGGACAATTTTGTAAAATAACTCATAATATCTCTTTTCCACACAAAATTAATTATATTTCTTAATACGTGTGAAATGCCCAAAATGTCATACAATTTGGGACCCATGGAATATATATTATGGATTGGGGGCAGAGGATAGATGTTTTAATAGCATTCATCTGAATAGTTTGATAGCAACAATAATTACCAGTTCATCTATTATTTTCCCGATAAAATCTTGCTTCATCTGCCTCATTATCAACGATGTTTTCCCACGACTTTTCTAAACAAAGCCATATTTATCTCTATTTGTTAATTATTCATATGAAAAGCTCCCATATTTATCTCCATCTTCAATTTGTATTACATCTACAAACTCTAATGCATCAGAGCTTACATCATTATTGTTCTCCATATCTATCCTCTTTTGCATTAACATTTTCTTCGTAATAAGAGGAAATTACATGATCAATCTTTCATGACTTCTCGTCTCTCTCAATTTGTGCTTCCTTTTCTTTCTCTTTGTTTTGATCACTTTCCAACACATTTGTTTCCACATTTCTACCTTCTATATCTTCATTATATTGTCGACATCTAGAGAAATTGCACTATCAATTGTCTTCCTCCGTTAATTCCTACCATCTTTCTTTTGCACAAAGGCTTTTTATGGACCTTAGAGATATCTTCTACTAAAATTTTCTCATTTTCCACTTAGTGTCCACTCGCACAACATTTTTGCAGATTTCTAAGTAAAGGCCTGTCTTTTTGTAGTGATTGCAAAAATCAGGTAAATTCTCATAGCTTCAACTAAACTAGCAAGTGGTACTAGTTTGTCATCAAGTAGTAATATTTGTTTGAGAAAGAGTTGGTATCCACATGGATTACCTAGCTTCAACTAAACTGCTGTGATTGCGATTAGGTTAGTAGTAACAATTGGTATAATTTGACCTTGAGAGAAACAGTGATAAAGCGGATAGGTCATGTCAGATTTCCTTCACTGAATTAATTGAGGAACTACAAACTTAGAATACAATGCGACTAATTATTTGTTTCCAATACATTTGATCAAAATAGTTACGTCAATGTCTTGGTCACTAACACTCTCCAAGAGTTATCGCTCCCTATAACTTAGGCTTGAATCCAAACCAATTGATGGTTTAAGAACGCCAATGTAAGTAACAATTATTATTAGTTTACGTCTAAATCTAATCAATAATTGAATGGTTAAACTAGGTCAAGCCAACAAAGTTAGGGTTAGTACTCATCGATCACATAAAAAGCATTAAGAACGGATTAACCAAATATAATACAAAATAATCGACTAGATATTCATAGAATTATTTAAAGTTACATGAACAATAATTACAGAGAAGTTCCTCTTTCATGACCTATCCTAGAGAGAATCAGATCCATGTAGCTTCTAAATACATATTATAACATATGAATAAAAAGGCATGAGAAAATGATCATCGATTGATGAATCATTGGCTCCCGAATGATTTTTCCTTTGTTTGCTCGTCAAAAGTTATTTTTCTACTGACCTAGTGGTTCAGTAATTATAGGCGTTCCTTTTCCTAATTTTTAGTAAAAGTAGCTCACGACGCGAGCCTATTTCTCGTGATGCGAGATAAGCAATGAGCCCATCCTTTTGACCAAATTGATCTATCTCGTGATGCGAAGCTCGTAGCCCACGATGCGAGATAGACGGTGGCGACCTCAGTGACATCACATTCTCGTGATGCAGGGCTTATAGCCCGCGATGCAAGATAAGCAGTAGCTGACTTCTTGGTGTCTGCATTCCTTTCTCCATTTCTTCTCAAAAGAATGTTCATAATGACTATGATCAAGCTTAATCAATGATAAACCCTTAAAAAAAACATAGTACGATTCCAGAGTTGTCTGGTTCGGGTGGATTTCAATGGATTCAAGGTTTCTTCCCATCTTATGATATTTCATGACTTTTTGAATGAATTCTAGATAAAAACTTAACTAAAACTTTCTACTATACTACTAAAATGATGTTATTTGATGACTAAAAACCTATATTATTTCTTGTCATCAAAGCCCCAGACTTGAACTTTTGTTTGTCCTCAAGCAAACTACTTGTAAAACAAAATTCGCACCAAAATAATATCCTTATAACTTAATGACTAGAAATACCATAAAATAATTTCACCTCTTCGATGATGTAGTTACCGGTGTCTTTTGCAATTTCCTGCTCATAATAGCATGGTTTTCTACACTCCAAGTCAATCGGTCCAAAGGGATAGTATCACAGTAATGGCCAGCTAGCATAGCACTGTTTTTTTCCACCTAGTTGTACTTCCTAAACATTGAATAATGGTATTCTCTTCGGTCAACATACACATGCCACTTGACCGTGCAACTTGAAAACATTCTAAACATGAATTAAAGTACATACTCCCTCCGTCCCAAATTGTATGACGTTTTGGGCATTTCACACGTATTAAGAAATATAATTAATTTTGTGTGGGAAAGAGATATTATGAGTTGTTTTACAAAATTGTCCTTAATAAATGGTATGGGAAAGATAAAATAAAGAATTGAAAAAATATAGAGTAATAAATAGTGAAGGATATAATAGGAAAAATAACATTAATGTTTCATTGGTATTGTAAAGCGACATATAATTTGGGACAATTTTTTTTTCCCAAAGCGACATACAATTTGGGACGGAGGGAGTATAAGACACACACTTTTTGAGGTCTTTTATGGGTTATAACTTGTCTTATGTAGCTGTGGATATATTTGGTCAAGTAGCGTAAAATTTGGAGTTAGGTGTTGTCTACTACTTATTTCTGATCTATTTAAGCATTTCCATAGTTACCCAACAATTGTTCCTTATCAATTCATAATGAGTACAATTTTTGATCTATTTAAGCATTTCCATAGTTACCCAACTAGGGTTAAAGTCTCTTATACATGCAAACAATTTCATAAAACCAGGGTTTAAATTCAAAGAGTTCAATGATCTAACCCTTCTCGTGTCTTCTAGACTGGAAAATGTAAATTCATGAAAACCTTTGCCTAGGGAAATCACTCCCCACTTCATTTGATCCTTCCATAGAGTAAATAACTTACTGTGTAAGGCAACCACGGTGAGAGGCGTGATACCTTTTGGCCAATTATCCAATCCTTGCATGCAAGTTCTGTTTGCATGCCTCCACACCTGTGAGATAGGTTGAGGAAGTTGTGAGAGAGAAATATCACAAAACATTTGTGAACGCGTGTGAAGGTTTTGTTAGTTTTGGTTGAATTTTGGCTGAGCTTTTGGATTTTTGGTTGAATCAAGTGATGTATCTAAGAAAGGCCATGGTATGAGGACATTTTCCATGACGATCGGAGCGAAAAAAACGATGGTGGTGGTGGTGGTTGTTGTAGGTTACCTAACGATGAAGAAAAGTGGAAGGTTTTGAACAGTACAAAATTCCCTTTATATCCCTCTTACCTTTTTGGACCAATTATGGGCTCGAGTTATTCATGTGACTCTGTTTTACTAAGTATATTCATAGTTTGAATTTAGGTTTTTCAAATTTCAAATTTTGATTTCTGTATTTGATTGAAACATTTGTATCTTTTTTGTTTGTCAATTTGGATCTCCACACACTTTGTTTATTTTATTTTTATTTGGCATCATTTATGTAATATTACGTTTTTATTTTTATTTTGCAAATTGGACTTCTTGTTTTTACTATTCTCTAATGACGTAGTCTATCCATATATAAATAAACTTCTTCGATTGTTTTTTTTTTATTTTATTTTTTGAGAAAAAATATATGTCTTTGTTTTTAATTGAAGATGTAGATGTTTATTTATGAGCCATCAATTAATTAGGTTCTTCTTACGCACTTGGTTTTTTTTTATAGTTGTGCCTTTTCAAATAATATTGCAGGACATTACTCTATTATTGAGGATTTTGAAATACATATATTTAGTATTTATTTTGGGATCATTATGTAGTTTCAAGGCTTAATTGCACTTTTGCCCCCTATCTTTTACCAATTGTGCGATTTTGCACCCTATCATTTTTTTTGAGCGATTTTGCACCCTATCATTTACCCCATTTCTGATTTTGTAGCCCCTCGTGTGTTTTTTTGCTGATGTGTTGAATTTTGCCGACATGTCTTCATTAAATGATTGCTATGTGTGTACTTTTATATTTAAAAAAAATCAAAATTGAAATATTTGAAAAAATCACGAGGGGCTACAAATTACACACATGGCAAACATTTAATGAAGACATGTCAGCAAAATTCAACACATAAGAAAAAAAACACACGAGGGGCTACAAAATCAGAAAGGGGGTAAATGATAGGGTGCAAAATCGTTCAAAAAAAAGGATGGGGTGCAAAATCGCACAATTGACAAAAGATAGGGGGCAAAAGTGCAATTAAGCCTAGTTTTAATTGTACGATAACGACAAGCTCCGTCAAAGGTGTTGGCTTTTCCTTGGACATTGTTACTTGACCGTATTCCGACAAGGTCAAATTTAGCAAAGCGTTGTCTTTTGGATGGGGATAATTTGGTCAGTTGCATTTTTTGTGGTCATTCGGAGGAAACGTCGATTCACCTTTTCCTCCATTGTGAGGTGATCTCGCGCGTTTGGCTCGAGGTATTAAAGTGGTTGCTATTTACTCCACCTAATTTGTTTATGCATCTTAATTGTTGGACAAATGAGGTGGGCCCCAAGAAGCTTCGCCGTGGTGCTTGGTTAGTTTGGAATGCTACTATTTGAGTGATTTGGAAGACGAGGAATGACTGGATTTTTAATAATAAGACAGTGGAGGTGGATGAATTGGTGGACAAAATTAAGGTTTTGACTTGGTATTGGAGTATGAGTAGGTAGAAGATTACGTGTGTTTGTTTTATGAGTGGTGTTGGAACCTTATAGAATGTATAATTCGATAGTTGTGGTGGGAGTTTATTGTGCTGGTTTTCAGAAGCCACTGTTATGGTAGGCCGCTGAGATATTGCCTGGTGTTGTTTTGTTTCTTGTTGGGTGGATTGGGCTATAAGGAGCACTGTGTTGTTTTGTTTCTGAAGTTTATGTGCTTCATGACTTTAAAAAACTCATTATCTTTGAATAGTTACATTATTTATTACCTCATTAGTCAATCAATTATAATATTTGAAGTTAACATTATACTACTTTAATCATATTTACCTGGCTCTTCAATTGGATTCCTCCTTCTGCTTCAATTAATGGAGTAGTGTTCTGGGACAATGAAGCTAGATTTATTAGTGGGGTATTTGTTCAAAATACTGGAAATGCTATAGCCTTAATTGTAGAGCTAGTGCTATTATGTTTGATATTGAAAAGGCTAAGGAACCGAATTGGAGAAATGTACTATGGATTGAAATAGACTCACAGATAGTGGTTAAAGCCTTCAACCAAGAGGTGGAGAGGTTCCTTGGTGTTTACGCAACAACTGGAAAAATTGCAAAGTGATAGCAAGGGATTTGAATTGTTGTTGTACACATATATTTAGAGAAGGAAATGCAATAAATGATGCAATGTCTAAAAATGGACAGAGTTTGCCTCTTTATCCTTCACAATGGTGGAATTCTCCACCTTCTTTCATTACACTTTTATTGTTTAGAGTGTGTTTGGATAAGAGAATGTTTTGAGGTAATGTAATGTTTTAAAGGAATTCAAATATTTTTAGATGAATTCCATTGTTTGGATAATAATATGGAGAATTTTCAAAATGATGGAAATTTATGAAGTATTTTGTTCAAGTTAAATTTAGAGAATTTCAAATGACACCTAAAAGCTAAGAATTTCAAATTTCTTCATTCTTATAATTTTCAAATTTTGCATTTTGGTCCTCAAATTTTCCAAAATTTTCAAATTGACCCCAATAAATTTACAAAAATTGCAATTTGACCCCTAATATTTTTTGAAAATTTCAAATTTACCCCTCAACTTATTCAAAATTATAAATTGACCCCTCAAATTTTTTGAAATGGACAAATTGACCCCTAATTTCAATTTTCAAATTTGGCCCAAAAAAAATAAAATTTATAATAGTTGTCAAAAAATGATGACAATGAAATTTTTGATTACTTCATCCAAATAAGAATATTTAGAAATGAAGTCAATTTAATTGAATCATTTAAATTGTCTGTATTCTAAATTCTTCAAAATTTATCAATTACCTCATCCAAACACACTCTTAGGGATAGCATTGGCCTTCCTTTCTTTAGGTTATTATCATTGTGTAAATGAGTTCAGGCCTTTTTTAATGCATTTTCAAATTTTGATAAAAAGAATTACATAATCTTAAAATTGCATATCATACATAATTTGGAGATATATATTTTAGAGATATATTTTATTGGTAGTTTCAGCTGACTAATTACATTATTGAAAGTCTGTTTCATAGACTTTTCTTTTGTACAATTTCTAATAAACAGATAAATACATTACTTTCCATAGATTTGATTATAGTTATAAAATATGAATGTGATTAAAAAAATTGTTTACGCAAAGAGTTTAATTTGGAGTATAATTTTTAAGAACATTGATGGTTGAGTTTAAGTCACTGTGTTGAAGAAATTCAATTAACGATTGTTGTGATCTTTTTATTCTGTTGAGAAAGTATGTTATGTTGTGTTGAGAGACTTGTATGATATTAGTTGTGCTTTTATTTACATGTGGAAATAGTTGTCCTCTTCATTTTCTTAGAAAATGGAGATGTCATTTTTTTAAGGAAATGGAGAGGATATGCACTCCTTATAACAATTTATGCCTGCCTTTCTAAAAATAAAAAGCCGCCTATTTAAAATGTTAAATTAGGCCACCAAAGTAGACATCGGAGAGAATTAAACTTGAGACTTTGAGATGAGTGCATTGTAAAGTCTCAAGTCAATATCATTATGTCAACTCAAGTGGACTTATTAATTAAATGATACTCCCTCCGTTCCTTTTTAAGTGTCTCTTTTGAAGAAATTTTTTGTTTCTATTTAACTGTCACTTTCGAAGTTCAATGCAACATTAAATGTTGTTTTACCAATATTATCCTTACTTATTTATTGCGGAGAGAGAAATATATGAAATTATATATTAAATAAATAAGGCTATTATAGTAAAAATATACATTATTGTATCAAAAGTAGTAGCATTTATTGAATGTCTTGGTTTGTGTAAAATGTCAAAAAGTGACAATTAAAAAGGAACGGAGGTAGTATTAATTTATCCGATAAAAAACCAGTTTTAATTTAATATTTTTATATTAAAAGACACTTATTAAAAGTAGAAATTATACCCAAACGCACTTAAATGAGATAATATAATATCTTTAACATAATTAGATGTGCTCTAATTCAGTCATGAGAATACAGCAGTGTTAAATCTCTTGATGAATTGTTTTGCTGCTTGTTAGAGTCGAGCACAACTCAAATAATTTGTTTCTACAATTGCGCGCATACCTCTAATACTTTGTTAACACCAAAATTTACTTAATACAACATAAATTATTTTGGTGAAAAAATGTTGTCTTATATATTGTTTCAAATCAAACCAATTTTTATCGAGTCAATTTGAACTCAAACAAACTCGATCCGACTCAACACATTTCCAGTCATATTTATCACTTTTTTTTCAACTTCTGTAATGACTTTTTCTTTCATATCATCAATGAAAGATATTTTTTTAAAACTAAAACTTCAAAGAAAGACAATATCAATACAACATCAATATCGTATAAGTTTGTTTTTTACTATTCAATCAATAAGTCAAATCTTATTATAAAATCAATAAAAATATTTATATTTTTAAATTTGTGCGTCAATTACTAAATTTATTTACTAATATTTTGCAATATTGTGTTTGTAAAAGAAATTAATTTTTATTTAAAAAAAAGAAATAAAAGAATTTTAGTTAGGGCTATAGAATTTTTATTTTTTCTTTTGACAAATTGAAATCAATGGACTTGTTTGGAACATGACACGTGGCAGGTTCTAAACACATTACCCTTAGGGACCACTTAGTGGCTTCTCGTATAGGCACGCGGCCTACAAAGATTCCCCGCCGCCACGACCATCTCTTTCTTTTTTTCTTCTTTCTTCTCTTTTTCCAACTCAACTATTCCCTCACGTTTTTTGCAACTCATCATGCACGTGCACTTCTTGAATTTACATAATTACCCATTAGGTTATCTTTATCTTAGTCTCCTTGTATGAAATGGATTGGACTGAAAGTTGGTAATTTTGGATCTGAGTGGAATTTTGTTCGTACGAATTCCAACAAATTAAGGGTGGAGATAATTAGGGTAGGGTCCTTTGAATCGTACTTAGGTGGCAGATTAAGCTTTTTGATAATTAAGAAGGTTAATAATAGAGGCTTATGTTGAAAATTGCATTTGCTTTTCCACCTCCTTTTTAACAATCTAGAATCACTTTTAGGGTTGGTTCAGCTCCCGTGGACAAGGTTTCAAAAGTGGAACTACTTATATATATTTCATAGAGTAAATTTTTGTTGTCTCGTTGGTACAATTTGATGATAAAATAATGCATGAATATTTGATATGTTGAGGAACATGCTTAAACATGTAAATTTTATTTATCGGCACTTAATTAATGTATATGATTTCATCGATAAACTTTAAAAAAAGATCACTTAATTTTTTTTTTTTTACCTTCATCTTATGTCAATCATATAAACGATGATTTGTGATTGATTAAAAGTGTAAATTTCATTCTGCATCAAAATATTCTCTTAAAAATTAATAACATTTCTAATAAGAAATTGAAAAATGAAGAAGGATTGGGGTATATATTGTGGGGAATCAATTATGCACACACCTTTATATTATTTTTTAATTTAATGTGTACGATTATATATGAATCCATAATGCACTCACTCACTAGCTACTGCTAGTCACTATATATCTAGGGAATTAAGATAAGAATCAAAATATAATAGAAAACAGAATAGTGTTAACAATTTCAAAGAATGAAATCTTACATAAAGAAAGCTTAAATTACAAATATTTCCCACACCCCTCTAATTAAAATAAGAAAAATTAAAGAACAAAAAGGAAAAAGAAAATCTACAAACTTAAAACACGTAATTCACATTTTTCTTCTTTGTTCTTATATTCCTTAATTTAAAATCTACATGTGTGTCCTACATATATATGAATTTATTATATTTGCTCATTTTTCTACTTCTATTATTTTATCACCTGTAAAATATATTTCATAATAACCCTCTTTCCTTACTTTCACATGTTGTCATTGAGATTTTGAAAGAGCAACATGTTTTCAACATTCCAGAAATTGTCGGATGTGTCCCCTTGAATCCAAGGAGTGTTTGGTTCCATGGAATTGAAATCCATTTGAGGGAACAATCCAGACGGGCTAGTGATGCAATCAAAAAACCCAAATTGTTGAGCTTGTTGGTAATAATCAGAATTAGGGTTATTATTGTTGTTACTACCAACTGGAACATTGTAATAATCTTGAGTTAATTCCGAAACTGGCGAAACTTGTGTCCCAAATGAATCTGATGATGCAGCCGCAGCGCCATTGCTACTATTCTCCGGAGTATAACTTTGTGTAACATGTGAACCACATAAACTGTTGGTGTTCATAATTGTTGGAGTTAACATGTTCGGGCTACTATGAACATCAAAATTGTTGTTTATGTTATATGCCGTATTGTTGGTGGTGACCGCTGTTGTACCACTTGGTGAACCATTATTAGTGGCGGTGGCTAGGGTGGCGGATGTGGATGCGGCAGCTTGGATGCGCTCCACTAACCTTGGCATCCAAAGGTAGCGCATGGCATCTTTGAATTGCTTGCTATTTACATCGCATTTGAGTTGTTTGGCATGTTTTTGGACACGGGTTCTCCAATAATTCTTGATCTCATTGTCTGTTCTTCCCGGTAAGTATTGAGCAATTTTGGACCATCTAATTGATCAATCAAATAATTAATTAGACATAATAATTAAACAACTATTAACCAACATTTTAAAACTAGAAACCTCTCAAAAAACAAAATTAGAAAGATAAAATTACCAACATAAATTAAAGACAGAAAAAATGAAATTAATTTCTAATTTCACGTCTCTAATATTTAACGACGAATTTGGAAACATGTTTTCTTTCTTCTTTTTATGTAGTACTAAATTTTAGTCCATAATTTAACTATTCTAATTGTAACAAAATAATATAACTCCGATGTGTATGTTTTTATGCATGTATCTATTGCTTACCGGTTTCCCCAACGACAATGAAGTTCAAGAATAAGAAGTTGTTCTTCAAGTGTGATGTTACCACGACGAACATCTGGACGTAGATAATTCAACCATCTCAATCTACAGCTCTTGCCAGTTCGTTTGAGTCCTATAACAAAAACAAAATTTCTTCAATTGGTAAAGTTTTCAAAAATGCAAGCAAAAACAAATCAGGTAAAAATAAAGAGCAAATTTTTTGTGCTTTATTTAATACGGAAAATATATGATATTGCGTTCTAGTATCAAATTCATTATTCTTTTCCATTTTCATAAACGTGATGCAGCCAAGCAATTATATATGGGCCACCTATAGTTATATAGTATTTCATTTCCACAATTAATTTGTTTATGCCCCACCACACACAGAAGTATATGCCTTATATTAAAGTCCTGGCTAACATAATCACTATCATATGGTGCTCTTCATAAGAAAAACCGCAAACTTTGGCTTTTTCCAAAAAATTGATTGGTGTGATGAAACGAGACGAGAAGTGAAGGAGCTTTCACACCACAATTATAGAAATTAAGACATAGCGTTGAAGAAAATAGTGGAAGTATATGATTTCCCATCAACAATTGCAATCATGAAACAGCTATAGTGGCCTATAATATAATATATAGTTCTTATTAGTCTTCCATAAAAACTAGAAAAACATGAAAGAAAAAAAGTTGTGAATTACCAGCTGAACGAGCAAGAGTGTTCCATCGACCTTCACCATGATTTGCAATGTAATTGATGAGAGCAAGATCTTCATCAACGGTCCATGGTCCTCTTCGAAGATCCAACTCATCATCACTTTGGAGCATGGTGATGTTTGAGTTGCTTATTACACTTCCTTCCACTTCCATGAAATATTGAAAAATTTGATCACCCTACTTTGGATATGTATATGTTTGAACACAAAGTGTTGATAAATCAAAAGATAAGCTAGTTAGCTTTTGATTTGAGAAGTTTGTGAGAATTTGCTTTGATATTAGTTTGAGGAGGTAAGCAATATTTTTGAGAGAAAAAGAAAGAGAGATTAGGAGAAAGAGAGAGAGGTTTTTGGCTTATTACAAAGAATATAGAGAAGGGTAGGGGCTTTTTATAGATATATTCAAAGGATGGGGTCAAGTAAATGAGATAGAAGAAAAATTGGAAAAGGAAAAGGAAGAAAATGATGGAGTTTGGAAGGGATTGATGAGAGATAAAATTAATAAACTAGGCTAAAGTAGTAAAAATTAATGATTGAATTAACGAAACATAAAATAAATTTTGAAGAAAAAGAAATTATTCATGACTTGTTAGTAAGGAAAAGCTACAAAGTTTGACGCTTTGACATTTGACTTTTATGGCTTTTTTGTGTGCGCGCGTGCACTCGGGTAATCTTGCAGCTGTTATTCATACTTCTATATAATGCCACCAAAACACACATAAAAATAAAAACAATGCTAACAAAATTTATTTTAACATACTTTTTATAACATTCAATTTCTTATTGGATATAATACATCTTGGTTTCACTATATTATTTGGGATCAATTCACAAAGTGGTGTGACCAATGTGTATTTTACTCAACAGGTATATGAGTGTTGCTAGCGTTACTTTAGAAATAGATACTAGCAGGGGTTTTAGGGTACATATTAAAAATCTAAATATAAAAATATTTTTAAAAATAGTGTATTTAATATATTAAAAAGTTTAAAATTATTAATAAGTATTTTTAAGACACATGTTAGCAAAACCTTTTTTATAAATAAATTTTTAATGCATACAATTTTTTAGATTCTTTACGAGTCTCAAATTAGATGAGAAAATACCTCATAAAAAATGCTATAAGTGGTTGATAAATTTCATCTTACAAGTCGACTTTGTAAGGGCTGAATTATAAGATGATATGATAGCTTATCCATGATCTGTTCTATCACCTGCTATCATGTTACCGTATCATTTCACTTAGAACATGATCCTTATATCTAGTTTTGGTCGTGAGAGGTTGTGTAAGAGTTTCACGTTCAATTAGATAAGATATGCAATTGTGTTTGTAAGTGATGGAAATTCTTCTCCTTACTAGTTAACCCAAATTATAAGATTGATATCTTATACCCAATAAGACAATGATGTGTTTGATTTGTTAAAAAAAACAAAATGAACAACACAACTCTTATTGTACATTGTTTGATTTATAAACTAGCCACAAGGATGAAAAAAAACAAGGGGCATGCGAGCAGACCGGCTTTGTGTAAGCGCAACAAGACCCTTGACAAAGGGCCTCAAACTTAGAGGGTATATATATCATAAAGGGTATAGTAGTAAAATTTAGATTATTTTATTCGTACTATATATTATTTATCAAACATCAAACACGGTAGATAATAAAAAGTTGATTGAGGACTTAAAGGTTTGTCATTTATTCTACTATATTCACTTTTGTGAATCAAACATCTTTTTTCAAGTAGTTCAATGGTGAGAATTTTAAATTTTTAGTGAAGTGTCCAGGGGACGTGAGTCAAACATCCTTATTACCAACTAGGTGTACCGTCATTAGAGGCTAACTTAATATGTTGCTGTTTAATTTATTTTTGAAAAAAAATTTCTTGCCTTAAAATTGAAGTAAATTTCTAGTATTTGAAATATTATTTTTATCGGAATTAAATCACACAACATAAATATTAATAAATTTAAAAATTTAAAAATCATAAATAGAATAAAAAGATATTAAAAAAAGTGATAATGAAATTAAGTATACATTGTATTTTTTTAGTAATCATAAACAACGGTAAGTTTAAATATGTTTTATACGAAAGAATAAGTATTCTTGAACACCATTTTTTCCATACCTCCCATATACACCTTCATGTGATATTAGACATATTTTGGTAATTTCACATCACAACTACACTCTCTTTCATCCTCCTTTTCTCTTTTCTCTCATAGAAAACACATATCCTTCTTCTTCTTCTTCTTCTCTCTCTAAACACTGGCCTCGATGTAACAACCCGTTCTTCTTCTTCTTCTTCTTCTTCTTCTTCTTCTTCTTCTTCTTCTTCTTCTCTCTCTAAATATGTGCTTAATTGTTTATTTTGGTGATTTATTGAATTTTGGGAGTTGAAGGGTATTTTGGTAATTTTGGAGGCGAGTGGCATAATTGTAATATGTTAGAAATTCAAAATTTGAAAATAGTGGTGTATAAGTAATTTAGAGGGGGTGTGAGCTTAGTAAAAGTGTAGTGTTATTTTTAGTGTCATGAGAATTGACTAAGCTCATTAAGGTGAGTTAACCTAACCCATTAATATATAAGAGAATAGTATAGTGTTATTTTATTATGTTTTCTCATTTGTCACAAAACAAGAGAGAAACTTGGAGAAGGGGAAGAAGAGGAATCTAGAAGAACTAAAGGGGAGATTGTTGATTTCAAGTGGGTTAGCAAGAGAAGTGAAGAAACTAAGGTAAGAGGGAATATTATCTTCATTAATTAGTTTTAATAAGCTTGTGGTATGTTTAGAAATTGTAGCTTATGATTAATTGTTGCTGAATTGTTGTGATTTTCGTGCTCACTTTATTGATTAAATTAAGCATGTCAAAACTTGATAATTTTATGCTTTCTTAATCTTAAACTTCATTTTTCATTATGTTAATTTGATACTTTGATGAATTTTGATGTTTGTGATGATTAATATGATGATTAAGTGTTGTTTGTTGATTATGTAATTGATTATGAGTATGGGTATGTAATTTGTTTGAGAAACCATGAAGTTATGTGGGATAAGTTGTGAATTAAGTGATTTTGTGAAAAGTTCTTATTTGACTATATATGCTCAATTTGTTGCTGTTATTATGTGTTAATGTTGAGGTTATGATTGTGAGAAAAAGTCTATGTTTATTATGTGGTTTGCTGTGAAATAAGTTGTTGTTGTTGGTGTTTTGGTGAAAATAACTTAATTAAGTGAAAATGATTATGTTGTTGTTGAAATGACTAAGTTGTTGATGAAATGATGTTAAGATGTGTTCTATAATTTAGTTACGATATTGGGTATGAGAATGTCATGTTTGTATTAGATTTGAAGTGATAAATTCATGGTTAAGTTGTGATTATGTGTTGTGTTGAAGTTTTGGAAAAATGGATAGAAATCATGATTTTGAGTGTGTAATTGGTGTTATGAAGTGGTGAAAGTGTTAATTATAAGTGTTTTGATCATGAGTAATGATTTGAAATGATTTGGGTGTGTTGGGATTGAATTAAGTGATTTAAAAGTGATTTTTGGGTGATAAACGAGTTTTAAAAACTTATTTCTGGGGGCTGACTGCTGCTATTATCATGCCACGAGGTAGGCCATCGTGCCACGATGTGAGCCCAAAATTTCGTGTTCTGGTGCTGGAAATATCGTGCCACGATGAGGGCCCAGAATTTGGGTTCTGGCACTGAAAGTATCGTGCCACGGGGGATGTCATCGTGCCACGATATGGGTTAGGTCAGAAACCCAAATTCCGCTTTCATTGGTTCTTTTTACCATTTTCCGTTTTGATCTGAGTTTTGGTGTAAACATGAAAGTTGTAGATATGAATGTTAGCTTTCATATGACGTTGGTTTGAATTCAATTATTTTTCGAGAACTTGAGTTATGAGTAATATACTACACATAATTCATGGCACATTTTCGTGAAAACTTCCGCATACTTTTCCAACGAACCATGAAACACCCTTATAATTTACAATGAGAACAAGGGGGCTTTGAGAGTTAATAAATGAGTATGTATTGATGATGATATTATGTTGACATTGATGATGTTGTTGATGATGTTATTGATGATGATATTTATGATATATGTTATGTATTAAGTGACGATGTTGAGTAAATGATGATGATACATGTTATGTATTAAGTGACGATGTTTGAGTAAATGATGATGATACATGTTATGTATTAAGCGATGATGTTTAATCATATGATAATATCTGATAGTCTAACATCCCGCTTAGATGCAATTATTATCAGTATTAAACGCAATTGAGAAGCAAGACAATTTAGTAATATTGGAATGGCATGATTGTAATTTAGAAGGAAATGAAGATTTGTTTTAAAACAAGTGGTAAGAATAAATTACCAACTTATTCTACACTCTTCTATTTCCACTTCCTTTCCAATTTTTCAGTTTTCCTCTCCCCTCTTCCTCATCCCACACGCCTTCACTCCCTCACCCTAAACTTATCACTTTCTCATCCAATTCCTAAGAGAAACTTCACAAGCAAGGTTTGGGTAGTAAAGCTAGAAACAAGGAATAAACAAGGAAGATTTTGAGAGAAGAAGTAGAGTTAAGCTAAGGCTTTGGGGAATCAGAATAACAAGCACCAATAGGAGGATTAAGGTGAGCTCCACAGGGTTTTAGAACCCGCTTGAGTAAGTTTGTAAGCAATTTTTACATATTGAGCTAAGTTAGAATTTACCCTAAATTCCCATGCTTGCCAATTCCTTGAAATAACATGTTTAAATCATCAATTAGTATTATAAATTCATTCCTTATACTGTTGGATTGCTTGGGTATCCTTAAATGTGTCAAAATGGTGGAAGATCATACTTTTAGCAGGTTTTTGCACTGATACTTTCGCCGGGCGAGCTCGGGGCGAACGAGCAGTTACTGTTTGGCAGGTCCTCACTGCCTATTTTCGCCCCCACCTCGCCTCAGGGTCGCCTAGCGAAATTGGACAGGCAGCATTTGTCTGTTCTGTTTCGTTCTAGGTGATGTGTACGTGTTCGGCGATGCTTTTTAGTAACTGTTTTCAAAGTAAACCTTATTTTCCAAGATAAACACCGTTCTTGACGTGTTCAATGGATTACACAACATTTAAGGAATGAATGATTGAACAAGGAATCTGGTAAAGCATTAGGAATGCAAAGTAAAATTGATTAAGCTATGGAATATTTCCAATGACCAAGCAACGGCTTATGAGAACGATAGGCCTATGTATATAGGTTCAAATGTCAAGTATTAGAAGATTTACCCCTTTAGGGAATGTTATAGATTAATATGATCAATTTCAGAGAATTATTAAGATAACAAGCCGTGGTCTTCGTTGTTCACGCTAGTGGAACACGAATGGTCCGTGCAAAGTATTAATTACTAAGTTTAAGTCGTGACTTTCGTCGTTCACGCTAGTGGGACACGAGAGGTTCATGCATGAGTTAAAACATATTAATTCGCGTCTCTCATCGTTCACGCTAGTGGGACATGGGAGGTAAACGCATAAGCTAAGATTATTAAGTCGTGTCTTCTGTTGTTCACGCTAGTGGGACACAGGAGGTTCACGCTAGTGGGACGTGTCATTCCGCAAGGGTGGCCGCACGACGACAAGAGGAGTCCGGTGTTAGCCTGATATGATAGGAATTTTCACCGGTTAGAAGGGAGATGTACTTCGGGGTTACTCCACCCGGATGCACTCCGTAAAATGAACCCAGATAATTATTGATTGTTCAACGCTAACCTCTAACTTAAAGATATAAAGATTAATACATTTATTTGTATAAGTATTGAGAGATAGGACAATTAGTTCCTAGTAATAAGATGTGATCATAATTCTGTTTCCCTGATCACTAAGTAAGAGCGATCCTAGTTCTTTCCCTTGATCGCGAAATAAGTAAGGATAAGACTTGGCGATCATAGGTATCCCCAAGATTGCTGAGGTAGGCACGGTGACCCTAGGTTCCCTGAGGTTGCCAAACAGTAGGTAGGGTAGGAGCTCACTGAGACATTATGTCTCATCCCTTTCCTTCTGGTGCAGGTTCTTCGCAGGTAGCACGAAGTAAAGGTAAAGAGAAAGCTACAGATTGATCGTGCTGCTCATGTTTTCTTGGAGTTGTATATATAATTGTATCATGATGTATATATTATGGAGAATGTTTAGTAACAGATTATGGATTGTATCAAAGACATATGTTCTGTATAATTTTTAAACAACTTTTCTGTATTGTATTTAATGTATCCAGTATCAGTTTAACACTCTTGCTAATATACTAGTTAAAATTAGTATGGGTGTTACAATTGGTATCAGAGCCTGGTTTTTTTTGTAACATCCGGCTGGCTCCCTTACGGGCTGACCTCCCTATCTTTCAAGGACCGAGATGTACTCACGACCTTCTCCACCCCCCATGTGGAGTTTTTGCCTTCCGTGGGAACCGAACTCTGTACCTGAGGCTTAAGTACAAGTTCAATGCATTCCCACTACCAATTGAGCTAGTAGCTCAATTGGTAGTGGGAATGCATTGAACTTGTACTTAAGCCTCAGGTACAGAGTTCGGTTCCCACGGAAGGCAAAAACTCCACATGGGGGGTGGAGAAGGTCGTGAGTACATCTCGGTCCTTGAAAGATAGGGAGGTCAGCCCGTAAGGGAGCCAGCCGGATGTTACAAAAAAGGCGCCTTTTTTGTAACATCCGGTGGCTCCCAATGGGCTGGCCTCCCTATCTTTCAAGGGCCGAGATGTACTCATGGTCTTCTCCACCCCCCATGTGGAGTTTTTGCCTTCCGTGGGAATCGAACCCTGTACCTGGGGCCTAAGTACAAGTTCTTTGCATTCCCACTACCAATTGAGCTACTAGCTCAATTGGTAGTGGGAATGCAAAGAACTTGTACTTAGGCCCCAGGTACAGGGTTCGATTCCCACGGAAGGCAAAAACTCCACATGGGGGGTGGAGAAGACCATGAGTACATCTCGGCCCTTGAAAGATAGGGAGGCCAGCCCATTGGGAGCCACCGGATGTTACAAAAAAGGCACCTTTTTTTACTAGCTCAATTGGTAGTGGGAATGCATTGAACTTGTACTTAAGCCTCAGGTACAGAGTTCGGTTCCCACGGAAGGCAAAAACTCCACATGGGGGGTGGAGAAGGTCGTGAGTACATCTCGGTCCTTGAAAGATAGGGAGGTCAGCCCGTAAGGGAGCCAGCCGGATGTTACAGATAGTGATGATGATGTTGTTGTCGAGTCTTATGTGTACTCGATGTGAGTTGAATATATGATCATGCATTCATTCATGAGTCAAGTCCAGTGACGATGGCATATTTAGTATGCAAAGTGACGATAGTATATTTAGTATACAAAGTGACGATGTGATTACTCGGTAAGTTCCGATATCCAAAAAGCAACGATGTTTGGTACCACATGCATATAGAGTCGTTTAGGAACATTGCATAAGTATGAGTCTTATGTATTAATGTGTTGATGATATTGTGTGCATCTAAGTGATAATTGTGCATTGAAGATGTGATGTGATGAATTGTCATAATTGACTTGATAATTGGTTATTGATGATGGTATGAATTGAATGATTGTAAATGATGAGTTGATATGATGGTGTAGTTAGACTTGTTTGAGAATGTGATTATGAGTTACATGTTCTTGAATTTCAAAAAACCCAATTTGCTATGTTTGAATATTGTTGTTAATATGAATGTTGTCTGAACTATGCTTGTTTATTATTTCTTATTAATGAATGTATATCTTACCCTCCAATGGCTTTATTGTTGGCTCATCCCTTGTGGATGTAGATTTGCAGGACTGAGTGTTGTGCTTTCGGTGAGTCGTGACGGGTTATGGCTTGACGCCTAGCCCATGTCTTTATGCTTTGCTTGGATACGTCTAGAGTTAGGAGGCTCTGATTAGGATGTCGTTTGGGATTTTTTTTTATTTTCGTACTCTGTTGGATTTACTTTGAGTGATCTTTATGATCCAAATACTTATGTATTTATTTCGAGATGTTTTGAGATGACCCGAGATGATTATATGTATGTTGAGATATTCCGCTGCGATATGTTTATTTATATTGATGAGATTTTCATATTATATGTTTAATATGAGTTTTATGAAGAAATGTAAGGTCCGATTACATGCTAGTTGTTTATTTATCATTGATTAGTAGTCTCGGGGATCGGTTCCTTATACTCGCCACCGCCATCATTCTTGTTCTTTGTCACCACGACCAGGGTCCATCTTACAGTTGTAACACACTGCAAATCGCAACCCCTTCTTCTTCGTCGTTGTTCGTCCACCATCAGAGAAGGAGAAAGAGAGAGAGAGAGAGAGAGAGAGAGAGAGAGAGAGAGAGAGAGAGAGAGAGAGAAGAATGATGATGTACTTCTAATATTTATAGATGAGGGAACCTTTAGGACAGCTAAGAATTTAGGAACTCTAATTTAAGTCTATGCGTCAATTACCTCTGGGAGAGTAAGAACCTCACGTAAAGCTTCGTACGAAGGTGCACTCTCCCTCTAGGATTGACGACCCTAAGCCCTTGATGCACGTAGAAACTCCGGTGTAATGATTGCAACTCAACATATGGAGGTGATAAAACCCCACGAACTCATCACTTAAATGGGTACCATTTATAAAAAAAATCTGAATAACTTGACTCTTACTTAATTCCAACAAATGAATAGATGGAATTCAAAGAATCGTAACCACCAGTAACATTCTACAATCAAAAACAGGTTACTTCTAAACTCTCGCTCTGAGCAAACAAATCAAATTGCACAAACTCCCCCCATTTACTTTTATTTCTATTGTTTATTTATTTTATTTTCTGTTTTAAATAAGTAACGTGAATTGCCTAGTTGGAACGAGAATCCTTGTGAATATGATACTCTACTTATCACTTTATTACTTGTTAACGATTTGGTACACTTGCCTAAATTTTCCTTAACATTACACACTTAAAATGTTCCTAATACTCTAACTATCTGAGAAATAGCTCTTATGTTGATTAATGGAATGTATGCAGAGTTGAGAGACCTCAAGTGGCTGCTAACCCTAGCAAAAAATTGGCCGCTCAATTTGGATGACAAAGTTTGGACCCTTGGCACAACATTGTCATTGTCATTTTGTAGCATAGGTCTTTCCTCTATCCAAGTTGTTCCCTTTGGTAATTTCTTATGTGTCGTTGTCATTGTCTTATCCCTTGGGAATCAACATATTCCTTATCCTTCCTCGTACTATCAATCATTGGTGATTCATCAAAATTCGTCCCCAAGAATTTCCAGCGATGTATCAAAGTTCGTACAATTGTACTACTAGTACTGAGAGTCCTTAAGTGATGCAACTCCAGTCTCCAGCGTTGCATCTTCTTACAATACAACAAATACACAACTTTTCCACACAACCAACTATAACAAGCATCACTAGTTCCAAATAACTAAATAACAATTATAACTAAACAAATTTATAAAATACTAAATAGACAAAAATTAGATGATTTAGGTCATAGAATCACTCAAGACATCATTATATTATTGGTATAACTCAAAGGTAATAACCAACATTTTAATGGTTATCACACCCCTAAACTTGAACATTGTTCGTCCCCAAGTGATGCAACTACAAGCATTGATCAATCCATTCCTAATTCTTAGCATTACACATATATAATGCATTTAGTAAGTTTTGAGTAGGATAGTCGTCACGTATGGATACAAAAGCAAACATTTGAGTCACCTGTTTTCCAATACAACTTGTATCATTCTCCCCGCATTGGTATAAGTGTGTGTGCACTCCAACTTCTTATTGCTCCTTTGTAAACTAAATTTAAAGAATAACCCTAACCTTCCCAATAAACATATGCATCAAATGGCCAACTCATTCACATAAGATAGGTGGGAATTTTGAGTTAAATATCTGATTTTAATGAGATTTGGTGACATTGACCAATTTATGCACATGGACAGTCTCATAATCACTTAATTACATATAAAGACAACATTTTTGGGAGAGAATGGACATGGGGGGAACCACCCCACTTACTTTAGTAGCTTGTTCTTCTTTTTGGGGTGACTACCAGCCTTTTTGGGCATAATCGACATGTGGGTGAACCATCTTACTTACTTTAGCAAGTATGCCTATTTTGGTAAGATCACTCAATCTTCACTTGGGCAAAATGTACATGTGGGCAAACCATACTACTTACTTAGATTGAGTGTTCTGACTTTATTCATCTGTAACTTGAGATGCCAACAGTGGCACCTTATGATATTTTTATTCCCCGCGCTAACTTATGTTATTGTTTGTGCATTTCAGACTTACATTTATTTTCATGGATTTGTTTTTCAGTGAGATTCATATTTACACTTTCACTCAAAGTTGCAACTTTATGTAATTACCAAATGGGTTTTCTCACAGAGCTGCATCTCAGGAGGACTAACAGATCTTACTAATTCATCATAATAATCATCATAAGGTCCTAACTCAAAACGAAATAAAATACTACATGAATGAAGCAAGGCTACAATTAAAAACTGAATTACAAAATACTTAGGCATACAATTTCTAATCCTTCCACCAAACTTGAATTAAGCGGTGTAAACAACACTTGAATTCAAATTTTGACGTTATAAGTTATGGTTATACTACAAAATAGAAATAACATTGCAAAAGTAGAAATTGTTGAAATAAAATTCTTTAGTCTATCATGAAACATTGGAAAAAGAAGTGAATGCATTGTTGGAATACCGCCATGTTCAACGATGCAGTGCTGAACAACTTCACTTAGGACCGACCCTTAGTTGCACAGAAGCGGGTTCATTTTCTATACTAGGTCAGACCCTTTGTTTGGTTTCTCAAACTAAGCCTTACCCACATCATAATCATTCTTTTTCTTAGTCCTTTTCTCTTTCTGAACTCCATCTGATTGGGATATTTTGGTTCTCTTTTTCTAACAACTTTTGATGGGCTAGGTAGAGGCACTAGATGAGAATCAGAAAACTGCTCAGCTTCAGGACTGGGTTGCAAGTCCTTCGAAGTTACAACTTCAGGCTGAGCTACAGATTCCTCAGTCTATGCCAGAATCGCATTAATTTCAACATTCACAGGCTCAGTTATCTTCTCTAGAGATGTCATGTCCACAACTGCATCTTCGTCCTTCTCCTCTTCAGCTTTCTTCTATGGATTATTTTTTTCAAGCTCTTCTTCTTGCATTGGTTCATATTCTTTTTCCTCTATCTCCTGATCATCATCTTAAGTTGGCTCTGCATTGTTAATATACACTAGTTTCAATTGATCTGCAAAATCCTTCTCAAGATCCCTAACATGTTCTTTTTCTTTGAGCTCTTCATTGGTCTTCATTTGATCTTCCTTTATTGCTTTCTCCACCTTCTTATTTTTCTTCTTCTTATCTTTCCTCTTCTTGACCTTTTCCTCTTGCTTTGTCCGAATTTCAGTCTTTTGATCATCACTCTTCTTGCCAGACTTGCTTTTTTTTGTTCTCCCTTATTCGTAGTCTTCTTGCTTTTCACCTTGATTATCCCTTCATCACTTATTGGACTATTATGGAAAGGCTCTACTGCCAAGTTGGTGTCTTCCTCATTTTCATTTTCTTTGATTATTGTGTATGAAAAATATATATGTTGAAAGATATGTTAATTCGTTAAATAAATTCCAATGACCTCTAATGTTCGTCGATCTAAATTAATTGACGGGTGTTAAGGTCCCATATTGATAATCGTGAGAAGTGGGAGATCCACTTGTACATTAGGGGCTCAAGTCTTGACAAGAGAACAAGATTTTTCTTTGATAATACTACTACTATTTTTTTTAAGCCTCCATAAAACTTACTAGGTCCACCAACTTATACTTATCTCACACTCTGCCAAGATTTAAGGGTTATATTTTTTAATTTAATCAACTAATTTATGTATTTTGAGTTTGTTTTGTCATAATAGTAATGTATTTTGTAGAAGTTCCTATAACTTTTTGAAAAATTCTAACAAGTTTTCTTATGACATTGTTTAAGGAAATAAGAAAGGCAACTTTTATATAAAAAATTTGTGCACTTATTACTTTGATAAATGTTAACCTTATATTTTCAAGGCTTAAATATGTAAATGGTCCCTGCAAATAAGGCTCGTTTTGTAACAGCCCGATTTTTAGCATTAGATTTATCTGTTATTATTAATTAGTATTATTTATTTAATTATATTTGTTAATTGATTATTTATGTGTGATTGGTGGGTTAGTGAAAATATTAGTGCTTGAGTGACATTTTTGTAATTATGCTAGAACTAGTAATTTGAATTTTAGAGAATAGTGGTGTATAATTAATATGGTGGGGTTTAAGTGAAGTAAAAGTGTAGAGAAAATAATTGTGAGTTAATTGTGACTAAGCTCATTAGTGGAAGTAACCCTAAAACCAGATTATAAATAGACTAGTAGTGAGTGGTAGTGAATTAGGTTAAACATTCTAACACAAAATTTTGAGAGGCAAGTGAGAGAATAGAGAGAGGAGAGGCTTGGAGAAGAGGAAACTAGAAGAGCTCAATGGGGAAGAGGGGAATTCAACTAGAAGTAGCAAGAAAAGTGAAGAATTAAGGTAAGTGGAGAGATTACTTTTACCAAATGGGTTTAATAAGCAATTATGAGGTTTGAGTGTTTTAGATTATGATTAATTACATGATAATTGTTGCTGCTTTTTGGTGAATTTTGTGCTCATTTTTGTTGATTAAATTAAGCATGTTAAACTTTGATGAAATTGCATTTTCTTCATGTCAAAAATCATGTTTTATTGTGATTAATTGATACCTTTGTGAATTTTGATGATCTTGATGATTAACATGATAATTAAATGATGTTTGTTGATTATGAGCGTGAGTTTGTGTTTTGTTTGAGAAATCATGAAGCTATGTTGAATAAGTTGTGATTTAAGTGATTTTAGGAAAATTGATTAATTAAGTGAATTTGATTAAGTTGCTATTGTTTTGACTAAGTTGCTGCCATATGATGAAAAGCATGAGAATTTTATGTTGGTTGTGTGGCTTTGATGGAATTAAGTTGTTGTTGTTGTGGTTGTTGGTGTTTTGCTAAAATGGCTTAATTAAGTGAAAATGAATAAGTTGCTGCTTAAATGAATAAGTTGTTGTTGGAATAGTTTGAATAGGTGATCATGGTGATGTTGAACTAGATGATATACTGTTGATGTTGGTATGCAAGCTTATTTACTAAGTCGTTGGTGGAAATGGAATTTTGAGACGAACTTTGAAATTAACCGAAAAACCTTGAAAATTCATGTCAATTTGATAATTCATTGTGTATCCATTGTTCAATTTAAGTGTATTGATCATGTGTATTGTTTGTAAAATGATTTTGGGTCAATTGGGATGAAAAATTGGATTTTTTGGTGGAAATTGGGGTCTTCCCGTAGTGAATGCCCTGTTTTCTGGTTGACCATGACAGCAACAACATGTGTTGTTCTATGCGTTTTGGTCTTTGGGGGATGTTTTCGGACATCCCTGGGCATTCCTTTTGTGCTGTTTTGCTATTGTTTTGATCATTCGTTGATGGATAACGATTGTTTGCAATGAATTGATTATAAAGTTTGATTTCGAGACAAACTTGACGTTTTTGTGAAACTTGATATATGTCTAAAAGAACTTATTAATCAATTACAGTAGTATGAATGGAGTTGAATCATGAATATAATGTGGTGTAGTAATAGGTTGAGGTAATCTTACTTAATTTATTCATGAAATGTGGATTATGTGATTTATGGTGAATAAATGCAAGAATGACGTGTTTATGATTAAACTTGGTGAAATGCATTAATATGAAGTGAATGATGTTGGATGTGACTTAATGCATTATAGTTGTGATTTAAATGATGATGTGGTGAATCAAATGATGATGTGATGATAACATGAATTGTGTGGATGTATTGATTTGATAATGCAATTGATAGTTGTGAAAGTTGCATGATTTATAGTTGTGTGCATTGTCAAGTCCATACGTGAACATCCATACATTCATAGTCGGTTGATAGTTGCGTGATTTAAGATCAAGATTTGATAGTTGGGTGATTTAAGATCACTATTTGATAGTTGGGTGATTTAAGATCACTATTGATAGTTGGGTGATTTAATATCACTATGGTACCACGTGCATGTAGAGTCGTATTAGGCGCATTACATTCACATGAGTCGTGTTTGGTAATGTTTTGGTGTGAACTTGTGCATTTATGTGGTAAATGTCAATTGTTGGTGTGTGAAAATTATGGAATGATTCATAATTGTGTTGTTGGTGATTTATAATTGAAACTGTGATTTAATTGTTGATGATGTATAAATGAGTTGGTAATTATATAATGATGATGGTATACTATGATTTATGATTTATGCATGATTTAAATGTTAAGTGATGTTTTACCTGAAACTTACATGTGTTTATTATATCCTTTTGTTGAATGTATATCTTACCCTCTAGTGGCTTTATTGTCGCCTCATCCGTGGGTTCAACCCTTGTGGATTTAGACTTTCAGGTTGATGAGTATAGCTCGGTGAGTTGTACCGAGGATAACATCACGCCTATTCTCTGTTTGTGTCACTTTTATTTTCGAGGATTGTCTAGGTGCTCTGATCTAGGAGTCCGGGATTTATTGTATTGTTGAACTTTTATGAGGATGTATTTATTTGATATTTATGTTGAGACCCGAGATGATTTTTTATGTTGAGATAATTTATTTCCGTTGTGCTGATGATTTGTTGATGAGATTTTCTTTATGAGAAATTTATATTATTGAAGATTTGTTAGATTCCGATTAGTTGTGTTGCATGATTTATCGCTTAATTAGTAGTCTCGGGGATCGGGGTCTTACACGTTTGGCTTTTGGTCCTAGCAAAAAAAATAAAAATAAAAAGGCCCTTGCAAAATTTTCTCTTTTAAAAAGGTCTCTGGGCCCACTTAAAGCGCTAGGTGGCAGTTTGGCGCTGACGTGGCTTTTCAATTAATTAAAAAATTTAAAAACAATTTAAAAATTATGAAAATTGTTTTTAAAAATTATAAATTTGAAAATAAATTAAAAAAATTAAAAATCATAAAATAAATTTCCAAAAATATTCGGATGATATAAATTTCAAAAAAATAAAAACTTTTTAAATATGAAAATAAATTTTATGAAAATTATATAATTTTTTAATATCTGAATATAAATTTTTGAAAATTAAAATTTAAATATGAAAATAAATTTTCAAAAATTATATAATCTAAAAAAAAACATCGATTTTGTTTTAATTTTTGAAATCTTAATTTCAGATTTTTTTTCAAAAAAATTTATTTTTATTTTTGAAAAAAAATTCAGATTTTATATTCAAAAATTTAAATTTCAATCTTGGAAAAGTTTCTTCCAGATTTTTATTTTTCAAAAAAATAAATTTAAATTTCTGAAAAAATAATTAAGATTTTTTTTTTAAATATGATTTTAATTTTCCAATTTTTTTTTTCAGATTTGTTTTCCAAATTTTTAGATTATATAGTTTTAAAAAATTTATATTCAGATTTTTTTTCCAAAATTTTTAGATTATATAATTTTAATTTAAATTTTTGAAAATTAAATAATCTGAATTTTTTCTGAAATTTGTTTTCTGATTTTTAATTTTTTAAATATATTTTCAGAATTTTAATTTCTAATTTTTAATTTCAAAAAACAATTATCAGAATTTTTAAAATATTTTCCAAAATTTTATATTATGTGGCATGCCACGTCAGCGCCACGTGGCAAAAGTTGCTCAATCAGCAACTGCCACGTGGCCAAAATCAAGCCACTTCAGCTCTTTTGTGGGACCATGGACTTTTCTAAAAGACATAAAATTTTGTAAGGGTTTTTTTTTTAAAAAAAAAATTGCAAGGACCAAAAGGCAAACGAACCCTATTTGCAAGGACTATTTGCATATTTAAGCCTATTTTCAATACAATTTTTCTTTAATGAATTTCTTGACCTCAGGATATTTGTTAGTATGACTTTATTATTTTTAGTTAAAATATATAGCCTATTTTCTAACCCCCATCAAATGAAATTTCTGAATCCACCATTGATCGTCATAAGGTCATTTCTTATAGTTGGGGCGTTCATAGGTATTTAGCCTATTCTTTCTAATAAATCAAATAATTGAAAATAATTCTTGAAATTAGTTTACTATTAATTGGTGTTAGTTATTGAAATCCGTCTTGCTCTCTTACTAAATTTAGTTACCAATTTTGTCAAAAAAATCACATTTCTAAAAAAGTACTTTCAATTTCCAAAACACCAAATATTATCCTAACTTTGAGGGTACTTGTGAATGTTACCTAGCTGCTCAGGCACTGATCTTAGAGACTTAGACATAACATGGGCGACAAATCAGTCTATATGTTTTAGGCCATAATAACAGTATTTGAAATAAAGAATAAATTTCTTTAGCTAAAAATAAAAAACCGAAGGTTTGTTTATTTGTGCCCCCAACTAGGAGTCTATGACGGCTGCAATAAACCGTTGAATTTCAACAAAAGTCTTTGAGAGGGATAGTAAATTAAATGTTATGCAGCTCTATTTATATGTCATCCTAACTTTTGTCCTAAGAACACAAGTTAAGAATATAAAAATGAAATTAAAAAATAAGTTGTTGTATTGAAAAGATAAAATTTTAAACTTTTAATATATTGAAGGCACAATTTCTAAAAAAATAATTAAGTTTAGTTTCTAAACTTGTGTCCTAAGGACAAAAGCTAACATTAATTTTAAAAAAGAACTAATGAGAAATGAAAATTTTAATTGTGTTGGGTCATGACGTGAGTCTGAAGATATTGGGTCAAGATCAACTATATAAAAGATATTTGTCCAAAACATTAAGACGTTTGGTATATTTGTCCTCTCACATATATATATTGATCAACTCTCATTTTTCCATTTAATTTGAGACTTCTAACTCAAGTTTGATACACCAACAATCTTCGGGGAGCTTGGAAGATCATAATATTGGGTTAAGAGCAACCATACAAAGAGAATTTACCACCACATATTTACTCAAAACCTTAAGGCATTAAATATATGAGTTCTCCCTTAAAAAGAAGAAAATATATGAGTTCTCTCGCTTATATAATGCTTAACATCATCAAATGTGAGACTTTGAACTAACACTTGACACACAACAATCTACCTCTCAAGTGTGAGTCAGGAAATTCATTTGAGTATTGTACTGGCTGTGAGTACAATCTAGAAACTAGGGTTTTTGGGATCTGTTTAGGTCATGCATTGGGAATGATCTCAAGGTTGCTATTTGTAGCCTGAATTTGGGCTTAACTGACCATGGTTTTGGGCCCAATTCGTTTGGGGCCAAAACCATGGCTAGAGCGCCCTATTGGATGCTAGGAGCTCTTTTGGGGGTGCCTTTAGCACGACCCCCCCTAAGGTTATGTGAGATCTTCAGGTGGGCTTTGTGTCCTTCTGGAGGGCTCCCAGCCCTACTTTAGGGCTTCTAGCCCTAAAAGAGCGAGGTTGACAGTTCAAGTATGCTCCCTTCAAATCGACGTTTTTTTCATCCACATACACTTGCACCGCCGTTGACACCACATCAACGGAACACGCCGCGCCGCCTCAATACCATGATCAGGAAGACTTTTGATCCATGTATACTTACACCACTAGTGGCATCCTATCAAAGGGACACACCACCCGAACACCTTGATCATGAAAACTTTTGATATAAAGAGCAAATAAAATCATCGACTCGATACCACTTTTGGGTCATGAGGGAAATCTGATAATCATCACATTGGACAAAGACAACCATAAAAAGAGACTTTGACACACCAAATCTTTTATCCAAAACTTTAAGACATTATGTATATTAATCTTCTCACTTGTATATTGGTCAATAATCACTTTTTCATCTAATGTAAAAATTCTAACTCACACTTGATATACCAACAAATTTTTCATGCACATCATTATTATTATTAGTAAAAAAAATCAAAATTTATTTTAAATGGGTCCATTTTGAGGATTCAAAGTCATAGACCCATTTTGATTAAAAAAAAAGTTGGCTAAATTACATCAGAGTTCCTTTAAGTTTGAGGTTTGTAACAGATTGGTCCTTTAAATTATTTTGGTCACACATAAGTCCTTTAAGTTTGAGGTTTGTAACAAATTGGTCATTTAAGATATTTTGGTCACACATAAGTCCTTTAAGTTTGTAAACGTTCTCAATTTAGTCCTTCTGTTAACCAAATGTTACAAAAACGATGATGTGACAGTTAAGTGTATGATTTGACAGTTAAGTTTGTAAATGATGGACATTAGGATGTAAATTCTCATCAAAGGAAGAGTTCAAGGAAGTTGTTATCAATTATTTTGTGTATAATGACTTCGATTTGAGGTTCATAAAGAATGACAATGAAATGGTTAGAGTTGGTTGCAAGGATGAATGTTCTTTGAATGTTTTATATTCTAAGATGTCTAATGATGATATATGTCACATCATATACTTAACTGTCATATTATCGTTTTTGTAACGTTTGGTTAACAGAATGACTAAATTGAAAACGTTTATAAACTTAAAGGACTTATATGTGACCAAAATAACTTAAATGACCAACATGTTATAAACCTCAAACTTAAATGACTTATGTGTGACAAAAAGAACTTAAAGGGCCTATCTATTACAAACGTCTAACTTAAAGGACTTTTAGTGTAATTTAGCCAAAAAAGTTATAAACTCGTACATTACCCAAATTCCAAACCAAACCACTTCTGGTTTGGCTGGATTAATGGTTCAACCTCAACCGTATAGAAAAAAGCTTGAAACAAATACTTTGAGTTGGGTTGATCAGATCAACACTTACGTACCCATGATGACTCTTAGAAGGAAACAACTATTTTTCTTCCTCTTTCACAATAAAACAATCGGAAATCAGCCAATTATTTAATGGCACTATCTATAGAACTTTAACAGAATTTAAAATAATGCAATTCGTAAGCCCTTATGATCCATACGGAAATATTATATATTTGCTTGTCCTGCATTATTTAAACCCAAATCAGAGTGGAGTGGGGACAAAATATGGAATCCCATTTGATTGTCCACGTGTATTGTATATTGGTGAAGGGTGTGACATATATGTTAAAATATTACTCTAAAGCTCATATGTCTATATAGATATATGAATCTTCGATATGGAACACCTTATGATTATCTATTAGCTATCAATGGAGTTTCAATGTGGATTGGAGGAAAACAATGATCGGAGGAAAACAATGATCGATCTATTAACTAGGAAATAACCCAAGAGTGTCTGAAACACTTGGGATCTTTATTTTGGGATTGGAGCAATTACATACGGGTTTATACACCACATCTTCATTCACAATATTAAAGTATTTGATATATTAAAGTATTTGATATATATATATATATATATATATATATTGTTCAACTCTTACATTTTTGTCAAATTTGGGAATTTTTACTCAATGGTCACTCTAACAATCTTCCTTCAAGTGAAATTTATCTATTTATTTTGAAAGCTCGTCCTCATATATAAGTTTTTTTTTATCCACATACACTTGTATTGTCATTAGCAAAGAACATTGCTTGACTGCAAGAATTGTTAGGACTGACTTTGATAGAAAAATTATCGACTATGGTATTGTTTTTTTTTAAGGAACGACTATGGTATTTTTTTTTTTTTTAAGGAACTATGGTATTGTTGTTGGGTCAAGAAAGGAGCCTAAAATATTACATAATAATTATAGAAAATTGTTTTATACACTTCAAAGAAGGCTAAAACACACCAGTAAATGACGGTTTTACCCCAGCGGCAGTTAATTGTCGCTGGGATGGTGCATCGGCAGTTAACTGTCGCCGGACCAATCGGCAGTTAGTTGCCGCCGTCCCCATCGGCAGCTAACTGCCGCTGCGATCTGTATTTATGCAGAAACGAAACAGAACTTGTGTTTACAGGTTTTCAAATTCTCAAAATTTCCAAATTCTCTTAATTTCTCTCCAATTCTCTCTAATTTCATTCCACTAAATTCAAGCAATTTCATACCCATCAGCAACAAGTAAGTAGTATTAATAATTTTTAATGTTAATGTTAGTTTAGATAGGTTTATTTTTGTTAATTTTGGTAGATTGCATGTGGTTAGGGTTTATGATTAAATTGAAATTTTGGTAGATTGGATGTGTAGTTTATGATGTTATAGATGAATGTAGTTGTTGTGAATGTTGTTTAGATTATGTTTAAGTATAATGTGGTTGTGAATGTTGTCCAATTAACACAATGTGAATGTTGCACTCAAAGTGTTTCTTAAAATTCCTAAATGAGTATGTTGATGAATGTTGTTTAGATTGTGATAGAATTGTGAGAATGTTGGAATTGTGATAGAATGATGTTTTTATTATGCCTAATTTTTTTAGTTTTGTTTTTGTGTAGATATGTCTGATCAGAACCAAGTTAGGACGACTAGAGCTGGTAAGCAGCCCATGACTAGCAGCTACCGACGGAAGAGACAGGCTGCAAACCCTCATGTCCTAAGAGGGGAAGAGGCTGGAGGCCTGTTGGGGGCGAGGGTAGTTCTCAGCCGACACAACATGTGTCGCAGGGGAAGGACCCTACGCAGTACCTGCATTATCAGGAGCAGCTACATGATGCCACAATGGTGGCTATGACGTCCAGCATGTTGCTGATGAGTGTGGGGATGACGATGCGGCTGCGCTAGATGAGGACAAGATTGCGGCTGCGACAGCCCCCGAGCAGTTACCTGATGTGGCTCCATTTCCTAGAGGGCCTTTTGATGACTCATTGTTGTCATCATACGCTTCACATGTTGCATTACCGTTGTGGTATAATGCAAACTATTGGCAGAGAAACAGAAGGTTTTTCAGAAAGTGCTTTGATATATGTATTTCTGTACAGGGATACAATATGGTTATATATACAACTTAGTAGTAGCAATTATCTCCTATAATCAAGCTATTCATATAATTACACAATCTCCACTATTAATGAGTATATCCCTATAATGACACTAACAATCCCTACAATTATGCTAACACCCTCCCTCAAACTCTAGTTGGGATAGTGGATGCCAACTGGAGTTTGCTTAAGAGATCTTTGAAGCGAGTCGGATGATGTGTTTTGGTGAAGATATCAGCAGTTTGGTTCGTAGAAGGGATAGAAATTAAGCGTATGGTGCCATTAGTAACATGATGGCGTACAAGGTGACAATCAATTTCAATGTGCTTCGTGCGCTCGTGAAAAACATCATTATGAGAAATCTGGATAGCACTTCTATTATCACAATGAAGCATAGTTGCAGAAGAATGTGTAACTCCCATATCAGTTAATAGCCATCGTAACCAAAGTAATTCAACAGTAGCATCAGCAAGAGCACGGTATTCAGATTCTGTGCTTGAACGGGCAACAACGGTTTGCTTTTTGCTACGCCAAGAAAGAAGAGAACTTCCCAAGAAGAAACAATACCCTGTTGTTGAACGACGATCTGTTGGGTCTCCTGCCCAATCGGCATCCGAGTATCCAGATAAGACCAAGGATGAATTAGCAGAGAAGTGTAAGCCATGGAAAAAAGTACCTTTAACATACTGAATAATTCGAAGAACTGCAGAGAAATGAGAAGATCTAGGAGCAGACATAAATTGACTGACAATATGAACATCATATGCAATATCAGGACGACTGACAGTGAGGTAAACAAGGCTACCAACAAGTTGTCGATACAATGTGGCATCTTCAAGAGGAGTGCCATCAAGTGGTGTGAGCTTGCAGTTGAGTTCCAATGGAGTTGATTCAGTCTTACTATCTGTGATACCGGCTCTAGAAATCAAGTCAGAGGCATACTTGGCCTGGGAGAGATAATAGCCTTTTTTATCTTCAGAAACTTCAAGCCCCAAAAAATAGCTAAGAGAACCAAGGTCTTTCATTTCAAAATGTTGACTGAGATAACTTTGTAATGCAGAAATTCTAGACTTATCATCTCCAGTGATGATCATATCATCCACATAAAGAAGCAGAATTACAATACCACTATCAGTTCGTCGAGTAAATAAAGCAGAATCATGTGGACTAGAGAGAAAGCCAAAATGTGTAAGAGTAGAACTAAACTTGGAAAACCAGGCACTTGGAGCTTGTTTCAAACCATATAATGCTATTCGAAGCTTGCACACCTTATGAGGAGAATGATAACCAGGAGGAGGATGCATATAAACTTCCTCTGTCAAATCACCGTGAAGGAAGGCATTTTTGACATCCATCTGAAAGAGCTTCCATTTACAAACGGCAGCAATAGCCAAGAGACTACGAACAGATGTTATTCGAGCTACTGGAGCAAACGTTTCTTCATAATCTATCCCGTATTCTTGAGTATACCCTTTGGCCACTAGGCGAGCTTTGTGACGTTCAACAGTTCCATCAGAACGAGTCTTAATTTTATAGACCCATTTGCACCCAATAGGAATCTTGTCGGTAGGGAGATCAACTAAATCCCAAGTGTCATACCCCATTTTTTGACCCATTTTCATCTCGTTTTATTTATTGTCTCGTTTACGCATTTTTTTTTAAAGCCGAGAATTCTCGTCGTTTCAGACGAAATTTCGGCAGGGAGGTATTTTAAAATACCTCATGTCAATTTTTGTCTCGTTTATTTATTTTATTTTTATTACTTTTTATCTTTACTTTTAATTTCAGTTTTTATTATTTATTGTCATTTATTGTTATTTTTATTATTACCATTATTACCATTTATTTATTCCTTTTTGTATTATTATTATCATTATTATTATTTATTACTATTATTATTATTATTTTCTATTTATTTTTTGGTCCAAGTCAACACAGTCCAAACAGCACTGTTCACGCCCCATTTTTGCTGGTTTTCATCATCACATTCTATCCAAAATCATCATCACAAACCTTCAATCTTATCCCAAAGATTTCAGCTTATCTTCATGAGTCAATAAGCTGCTCAAGCAGCTCAATTTTTCTCTATTTAACAGGACATAATCACAAGAAAAAAAAGGGGGAAGAAATTGGAACAAAACAGTTTTTTTACAACACAGAAACAACACAAAACCACACCACAAAATTTCCAGCAAGCTCTTCCCCCCCCCCCTCAAGAAATTTTCGGCCACTGCCATAACCCCAACACCCCCACACGTTTTTTTTTTCCCTTCTTCCTCTAACACAACAACTCAGCAAGCTTACCCACCATATACACACAGAAATTTTTGAGAAGAAATTTTTGAATCAAAAACAGTTCTTTTAACACACAAAAATACACTACACACAACAGCAACATAACCAACAACACAACTCAACAAAACACAACATCCCACCTCTCAATACCATTTTCGCACAACCCACTCACCCAACAAAAAACGCAACCACCACTCATAACCCAACCCAAACTCACGCAAACACGTCGCAAGCACACACCCAGCAAACAGTGCACACGCACGCAAACCCAACAGTACACACGCTCACACACGAACTCACACACTCACACACGAACACGCAAGCCACGCACGCACACAACACCAAAGGCCAGGCACAAAACCGCAACAAAACAAGAAGAAAAGGGTAAAAAAAATTTTATTTTTAAATCCTAGATCTACACGTTTTGGTAAGGATTTTCAAAAAAATAGGTTCGGATTTGGGTTTAGGGAGGAAAAGGATGTAGGAAAAGAAAAAAAAAATTTTGAAAAGGGGAGGTTTCTAACTCTCCGGCGCGGTGGCGCCGCCGCGTGGGCCGGCGGCCACCACGCCGGAAAACGTTCCGGCCAGGCAAGAGAAGAGAGAGGGGAGAGGGCGGACCAGAGAAGAAGAGGAAGAGAGAGAGTGATTTGTGAAAAATGAAGGATTTGTGAAGGGAGGGGGTTTAAATACCCCTCCCTGTTTCAGTGTGGCAGGGTGTACGCGTTAGCGTACACCCACGTAATCCAGGCCTTTGATTTTTTAATCATACGGCCCTTGTTTCTTTACCCTGTGATCTAATCAGGGCCGTCTGATTAATCAGACGGCCCAGATTAATTTACGAGAGCCCAATGCCTTTTGGGCCTTTTCTTTCAATCTGATCAGTTTTTTCGCTACCAGCACCCCCCCAGGTTTATTTTTACACCTCTTTATTTTATTTCTTTTATTTATTTTCTTTGCAATTTATTTTTCTTTTTATTATTATTTCCTTTTTATTTGTTCTTTTATTTTTAACATCCCATTTATTTACTTATCATATCATCTCATGCATTTTATTTTTTATTTCTAATTGTTCATTTTATTTTGCATTTTTCTATGTCATTAGAATATACATGCATTTAGGAACAAAATGTTTAAATATGCATTGCATTATATTTTATTTTCTTAGTTTAATTCATATTCCAAAAACAAAAATCTTTTTATTTTGATCCAACAATCGTTTATTTATTTATTTCTCTCGCGTTTAGCTTATTTTTATCGCACTTAATTTCTTTTTAACTCCGAGTAAAAAATCATAAAAAACCAAAAAATTTCAAATATTCAAAAACTTCATCAAAAATATTCTTCATTAACAAAGCCTTGGATTTCAAACCAAGCAATTTTATTTTAATCAAACTTCAATCGATCTTAATCATATTAGACTTTATTTTTGCAATTAAAATTTATCAAATCATTCGCTCGCCACTTTGGCTCATTTTTTTTTTTATCTTTCACAAACATTTTCAAACTTAAAAATCAAAATAAACAAATCACTCGGCTTTTTTAAGCCCGAACTACATCGGTTTTGATCCCATTTGGGTATGTAGGCAAAGGACCTCGTCCTTCCAAACCAACCAAACAAGAACCAACAAAAACATTTTCTTTCTTGTTTCAATAAACAACAGGCTTGTTCATTTTGGTTGCAACAACTAATTTGAACAATTTCTTTTCTTTTCATTTGAGTTCTAAAAAACGAGCGTTTTGACAGTTTACGTTTTTTCTTAAAATTCAAGCGAAACTTGAATGAAAAAGGGTGGTTTGACGTATGTCTCTCCTTTCCCCGATCGGATAAACACTTGACGTATGTCTCGTTGCTTAGACGATCGTCATTCTTTTCTAGCTCCCCCAAAAAATACGTTTTCTCAAGTTCAAACAAAACATGAATGAAAAAGGGTGGTTTGACGTATGTCTCTCCTTTCCCCGGTTGTACGAATGCTTGACGTATGTCTCGTTGCTCGGACAATCGTCATTCTATTTTCAACGCGTTCAACGCACTTTAACCTTTCTTGGTCCCTCGCGACCAATTTGAACCTTTCTTGGTCCCTCGCGACCAATTTGAACCTTTCTTGGTCCCTCGCGACCAATTTGAACCTTTCTTGGTCCCTCGCGACCAAATTGAACCTTTCTTGGTCCCTCGCGACCAATTTTAACATTTCTTGGTCCCTCGCGACCAAATTGAACCTTTCTTGGTCCCTCGCGACCAATTTGAACCTCTCTTGGTCCCTCGTGACCAATCCAACTTTTCTTGGTCCCCCGTGATCATTTTAAACTTTTCTTGGCCCCCGTGGTCAATTCAAACATTGTACGCCTTCGTGCGTTTGTCATTTTGGCCCTTGTGGTCAATCCGAACTTGTCGTGCCTTTGCATGTTTTCTTTCAACTTTTACGCCTTGTGCGAGTTTATCGCCTTAATGTGCGTTCGTCTTTTTACGCCTTGCACGAGTTTAACGCCTCCGTGCGTTTGTTTTATTTTCAAGCTTTTGTACGCCTCCGTGCGTTTGTCTTTATTTTCAAACCTGTTACGCCTCTGTGCGTCTGTTTTTTTTCTTAAACATTTACGCCTTGCGCGAGTTTATCGCCTTAGCGTCTGTCTTTCACCTTTTAAAGCTTTTTACGCCTTTGTGCGTTTTCAAACAATTCTTTCTCAAGAACTACGTAAGCTTTGAATTCTCCGACTACCGGGAGATACGTAGGAGCAAGATTGACGTCTTGTCAAGCCCGTTATTAAAAAATCTTTTTTTCTTTTTTCTATTTCGTTTGTTATTATCTCTTTCCTCACCTCACATTTTATTTACTTGTTCATTTACATATATATATATGATTAAGCATGCAAGCAAAACGTCAAAAACATTTTAAAGCCTAAGCCAACTAAGAGGTTCCCGTTGAGTACAACGGATGTGAGGGGTGCTAATACCTTCCCTTCGCATAATCGACTTTCGAACCTAAAATCTCTTTTCAAGGTAATTTAGAACTTTTTTCCTTTTTCCCCGAAAAATTAAAAGTTCAGTCGTGATTAAAAATTAGTGATTCAATGCTAGTCAATAGCTTGACATCCGAAATCCGACGCGACAGAAATGGCGACTTCACTGGGGAGAAATGCACATAAACACTTTGTTTTTGTGTATGACAAGTCAAGCCTATCTTAGGTGGCTTTTAGGCTAAAATGTTTTATTTTGTTTGCACGCTTATGCCTTATTATCATTATTTGTTTATCTTTTCTCGCTTTATATGTATTTGTTTCATATTGTTTTATATTCATACTATATATGTTGTGGGGTCACTTGAGCGATGTTACTCCACATTGTTCGGGTTAATGCCGGACGTGTGAGGCTCTATTCCCGAGCTTTGAGAAAAAAATTAAGATAGGATGGGGTTGCGTAGCGGAGGCCCACTTGACGTATGTCTTGAAGGGAAGATGCGAAAACCCCGCCTAGAGTAGATTTCACTTGGAATTTATTGAGGTCTTGCGAGCATTTGCAATTGACGACAATAGTTCCATGTGAAGTCCGTGATCTCTAGGGACCTTTTTAGAAAATCTCATCTTTAGAGCCTACACGAGAGGAGGGGGGAAATTTTGAACATACATGTCATACATATGCATACATTTACATGCATGAAAATAATTTTCGCATATCACTTTGCTTTATAAGAAATTAATTGCACTTTTTAATTTCCTTGTAAAGCAAAACAAAAATTTTTCATGCATTTACATACATCATTCATTATTATGCATACGTCCATCTTCGAGTCCAAAACTCCTTTTCCTTTTTACCCTAAGGATTTTTTTTACAATCCGAATTGAGTCGTCAGTGTTCGCATTTCATTCGCAACACTACGTGTCATCCCATTAAGGAAAGTGGCTCGACGTCCCAAGGCAAACCGCACATATAACAAGGGGCAACTATCCCCCCGTTTGTACATGGGGCATGCCGTTCGACTTTGGTGAGGAATTCATCCATATTCCCACTACTCTTCAAGGGATTTCGGTACCTCAACCCGAGATTACCAACCCCCAGGCTACTGCGGCCTTTTCCCCCAATTCACAAAAAACCCGGTCGTCATTTGCATTCCTCAATCTCCTACAAGAGTCCAATTTTCAATGACGACTTCACAAATACAATTTCCAACCAAAGTCCAATCATCATTGGCACAATCCACAATCAGAGCCCGACCTTGATCGGCAACCAATCACATCATATGGATTGATCCAATGATTCAACCACAAATGCATGGTAGTGATAAAATTTGATTAATTTGCGCAAAGCTAAGATACATGTTTCCTGTTTTTTTCCATGATTAAACTTGAAAGGAGAATGCGTACTTAGTACAAAAGTCATATCATGCAACTTGCGTTTTTAATATGTTTATTCGGTGAACCATTTAGAACCAGCCAAAATGTGAGGAATCCTCAAAATCATTATATATATGCAGGAGACCGGCATTTTTTGTTTGAACCCGATTTTGTTATGTTAAATCTGAGCGTTGTTTTAGATTGTACGAAAGCATTGATAGGATCAAGGCATTTTTTGAAAATGAGTGAAAACACTTGACCACAAATAGCCCACCCTGTGAGGAGTGAGTATTTGTTAACCCCTTTGAGCCTAATGAATCAGAATCATTAACTATGGACTGCCAATTCTCATAAGCTCAATTGCTTAATGAAATTGCCGGAGTTTGTAAAAAAATTCAGTTCATAGTTAAATCATTATTGAATTCTGATATTTTTACTTTCATTTTTGAACCCTTAACCTTCATGATTATTGTCCTTTGCCGAAAGAGGAAGGAACATTCAATTAGGGTATCATCTTTGATAAAGTTGGAAAAAAAGGAGGTTGTGAATGTCAAGAAATAGTGAAAATTGATCTTGACAACAAGAACAAAAAAAGAAAGAGAAGAAAAAGAAAAAAGAGAAAAAAGAGAAAATCTCTAAATCAAAAAGTTGTCAAGGATCAAAGAAAAACATTTGTAAATCACCAAGAGTTGTGATTGAATAAAAGAGGAAGGTGTAATTTAGAAAGAATGTTCCTCTTGCTTGGCCACTTGAATTCAATTTCCCCACATATGACATTTCTTTTGTAACCAAGCCAAATTACAACCCTCGAAGACCTTGTGATCAATGCTTTCGTGCTTTTAGAAACAATGATTAGATGGACACATAACTCGATCGGAATGTTAGCAAACTTGCCGGATGAGTGTTCAATACCCCCACAATTAATATTCAATTTGTTCATTTACTTAAATGAGTGTTAGTTTGGTTCATTGATAAACATGTTTTTAACTTGAGCTATACGATATAAATTTTGTGTTTGGTATTTATTTCAAATTTTTGGTGCAATCTCGGATTAATGGGAACATCAAAATTGTCTGTGCAAATCTCATATGAATCATGCAATCTGAAATTGCAAAACCAATCCTCATTGCCAACAAAAGCCCAATTCTCATTGGCACCCACAATATCAAACCAAAGCCCAACCATGTTTGGCACCTAATCACAAGCAAAGCCCAATTGTCATTGGCGATCACAACTACAATTTCACATTAAGCCCAATCGTCATTGGCATTCTTCACAATTTCCAACAAAAAGCCCAACCATGCTTGGCGCCCAATCATTCACAAATCCCGACCATGCTCGGTACACAATCATCCAAAAAGCCCAACCATGCTTGGCACTCCCTCACAACTCACAAGAGGCCCAGTCGTCATTGACACTCCTCAATTTCCTACAAAAATCCCAATTTCCATTGGCCCTTACAAACACAATAACAAGTGGAGCCCAGTTTTCATTGGCATTCCCACTCACAAATCATAAAAGCCCGACTTGCTCGGCATCCAACACAAAAAGCCCGACCTCGCTCGGCATCCATTACAAAAAGCCCGACCACGCTCGGCATCCATTACAAAAAGCCCGACCTCGCTCGGCAATCAAAGCCCGACCTCGCTCGGCACCCCAATCAAAGCCCGACCTCGCTCGGCAATCAAAGCCCGACCTCGCTCGGCATCCAACCAAAGCCCGACCTCGCTCGGCATCCAAAACACAATCAAAGCCCGACCTTGCTCGGCACCCCAATCAAAGCCCGACCTTGCTCGGCACAAAACATAAAAGCCCGACCTTGCTCGACATCCAACATAAAAGCCCGACCTGGCTCGGCACCAATCATCAAAGCCCGACCTTGCTCGGCAACCAATGATCAAAGCCCGACCTTGCTCGGCAACTAATCAAAAAGCCCGACCTCGCTCGGCACCCAATCATCAAAGCCCGACCTTGCTCGGCATCCATTACAAAAAGCCCGACCTCGCTCGGCAACTAATCAAAAAGCCCGACCTCGCTCGGCATTCAATCATCCAAAGCCCGACCTCGCTCGGCATCAAATCATCAAAAGCCCGGCCTTGCTCGGCATCCAATCATTATCCCCAGTGTTAAACATGACATATGTTTATCCCACATTGGACTTCTTTCAAGGGATTCCCCAGCGAAACCCTCAGTAAATCAAAAGGGAATATCCCCAGTAAATCGAAGCCCGACCTCGCTCGGCATTCAATCATAATCCCCGGCGGATTAGCACAATCCCCGGTGGATTAACAAACTCCCCAGGAAGTCAACCTTTGTCCAAAACAATCAAAAGCCCAATTGTCATTGGCACCTACTCACAAAAGCCCAACCACTAGGGGCATCTAAGGCTGGATATCGATCATGCTTCCAAAATGATCTTTATATCCCCAGCGAAACCACAAATAAAGCCCAATTTTATTGGCATCCCCCAGTGGAGTCTCAACCCCAAAAGCCCAATCATTATTGGCACCACCACAACCAAAGCCCGACCTCGCTCGGCAATCAAAGCCCGACCTCGCTCGGCATCCAATCAAAGCCCGACCTCGCTCGGCAATCAAAGCCCGACCTCGCTCGGCATCCAATCAAAGCCCGACCTCGCTCGGCAACCAAAGCCCGACCTCGCTCGGCAATCAAAGCCCGACCTCGCTCGGCATCCAATCAAAGCCCGACCTCGCTCGGCAATCAAAGCCCGACCTCGCTCGGCATCCAATCAAAGCCCGACCTCGCTCGGCAATCAAAGCCCGACCTCGCTCGGCAATCAAAAAGCCCGACCTCGCTCGGCATCCAAACAAAATAATAAGCATTCCCGGCGGAATCACCAGTTCTTCTCCCAAGAGGATTAACACGATTCCCCCAGTGAGGTAACAATTTCCCCATGAGGTATGTGTTCCTCGTCAACAGTTACGGCTTCACCCCGTCAACATTTTGGAGGTGTTCCCTGTGACATCATCATCATCAAGGATTACCGAGTGTTTGCAATGCGACGTCGGTCCACTTTTCTTTTTACCGGTCTAAATCTTGTTTCACCAAGTTGTCGGTCATGCAAATAAATCAAAACATTTAGGGTATTCCCCAATGCAAGCCAATCTTTTACATATCCCCAGTGGGAATCCTGCATTAGTACATTCATACATTCATGCATTCATACATTTGTATAATCGTACCAATCAGGTGATTACGCATTCATGCATATACGCATTCATACATGCAACATACCACAATATCATCTGTACATGGTTGTTTTAACCATCACGTTTCTTACCAATTTATCATAAACAATCTGCATTTTTCTCCAATGTCATCCTCCAGTGATGTTACAAAGCAAAGCCCAATTTTATTGGCATTCCCCAGTGAGTCATCATTCACACTCACAAATACCAAATCATAACCCAAGCCCGACTTTGCTCGGCATCCCATCATAATCACCAGTAAATATTCCCCAAGTGTCATCCCCAATCCGTTTGGTCAAGTGATGTCACCCTTTTATGCCAAGTGGCAGTTCAAACGAACAGCTTGCGCATCCTTTTTATCATAACTTTATGCCAAGTGGCAGTTCAAACGAACAGCTTGTGCATATTCCCCAGTGTTGTGCCAAGTGGCAAGTTCTTTAGTGGACAGCTTGTGCATCCCTTTTCCCCAAGTGAAGGGGCAATTCTGTAAGGAACGGCTTGTCAGCCGCATCCTCACTGTCGTCAATGTACGGTCCAGTAACCAATCCGGACAGTTGACATGCTTTTATTTCCTGTCGTCAATGTACGGTCCAGTAACCAATCCGGACAGTTGACATGCTTTTATTTCCTGTCGTCAATGTACGGTCCAGTAACCAATCCGGACAGTTGACATGTTTTTATTTCCTGTCGTCAATGTACGGTCCAGTAACCAATCCGGACAGTTGACATGCTTTTATTTCCTGTCGTCAATGTACGGTCCAGTAACCAATCCGGACAGTTGACATGCTTTTATTTCCTGTCGTCAATGTACGGTCCAGTAACCAATCCGGACAGTTGACATGCTTTTATTTCCTGTCGTCAATGTACGGTCCAGTAACCAATCCGGACAGTTGACATGTCTTTTATTTCCTGTTGTCAATGTACGGTTCGGTAACCAACCCGGACAGTTGACATCATTTTATTTTCTTGTCGTCAATGGCAGTTCGGAATTTAACCCGAACAGTTGACATTTTGTTTCTTGTCGTCAATGGCGGTTCGGAATTTAACCCGAACAGTTGACATTTTACTTTCTTTGTCGTCAATGGCAGTTCGGAATTTAACCCGAACAGTTGACATTTTTTCTTGTCGTCAATGGCAGGTCGGAACAAACCGACAGTTGACATCTTTCATTTTCTTGTCGTCAATGGCAGGTCGGAACAACCGACAGTTGACATTTTTCATTTCCTTGTCGTCAATGGCAGGTCGGAGCAAACCGACAGTTGACATTTTCATTTCCTTGTCGTCAATGGCAGGTCGGAACAAACCGACAGTTGACATCTTTCATTTTCTTGTCGTCAATGGCAGGTCGGAACAAACCGACAGTTGACATCTTTCATTTTCTTGTCGTCAATGGCAGGTCGGAACAACCGACAGTTGACATTTTTCATTTCCTTGTCGTCAATGGCAGGTCGGAACAACCGACAGTTGACATTTTACTTTCTTGTCGTCAATGGCAGGTCGGATTTCAAACCGACAGTTGACATTTTATATTTCCTTGTCGTCAATGGCAGGTCGGAACAAACCGACAGTTGACATCTTTTATTTCCTTGTCGTCAATGGCAGGTCGGAACAAACCGACAGTTGACATTTTACTTTCTTGTCGTCAATGGCAGTTCGGAATTCAACCCGAACAGTTGACATTTTGATCCTTGTCGTCAGGGGCAGTTCGGCAACAACCCGAACAGCTGACCTTTATATTCAATCCTTGTCATCAGTGGCAGTTCGGCAACAATCCGAACAGCTGACATTTTACCCTTTTTGGTTCCCGTGGTTAATTGCCCACTCTCCCCAGTGAACAGTTCGGCAATAACCCAAACGGCTAACTTTTTTTCCCCAGTGGAACACTATCCCAAATAGAGTTGGATCCCGTTTCTTTAACAAACCCGGGTATCCCTTTGTCTCTGTTTATCCCCAATTAAGTTATCTTTGCCGTTTTGCATTTGTACTTGCATCACATGCATTCATAATATTGCATACATGGCATCGCATCCATATTGTTTTAGTATCCAAAATGGGTCAAAAACTGGTGTACTCTGTATTTAAGTTTCTTCGACCCGTCGAATCAAAATTTCGCTTTTTTATCTCCGTAGCGAAGAAACTTAAATAGGGGCATCTGTCATACCCCATTTTTTGACCCATTTTCATCTCGTTTTATTTATTGTCTCGTTTACGCATTTTTTTTTAAAGCCGAGAATTCTCGTCGTTTCAGACGAAATTTCGGCAGGGAGGTATTTTAAAATACCTCATGTCAATTTTTGTCTCGTTTATTTATTTTATTTTTATTACTTTTTATCTTTACTTTTAATTTCAGTTTTTATTATTTATTGTCATTTATTGTTATTTTTATTATTACCATTATTACCATTTATTTATTCCTTTTTGTATTATTATTATCATTATTATTATTTATTACTATTATTATTATTATTTTCTATTTATTTTTTGGTCCAAGTCAACACAGTCCAAACAGCACTGTTCACGCCCCATTTTTGCTGGTTTTCATCATCACATTCTATCCAAAATCATCATCACAAACCTTCAATCTTATCCCAAAGATTTCAGCTTATCTTCATGAGTCAATAAGCTGCTCAAGCAGCTCAATTTTTCTCTATTTAACAGGACATAATCACAAGAAAAAAAAGGGGGAAGAAATTGGAACAAAACAGTTTTTTTACAACACAGAAACAACACAAAACCACACCACAAAATTTCCAGCAAGCTCTTCCCCCCCCCCCTCAAGAAATTTTCGGCCACTGCCATAACCCCAACACCCCCACACGTTTTTTTTTCCCTTCTTCCTCTAACACAACAACTCAGCAAGCTTACCCACCATATACACACAGAAATTTTTGAGAAGAAATTTTTGAATCAAAAACAGTTCTTTTAACACACAAAAATACACTACACACAACAGCAACATAACCAACAACACAACTCAACAAAACACAACATCCCACCTCTCAATACCATTTTCGCACAACCCACTCACCCAACAAAAAACGCAACCACCACTCATAACCCAACCCAAACTCACGCAAACACGTCGCAAGCACACACCCAGCAAACAGTGCACACGCACGCAAACCCAACAGTACACACGCTCACACACGAACTCACACACTCACACACGAACACGCAAGCCACGCACGCACACAACACCAAAGGCCAGGCACAAAACCGCAACAAAACAAGAAGAAAAGGGTAAAAAAAATTTTATTTTTAAATCCTAGATCTACACGTTTTGGTAAGGATTTTCAAAAAAATAGGTTCGGATTTGGGTTTAGGGAGGAAAAGGATGTAGGAAAAGAAAAAAAAAATTTTGAAAAGGGGAGGTTTCTAACTCTCCGGCGCGGTGGCGCCGCCGCGTGGGCCGGCGGCCACCACGCCGGAAAACGTTCCGGCCAGGCAAGAGAAGAGAGAGGGGAGAGGGCGGACCAGAGAAGAAGAGGAAGAGAGAGAGTGATTTGTGAAAAATGAAGGATTTGTGAAGGGAGGGGGTTTAAATACCCCTCCCTGTTTCAGTGTGGCAGGGTGTACGCGTTAGCGTACACCCACGTAATCCAGGCCTTTGATTTTTTAATCATACGGCCCTTGTTTCTTTACCCTGTGATCTAATCAGGGCCGTCTGATTAATCAGACGGCCCAGATTAATTTACGAGAGCCCAATGCCTTTTGGGCCTTTTCTTTCAATCTGATCAGTTTTTTCGCTACCAGCACCCCCCCAGGTTTATTTTTACACCTCTTTATTTTATTTCTTTTATTTATTTTCTTTGCAATTTATTTTTCTTTTTATTATTATTTCCTTTTTATTTGTTCTTTTATTTTTAACATCCCATTTATTTACTTATCATATCATCTCATGCATTTTATTTTTTATTTCTAATTGTTCATTTTATTTTGCATTTTTCTATGTCATTAGAATATACATGCATTTAGGAACAAAATGTTTAAATATGCATTGCATTATATTTTATTTTCTTAGTTTAATTCATATTCCAAAAACAAAAATCTTTTTATTTTGATCCAACAATCGTTTATTTATTTATTTCTCTCGCGTTTAGCTTATTTTTATCGCACTTAATTTCTTTTTAACTCCGAGTAAAAAATCATAAAAAACCAAAAAATTTCAAATATTCAAAAACTTCATCAAAAATATTCTTCATTAACAAAGCCTTGGATTTCAAACCAAGCAATTTTATTTTAATCAAACTTCAATCGATCTTAATCATATTAGACTTTATTTTTGCAATTAAAATTTATCAAATCATTCGCTCGCCACTTTGGCTCATTTTTTTTTTTATCTTTCACAAACATTTTCAAACTTAAAAATCAAAATAAACAAATCACTCGGCTTTTTTAAGCCCGAACTACATCGGTTTTGATCCCATTTGGGTATGTAGGCAAAGGACCTCGTCCTTCCAAACCAACCAAACAAGAACCAACAAAAACATTTTCTTTCTTGTTTCAATAAACAACAGGCTTGTTCATTTTGGTTGCAACAACTAATTTGAACAATTTCTTTTCTTTTCATTTGAGTTCTAAAAAACGAGCGTTTTGACAGTTTACGTTTTTTCTTAAAATTCAAGCGAAACTTGAATGAAAAAGGGTGGTTTGACGTATGTCTCTCCTTTCCCCGATCGGATAAACACTTGACGTATGTCTCGTTGCTTAGACGATCGTCATTCTTTTCTAGCTCCCCCAAAAAATACGTTTTCTCAAGTTCAAACAAAACATGAATGAAAAAGGGTGGTTTGACGTATGTCTCTCCTTTCCCCGGTTGTACGAATGCTTGACGTATGTCTCGTTGCTCGGACAATCGTCATTCTATTTTCAACGCGTTCAACGCACTTTAACCTTTCTTGGTCCCTCGCGACCAATTTGAACCTTTCTTGGTCCCTCGCGACCAATTTGAACCTTTCTTGGTCCCTCGCGACCAATTTGAACCTTTCTTGGTCCCTCGCGACCAAATTGAACCTTTCTTGGTCCCTCGCGACCAATTTTAACATTTCTTGGTCCCTCGCGACCAAATTGAACCTTTCTTGGTCCCTCGCGACCAATTTGAACCTCTCTTGGTCCCTCGTGACCAATCCAACTTTTCTTGGTCCCCCGTGATCATTTTAAACTTTTCTTGGCCCCCGTGGTCAATTCAAACATTGTACGCCTTCGTGCGTTTGTCATTTTGGCCCTTGTGGTCAATCCGAACTTGTCGTGCCTTTGCATGTTTTCTTTCAACTTTTACGCCTTGTGCGAGTTTATCGCCTTAATGTGCGTTCGTCTTTTTACGCCTTGCACGAGTTTAACGCCTCCGTGCGTTTGTTTTATTTTCAAGCTTTTGTACGCCTCCGTGCGTTTGTCTTTATTTTCAAACCTGTTACGCCTCTGTGCGTCTGTTTTTTTTCTTAAACATTTACGCCTTGCGCGAGTTTATCGCCTTAGCGTCTGTCTTTCACCTTTTAAAGCTTTTTACGCCTTTGTGCGTTTTCAAACAATTCTTTCTCAAGAACTACGTAAGCTTTGAATTCTCCGACTACCGGGAGATACGTAGGAGCAAGATTGACGTCTTGTCAAGCCCGTTATTAAAAAATCTTTTTTTCTTTTTTCTATTTCGTTTGTTATTATCTCTTTCCTCACCTCACATTTTATTTACTTGTTCATTTACATATATATATATGATTAAGCATGCAAGCAAAACGTCAAAAACATTTTAAAGCCTAAGCCAACTAAGAGGTTCCCGTTGAGTACAACGGATGTGAGGGGTGCTAATACCTTCCCTTCGCATAATCGACTTTCGAACCTAAAATCTCTTTTCAAGGTAATTTAGAACTTTTTTCCTTTTTCCCCGAAAAATTAAAAGTTCAGTCGTGATTAAAAATTAGTGATTCAATGCTAGTCAATAGCTTGACATCCGAAATCCGACGCGACACCAAGTATGTGTCTTCTCTAAAGCTTGAATTTCTTCGGCCATAGCTTGCTGCCAAATGAGGTTAGTACTTGCTTCACGATAAGAAGAGGGCTCATGAATGGTTGCAATAGCAGAATAACAATGGTAATCATTAAGAGAAGGAGGGGGGTTTCTTACTCTGGTGGAATGACGAGATGTATAGGTACAACATCAACAGCCGGAGCAGGTTCAGTAGGAGCAGGTGGGGGCGGACTGGTATTGAGCTCATTAGAGTTACCTGCATCAGAACTCAAAAATAACTCTATTGAGGGATTAGTGAAAAAATTGGAATTAGTGATGATAGAATGGTGAAATTTAGAAAGAGAAGAGAACATGGTATTTTCCCAAAAGGTAACATGACGTGAAATGCGTAATCTATTGGAAATGGGATCCCAACATCGATATCCTTTATGTTCCGTGCCATAACCAAGAAAGCAACACAAACGAGCACGCGGTTCTAATTTTGTGTGCTCATGAGGCTGCAAAAGAACAAAACAAGCACATCCAAAAGGTTTAAGAATGGAATATTCAGGAGACTTACCAAACAATTTTTCAAAAGGAGAGAAGTTTTTAAGGATTAAGGTGGGGAGTCGATTAATAGTATAAACAACATTAAGAGTTGCTTCCCCCCAAAATTTTTCTGGACACGAGGCTGAGAGAAGAGCAGCACGAACAGAATCAAGGATATGACGATTTTTTCGCTCAGCTCTACCAATTTGTTGAGAGGTATGAGGACATGAACTTTGAACCACAGTGCCTTGTTGACTGAGAAACTGAAGTAAAGAAGAATCACGATATTCCATCGCATTGTCTGTGCGAAGAATCTTAATAGCACGAGAAAATTGAGTTTTTATCATACGTGCAAATGATATGTATAATTGTGATAATTCAGATCGATTTTTCAAAAATATATCCACGTAAAACGAGAAAAATCATCAACAAACAAGACATAGTAACGAAATAGGAGAAGGGCCCCAAATATCCGAATGAATTAAATCAAAAGGACTGTCTGAAACTGAATCACTACGATTAAAAGATAATGCAGGTTGTTTTGCTAGTTTACAATGTAAGCAATCAAAAGACTCAAACTTTGTAGACCCTAGCAAACCACGAGAAATTAAAGGCTGAATTTTATTTGCTGAAGCATGACCAAGTCGAAGATGCCACTGATGAATGAGGGAGATCACAGTAGCTGCAGACACATGTGTTTTAGGAAGATGAAGAGATTGAAGCTCAAATAACCGACCCACCCTGTGACCCGTCCCAATGATTTGCTTCGTCTGTGGATCATATACCTGGACACCAGAAGGAGAAAAATAAACATTTAATCCTTGTTCACACAATTGGCCAACGGAAATAAGATTCAGTGTCAAGTTGGGTATGTAATAGGTGTTAGGAAGAGTGAGGTTGGAGGTGGATACATGACCAGTATGAGTGATGTTCATTGTATTGCCATTGGCTGTGTGTATTGGTGGTAGAGAAGAAACAGTTGTTACAGAAGGCAATGATTTAATGTCAGTGGTCATATGATTACAACATGCAGAGTCAAAAAACCATTGAGAATTACCGTGAGTAGCAGACATCGCAGTAGAGGTGTTGGAAGAGATAACCTGTTTGAGTAATGTCTCAATATCACTCATAGTAATGGTAGTGGGACCCTCAGTAGCAGCAACAGAAATGGAGAAAGACCCAAACTTTGGAGCAGGCTTGGATTTGAAAGATCCACGATTTTGTTTTGGAGGTCGCGTGGAACAATGCTCAAGAATATGGCCAATACCATGACAATACCTGCACTTTATAGTAGGACAATTAGCAAACACATGACTAATTCGATTGCCGTTCTTACATGGTTGATAGCTTGATCTTTGTTGTGTGGACCGAGTAGTCGCAAGAGCAGCATCAAGTTGAGGAGTTTTATCCAGATTCAGGTGTGTTTCTTCAAACATGATTTCTTGAATAGCGGTATCCAATGATGGAAGTGGATTTCGATGCAATAGTGAGGCTCGGACAGCTTCATATTCTGGACGAAGAGCCATAAGGACTTGAATTAGATGAAGATGGTCTTCACTAATTTTGGCCAGAGATATTTGATGCCAAATCGGTTGGACTTGAGCAAGAAAATCATTAACTGATTGGCCAGATTCTTGCTTGATATTGAGAAGTGTAGTCCACAACTGATAATAGTGAGCAAGACCAGTGGTCTGGTAGCGATTTTCCAAAAAATCCCAAATTTCTTTTGTAGAATCATACTTAGAAAATTGAATATGAATACACGGAACTGAAGTATTGTGTAACCATGTGATGATCTGGTGGTTTTTGTTGTCCCAATCCTTAAGACGGTCATCAAATTTGGTAGCAGTTTCTTTGTCTTCTCGGATTGGCTTGACGATATCTCCGGTTACGATACGCCAAAGCTTGCGGCCTATCAGAAAACTCTTCATTCCTTGAACCAAAAGGTTGTAGTTTGATCCTGTCAAGGTAGTTGTAATGGGTTTCACAATCTTAGTTTTCTCCATGGTGAAATGATGGAGACACAAAACAGAATTGATTGAGATTTGGGTTTGCAAAGGCACAAAAAGAGAAGCCGCACAGGAAGGGAGGAAATAAGGAGCAGAGGTGAAAACAGATAACAGATATGCAAGCAGAGGAAAAAAAAAAGGATCGTGACCTAAGCTTTGTATACCATATTAGCAGAGAAACAGAATTATGTTTTTCAGAAAGTGTTTTGATATATGTATTTCTATACAGGGATACAATATGGTTATATATACAACTTAGTAGTAGCAATTATCTCCTATAATCAAGCTATTCATACAATTACACAATCTCCACTATTAATGAGTATATCCCTATAATGACACTAACAATCCCTACAATTATGCTAACACAAACAATGTAAGTTTTCTTTTTTCTTTTTTAACTTTTATATATGAAGTCGATATATTTTTTTTGTATGATAACTTTTAAAAAAAACTGACATGAACACGTGCCGTTGTCTGATTATTTTTTTTGCCTTCAATTATTGTTCGCGCGTAATTTTTTATATATGAAGTATATGCTTTTTTTTTAAAGAAAAATGACATGAACACATGCCGTTGTCTGATTATTTTTTTTGTCTTCGATTATTGTTCGCGCGTAATTTTTTATATATGAAGTATATGTTTTTTTTGTGTGATAACATTTAAAAAAAATGACATGAACACATGTCGTTGTCTGATTATTATTTTGTCTTCGATTATTGTTCGCGCGTAATTTTTTTATATATGAAGTATATGTTTTTTTTTGTATGATAACGTTCAAAAAAAATATGACATGAACACATGCCGTTGTCTGATTATTTTTTTGTATTCGATTATTGTTCGCTCGTAATTTTTTATATATGAAATATATGCTTTTTTTGTATGTTTTTGATTTATGTGGTGTTTTTTTTAATATTTTAGATTCGTAACACCCGTAGGATGAGATGCATAAATCACGGGCCGAAGGTGGCAGAGATCCAACGTCCACATATGAATCAACTCTGGTTTTGGGATCCTATAAGGGCGAGTGGGTTGCATGATTTGCTGTACACAGGGTATTCTACTGTTAATCATTCTCTGCTTCAGGCACTAAGCAAGAGGTGGCATTCCGAGACCAGCAACTTTCACATGCCTACTGGGGAAATGACCATCACTTTAGATGATGTGGCGTGTTTGCTGCATGTTCCTGTTGAAGGGCGGATGCTGAGCCATAGAAAGAAGGTGTCTCAGGTTGATGGGGTCGAATTGATGGTGAGGTACTTAGGTGTCACCCAGGAGTATGCGGTGAAAAATTGCAAGACTGGGTATGGTGGCTACATTAGCTATAAGGCACTGAAGGAGCTTTATGAGGATCACCAGTGTGCCACCAAATTAGCGCTTACTGAGACGCAGGAGCAGCTCCAGGAGCTAGCCAGGCGTAGGCTTGCATGTGTGAGGTGTTTCCTCCTATATCTACTTGGATGTACGTTGTTCGGTGACTTGAGCAACAAACACATTGACCTGACATACATGCAGAAGATGGAGACCTTTGTTGGGATGAGGGGCTACTCATGGGGAGGAATGGCATTGACATACCTTTACCACACTCTATCTGAAGCCTCTTCACTTGCAGGAAAGAGGATCGGGGGAAGCATGACACTTTTGATGGTAATAATTTTAATTTACTATGTCTTTTAATTTACTATGCTTTTTAATTCACTATGCCTTTTAATTTACTATGTCTTTTAATTTACTATGTTTGCTAATAACTTATAAATGTGTTTGGTTTGTGCAGGGATGGTTCTTGGCACATTTTCCAGAAGTCTACCCACATGACCATAATGATAAATACAGGCAAAACTATCCTTGCGCGGCCAGATGGATTCCACACAGGGGTCATGCGAATCCGAAGCCCTCCCGTCTGGCGCTGGATCGTTTGGAGATGGATGCTGTTACTTGGATGCCATACGAGGATCATAGGGAAATCCAGGAGTTTATGGAGATATGCTGGTATTCCGGGTGAATCATGTGTGGTCGTGACATTTTTCTATGAAATTTTCCTATGAAATTTTAATTCGTCGGAAGATACCCAATTTGCCTATGAAATTTTAATTCGTCACTACAAGAAAATACCCAATTTTTCTATGAAATTTTCCTAGGAATTTTAATTCGTCGGAAAGCAAGTTTGTTACTGTCATACCCCATTTTTGACCCATTTTCGTTTCGTTTTTCTCGTCTTTCTAAGCCGGAAATTTTTTGTCGTTTCAGACGAAATTTCGGCAGGGAGGTATTTTAAAATACCTCATTTTTTGTTCCGAAGGCGACCGTTTTTTTTATTTTATTATTTTTTTATTATTATTATTTATTTCCTTTTTTAAATTCTTTTTGATTAGCATTTTCTTTTTATTTTCGTTTTTTATTTTTACTGTTTTTTTTTCTCTTCAGTCATTTTTAGTCATTTTTGGTCCAATACTGTCCAGGGGTATTTTTGTCCAATTTCACCAGAACCCTAATTTTTGCACTATAAATAGTGCATTAATTAGTACTGTTCAAGGTCAGAGTTGGAGTCAGAGTCAAGTACACCAATAATCAGCCAGTGTCAGAGTGAACCACCACCAACCACCACTGAACCACCACAAAAATCACAATCCGGCCATAATCAAAACCGAATCATAAACGGCCAGGCTTCACCAAACAACCACAATCACAAAAGCAACCATCAATCATAAACCAAAACCATCATCACAGAACCAACAAACCATAACCGAATCGTCATCCAAATCATAAACACACCAAACCAAATAAAAAAAAACCTCTCAAATCGGCCACAACCGAACTGAACAATCACAAAACAGCCACAAATCGTAAACCAAAAACATAAATCACAAACCAAAACCGGCCCAACACAATAACGTAAGAACCAAATCCAGCCGAAACAATTCAACCCAAAGCCGAACCCAAAACACAGATTCAAGGTAGATTCCGAAAATTTCAAATGTAGATCTGTTACGTTTTAAAGTTTTTTTGAAAAAACTAGTTTCGGATTTGAAAAGAGACGAGGGAGAGGAGTTTAAAAGATTAAATCTTTTTGAAAAAAGATGTGAAAATCACTCCGGCGCGGTGGCACCACCGCCGGCCGCCGCGCCGGAATCTTTTCCGTCTAGACCGAGTTAGGAGAGGAAGAGAGAAGAAGAGAGTTAGAGAGAGAATGAGGGAGAAGAAATGAAAGGAAGAAAGCCAGGAAACGCTCATATACTGACCCAGACCCTTTAGCCCAGATTTGGCCCACCTCTTCATTCTCTTCTCCTCTTCTCTCAATCTCTTTTCTGCATCCCTTTTTTTCTTTCCTACACCCCCCCCCTTCTTCTATCTTTCTTATTCTTCTTTTTTTATTTCTTTTTGGTCATTTATTTATTTTTTATTTTCTTTATTTATCATGCATTTTATTTTATTGCCTTTAATTTTCAGCACATCATGCATTTTTTATTTTCTTTATTTATTTTATGCAACATATTTACTTTATGTCTTGCATTTCATGCATTTTTTTTATTTTCTTTATTTATTTTATGCAACATATTTATTTTTATATCTTGCATTTCATGCATTTTTATTTTCTTTATTTATTTTATGCAACATATTTATTTTATGTCTTGCATTACATGCATTTTATTTTCTTTATTTACCTTATGCAACATATTTATTTTATGTCTTGCATTTCATGCATTTTTATTTTCCTTATTTACTTTTATGCAATTTGCAATTTTATTTTATTTATTATTTTTTGTCGTTTTTATTTTATTAGAATGTATTTAGGAACAATGTAAATATAAATGAGAATATGCACCGACACTCACATTTATTTATTCCGCTTTATGTCAAAAAACGATAAAAATGTAATAATGACTGTATCCGAGGAAAATGACCCTCACTTGATCCAACGTCATTTTGAGGGATCCGACGCGCTTCAGATTATCTCAGCTTACTCTAGTCTTGGACCCTAGGAATTAATCAAAACTTTCTAAAAAAAAAAGTCAAATAGTCAAAAATCAAAAACATTTCATAAAAAATCTCAAAAAACATTCAACCTTGGATTTCAAACCAAGTGTCTTTTCTTTTCTTAATCAAGCTTTAATCAATTTTAATTACTTCAAACTTTTTCATCAATTTAAAATCAATCAAACTCACAATTTTTACCCTTCTATGCCTTTTCGGCCTCTTATCTTTCTCAAACTTTTTTTCAAATTTTAAAATCAATCAAAACAAATCACTCGGCTTTTTACCCCGAACTACATGATTTTGATCCCATTTGGGTATGTAGGCAAAAGACTTTGTCTTTCCAAATCAACAAAATAACAAAAACATTTTCCTTTCTTTCCATGCATCACTTTAATCTTTTTACACTTAAGCATTTATTTACAAATAAATAATCAATTTAGCATAAAGATAATTAAAAACAAGAGGTTTCTATAGAGTACTATAGACGTTTAGGGTGCTAATACATTCCCTTTGCGTAACCAACCCCCGACCTTGATCTCTCAAAAATAGGGTTTTTTTTTCGAACTTTCTCCCTTTTCCTCGGAAAAATAAAAGATCGGTGGTGAACTTAAAATTGCGAGTCAACGCTAACTAATAGCTTAATATCCAAAAATCACCGCGACAGTTACCGACGAATTTTTCGTCGGAAAGCTACTTTTAGAAGAAATGGGACCCATCAGTACATATCTGATGGGCGTGGCACGTTTTTACTGGGTGTTGCTTACCGACGAATTTTTTTCCTCGGAAAGCAGTGGACCCACATCAACTTTTATACTAAAAAGGGGTACGCGGTAAACATTTGTTGGTGTTGCTTACCGACGAATTTTTTTCCTAGGAAAGCATGAGGACCCACATCAACTTTTATACTGAAAAGGGAGTACGTGGCAAAAATTTGTTGGTGTTGCTTACCGACGAATTTTTTTCCTAGGAAAGCATGAGGACCCACATCAACTTTTATACTGAAAAGGGGTACGTGGAAAAAATTTGATGCCATCCAGATGTTTTACCCGATTGATAGGTGTTGGGGCGTCTATAAACATCTTACTAGAGACGACAGGGTGGCACTTTTTAAATACTTTTTGGTTAACACAATTTATTAAATATTAAATAATTGTAATTACTTTATAACATGCTATATTTTTAAAAAATTTAATGTCTAATAATTTTTTGTTTATTGCAGGAGCGTTGTACCTGGCCTGGAGAAGTCCATCTTCTTGTAGAGAAGCTCTTTCACAAGTTAGCTTCCAAACGTTTATCAGATTTGTTATATGATGAACGGGAGGAATGGAAAAAACATAAGGGCAACTACTGTACAGAGTGGATCGGGGAAAAAGCGTGGGAAGACTTGGTGTGAAGTATTGGTTAGAAGATCCAAAATTTAAGAACTGTTCCAGAGCTAACAAGCAGAACAGAGCATCTGTTATAGGAGGACATAGGCACGCACAAGGATGTGTCAGTGTCCCTACCCATGCTAGACATCTGGTAAATAAACTCAAATGTTCTAATTGGTTAATATTTTTCGTGTACAATTAGGCAAAATCCTTGGAGAGAGATCCTTATCCAAATGAGGTCCATAGAGAGACTCATTTCAGCCAGTGTACAGGTCAGTATGTCGATGCTCGAGCTAGCAATACCCAGGTAAATTTGCAAATATTCGTAATATATTTTAATTAGAAAAAGAAAGTGAATTATTAAAGAATTATGTTGTTAACTAATATGAAATATGTTAATTATTATTATTATTATCTCATTTTTATTTGACTTTATTTGTAAACAATTATTATTATTATCTAATTTTCTTTACTTTTCTTTATAGGCATCTTATGACGAGTACGTAGCATAGTTTTTGGCGCAGAATCCTGAGATTCAATCGCATGAAGAAATTCCTGACTCCATCAAAATTGAATTGTGGGTAAAGGCTGCAGGAGGACAACAAAGACATGATAGAGTATACGGTCTTGGAGCGTTAGCCGGCACCGCGATGCATGGAAATTTGTTCCGTGCTCCTGTTCTACCAGAGTCCAGCTCAGCTCGTTCAGGAGAGTCTCTTGAGATGCAAGCAATGATAACTCGATTGAACGAGGAGTTGCAAAGTCAAAAGGAGGCTACGACAAAGAAAGATGAGGAGCTAAGGAAAGAAATGAATGTCTTTCGAAAATTCCAGAAGATGATGGCAAAGAAGTTCATGGATGGGAGAAAGAGTAGAAAGACATCTGATTCTTCGTCGCCTGCATTGAGTCAATTTTTACCGACACCTCATGAAATACATGACGACGGCGATGATGATAATGACGAGGACGAGGAGGAGGATAACGACTAATTTATATTTTTGTTTTGTAATTTTTATGAATATTTTCGTTGTGTTCAAATCATTATGTTGATTTTAATTAATTTAACAAAAACAATATTTATAATTTAGTTTTTCTAATTTTTTTCAAATAATTGATTCTTTTTTTCAAATTCTTCTAACCAATAAAATAATTGATTTTTTTGAAAAAAATTAATTTCCTAGGAGTTATTCCTAGGAAATTCCTAGGAAATTAAATGAGGGGGAAATGAAAATTGGAGGAGAGGGAAACGAAAATTTGAACTTTTTGGGGGGAACGTTTCCAGGAAATTCCTCGGAAAACGTGACAGAATTTTTTCCTCTATAAATAACACACTCTACTACACATTTCATCATTCATTCATCAATCAATACTCCAACAAATATTCATTCATCTCTATATTTTCTTCTTCCTCTTCTTTTTCATCTTCTTCAACAATTTCTAAACACATATAATTTTTTATCTTCTTCAACAATAATCTCTTATCATTTTTTCAACATAAATTTTCTTCTTCCTCTTCTTCTTCTTCTTCTTCCTCTTCTTCTTCTTCCTCTTCTTCCTCTTCCTCGTCTTCTTCTTCTTCTTCTTCCTCGTCTTCTTCTTCTTCTTCTTCTTCTTCTTCTTCCACAACAATTTTCCATCTTCATTAACACCAATTTCTTCAACAACAATCTCTTATCATTTTTTTAACATTAATTTTCTTCTTCTTCTTCTTCCTTTTTCAACAACTCTTCCACAACAATTTTCCATCTTCATTAACACAAATTTTCATCTTCTTCAACAATAACATCTATTTATTTCTTTCAAAAATAACTTCATCAAAATATTTCATTTCTACTTTTGTTTTTATTCAAAACACTTTTAGTATATATATTTTTTAAAAAAAATCATTTTTTTAATATATATTTTTTCGAATTTTTTTTTCAAAATCTGAATTTCGCGAAAATTTTTTTGGCGCAATTTTTAAAAATTCAAATTTTTTTGGCGCAATTTTTCAAAATTCAATTTTTTTTGCACAATTTTTCTAAATTCAAATTTTTGGCGCATTTTCCAAATTTATTTTGGCGCAATTTTTTCAAAATTTGAAATTTTTTATTTTTGGCGCAATTTTTCAAAATTTTTTGAAAAAAAATTTGAAAATTTAATTTTTTTTAAATTCATTATTTTCCTCGAAAATTTCTCGGAAACAATTTTAAAAAATTTTTAAATTTTTTTTGGCTCAATTTTGAAATTCAAAAATTTAATTTTTTTTAAAAAAATTAATTATTTTCCTCGGAAACAATTTAAAAAAATTTTCAAATTTTTTTTTGTGAAATTTTAAATTCGAAATTTTTTTTTAAATTAATTATTTTCTTGGAAACTCCTCGGAAACATTTTTAAAAGTTTTGAATTTTTTTTTGGCGCAATTTTGAAATTTGAAAATTTAATTTTTTTTTAATAAATAATTTCCTCGGAAACTAACTATTAAAATATTAATAAAGTTTCGTCGGAAAACATCTGTCAGACACAACAGTCTGCAGAAAGCTTTCCTGCAGAATTTTCCTCGGAAATTCCTAGGAAAACTTCTGACAGAAAATTCCTAGGAAATTGCTCGGAAGCACGTAGGAATAGATTGAAAATTTCCTATGTTCATTTTCGTCGGAAAATTCCTCAGAAAACACCGTTTTCGACGAATTTAGGGTGTTTTCCTAGGAATTTTCCTAGGAAATTTCCTTATTTCTTGTAGTGAACTTTTAAAAAAAATGACATGAACACATGTCGTTGTCTGATTATTTTTTTTGCCTTCCATTATTGTTCGCGCGTAATTTTTTATATATGAAGTATATGCTTTTTTTTAAAAAAATGACATGAACACATGCCGTTGTCTGATTATTATTTTTGTCTTCGATTATTGTTCGCGCGTAATTTTTTATATATGAGGTATATGTTTTTTTTTGTTTGATAACATTTAAAAAAATGACATGAACACATGTCGTTGTCTGATTATTTTTTTGTCTTCGATTATTGTTCGCGCGTAATTTTTTATATATGAAGTATATGCTTTTTTTTTGTATGTTTTTGTTTTATGTGGTGTTTTTTTATTATTTTAGATTCGTAACACCCGTAGGATGAGATGCATAAATCACGGGCCGAAGGTGGCAGAGATCCAGCGTCCACATATGAATCAATTTTGGTTTTGGGATCCTATAAGGGCGAGTGGGTTGCATGATTTGCTGTACACAGGGTATTCTACTATTAATCATGCTCTGCTTCAGGCGCTAAGCGAGAGGTGGCATTCCGAGACCATCAACTTTCACATGCCTACTGGGAAATGACCATCACTTTAGATGATGTGGCGTGTTTGCTGCATGTTCCTGTTGAAGGGCGGATGCTGAGCCATAGAAAGAAGGTGTCTCAGGTTGATGGGGTCGAATTGATGGTGAGGTACTTAGGTGTCACCCAGGAGTATGCGGTGAAAAATTGCAAGACTGGGTATGGTGGCTACATTAGCTATAAGGCACTGAAGGAGCTTTATGAGGATCACCAGTGTGCCACCAAATTAGCGCTTACTGAGACGCAGGAGCAGCTCCAGGAGCTAGCCAGGCGTAGGCTTGCCTGTGTGAGGTGTTTCCTCCTATACCTGCTTGGATGTACGTTGTTCGGTGACTTGAGCAACAAACACATCGACCTGACATACCTGCAGACGATGGAGACCTTTGCTGGGATGAGGGACTACTCGTGGGGAGGAATGACATTGGCATACCTTTACCACACTCTATCCGAGGCCTCTTCACTTGCAGGAAAGAGGATCAGGGGAAGCACGACACTTTTGATGGTAATAATTTTAATTTATTATGTCTTTTAATTTACTATGCTTTTTAATTTACTATGCCTTTTAATTTACTATGTTTGCTAATAACTTATAAATGTGTTTGGTTTGTGCAGGGATGGTTCTTGGCACATTTTCCAGAAGTCTACCCACATGACCATAATGATAAATACAGGCAAAACTATCCTTGCGCGGCCAGATGGATTCCACACAGGGGTCATGCGAATCCGAAGCCCTACGGTCTGGTGCTGGATCGTTTGGAGATGGATGGTGTTACTTGGATGCCATACGAGGATCATAGGGAGATCCAGTAGTTTATGGAGATATGCTGGTATTCAGGCTGAATCATGTGTGGTCGTGACATCATCTACCGTCACTTGCCTGAGCGGGTTAAAAGGCAATACGGGTATGTGCAGGACATCCACCGAGCTCCGACGTCTGTGCTTCCTCTCCCTTTTCAGGCCGTTGTACATGTTTTCCTAGACTTCCGTGTGCACATCATTCCTCAGGTTGCATGGGGTAGGGAGGTTGATCAGCTATGGCAGTACGAGGATGGATACATGAGGTGGTACGGACATGTGTCTCACCCAAAGATTCTGCCACCTATTGATGGATCTCCTCCGAGGCCAGCAAATGAGGAGCAAATCATTGCACACCATCAGCAGTGGCACCAGGAGAGAGGCTTGCCTGATACCATTGACATGGTTGGTGGCGTTGTGAGCGAGGCTGATGACTACTTGGGTCAGCAGGCGATGAGCAGTGAGCAGTTGTATCAGGCGATGCGCCATATCAGGGACATGATGGCACCGATATTGTCCAGGAGGTTGAGGAGGCGGCAGCAGCAACATGATGACCAGGATCAGGATTAGGACATTTTTTTAGGACTTTTGTTAGTTTTTTTTGTTGACATTTGTTAGATTTTTTTTGTAAATTTATGGCACACTACCGTAGTTTTTTTGGTACAATTTTAACATGATTTCAGGTTTATTTTGCTTTATTTTGATTACTTCGAAACAACAATAACAACAATTCATTCATGATCTGAACTAAATCATAACTAAAAATTCATAAAATAAACGTTACATTACAATATATTATCCCTAAATATGTTGTATCATTATGATGTTGGATTTAAATTTAATTCTTTAAAGTTTGCGGAAAACATATATATGCTCTCGTGTCTTATACTTAGTGTAAAAATTTGCAAGTCTTTTTGAAAACTCAAAAGAATGAAGAGAACACAACACATGTATTCTACGAAATCAGCTATATATGTTTTCACATCGAATTCCCTCATATAAGATGAGTCATGACAAAAAGGAATGCATTCCAATATAATATTTTGAACTTAATCCTACTGCCTTGCCAACTGACAAAGTTTCAATTAACAGAGGAGCATGATCAAGTACAAAACAACATCTTAGAACTGCATTCCCTTTTGTCACACTCATCCTATACGAAAGAATTCGATGTGAGAACCTATATAGCTGATTCCGCAGAATACATGTTGTGTTCTCTTCATTCTTTTGATCGAGTTTCCAAAAAGACTTGCAAACATTTACACTAAGTATAAGACACTTCAATGCCAAGATTTTCCGCAAACTTTCAAGAATTAAAAAACAAATCCAGCAAAACACGACATAACATAATAATACTACCTAAACATCTTCATCCAGCTGAATCAAACTCTTGAGAATATCTTCAGGCGACCTCAGCAACGTAACATTCATCTCGAGGGGGATCATGTTCGGCTCAGCAAATATCGAGAACATGTTCCTCACGTCGTCTTCGTTCGTTAAGACCGAGTGAACGACAAATTCCCGTCTGAGTCGAACGATGGACGGTGATACCAAACATATTCCACCCTCCTCGCGTCTCCGTGGTTGATTCGTTGGTTGATTTCATGAAGTAGATCCTTCAATTCTTTTAACGTCACATCGTCGCGAACCTTGAAAAAATGTTGGCTACCACCGTTGAAGGATACATGAACGTATACTTGAGCCATTTTTCATTAAATTAAGATAATAAATGTAACATATAAGCATAAAATGACAATGAACTTGATTATGGAAGCTTACTTGTTATTGGAGTGTTGGTTGACTTGAAGTTGAAAAATTTGAGATTTTTGGAAGATTTGAGAGAGTTTTTAGAGATTGAAGAGATGAAGTTTCAGGTTCTGGTTGCTGAGCTTCATAAGTACTGATCGCAGCGGCAGTTAGATGCCGATGGGGACAGCGGCAACTAACTGCCGCTGGTTTCCTTTCCATCGGTAGTTAGCTGCCGCCTGATCCTTCCCATCGGCAACTAACTGCCGCCGAGATAAAAACGTAAATTACTGGTGTGTTTTAGCTTTCTTTGAAGTGAGAAAAACAATTTTCATAATTATATTAGACAAAAGCAACCAAACAAAAGGTTTAAACACACTATATTAACCCTAAATTTGGTGCATTTATTATATGTATCTCTTCACTTGTATTTTGTTCAACGTTCATAGTTGTATTCAAAATAAAGCTTCTTACACACTCCAACAGAAAACAATCACATACCCTGTTAATAATTAATATATACAGCTAAACGTGACAGAAATAATCATTACATTGAGTGATGATCACCATTGTTATATGACAAACATAACCAATCAGTGGAGCTTATCTCCGATATCAGTATTAAAACCCGAGTCCATTATTCCATATGGGATTCTATGAGTCTGCCCTTCCTTTCGTTATATATATATATTTTTTTTTGGCTAAATTATGCTATGTGTCCTGTAAATTATTTAATTGTAATAAATTGATCCTTTAAGTTTTTTTGTATCACTGAGGTCTTTTATGTTAATTAATTGTAACAAGTTGGTTCTTTAAGTTTTTTTCATACCAATTAGGTCCTTTTAAGTTATTCAACCGTAACAATTTGAGGTATTTTAAATTTTAAAAAGGTAAGTTATTCGGAGTCTAAAAGTTACAATTAAATAACTTAAAAGACCTAAGCGTTACGAAAAATATTTAAAGGACCTAAGCGTTAGAATTAAATAACTTTAAGGACGTAAGTGATACAAATAAAACTTAAAGGACAAATTTGTTACAATTAAATAACTTAAAGGACTTATGATGTATTTACCCTATTTTTTTATATTAACATTCATAATAATTTATTTATTATTACAATATGAAGAAGAAACGTGTATAAATACGTTTGGAGAAAAGCAACCATGCATTTTTTTAATCTAGATGTATAGAAGATTCATGCAACTTCTACTTTGTAATGATTTCTAAATTTTTAAAGGGTATTGATTAAGCCGGTGGATTACAAAGTTTATGCGTACTAGCTAGCAATATAGCTAGGTAAGTGTTTTGTTTAATTCCCATTAGTTGCTCCCAAAAGAAAATCAGGATTCCATAAAGTTGATTGGATTATTGGTTCTTATTATTCTGCCAAAATATTCAACAATTCTGGTTTTAGAAGGTTCTAAATATTCGCAGCCACGTTCATAGATTGGATAAATTTTGAGGAAAAAAATCTATGATTCGATCGGTGAAATCTCTTGGATTTTATTATTTTACCATCTTATTAGTTTGATTATAAAATTAAATCCAATGTGGTTTGATTTAATTTATTTTATTAATTTAGTTTATCTGAACTGGACTGATTCTCGATTTTAGTTATTATTAGTTATGATGGATTTTCAAGTTAGTTAAGCTAATTGGATATAGTTAACTTATCGGCAAGTTAGTAGGTGATTTGATGTAAATAACTTTGTTAATACTTTCTTAATGAGGCTCTATGTATCCTTGTAAAAAGAGTATAAAAGATACTCCCTCCGGTCCTTATTATAAGAAATTTTTCAAAAAAAACTTTGGATCTATTTATAAAAAAATATCACAATTTTTAAGGAGTATTTATTGCATAAAAGACTTTTTTAACCCTCATTTAATGCTTGTCTTTTCAATATTAGTGGGTATATTTAATACTTCACAAATTTTTGAGGGTATATTTGTAAAAACATTTAAAAAGTTCCAACAATTAATGACTGTCTTGGTTTTGATGTTTTTTGGTTTCTCTTCTTATATTAAGGACCGAAGGGAGTATTTCATAAAATCATTTATCAAGTGAGGGGTGGTTTTACTTCCTAGAAATCCTTATATTTCAGGTGCTGCGGCATTCAACATGATCATAGTTCTGAGATCTACCTCAGCACAGGGATGTAGAAATCAAATTGATAAGAACTTCCATAAATCTTGTGTGCGTTTCTCCTTGTGCGTTTCAGTTTCAACTCGGTTTTAAGAATCTTCTTGTTGTGTCTAATTTTAATATATTAATTGTTTCATAATAGTTGTTGTGTTTAATGTTTTGTTTTTACTTTTGTTGTGAATTCAATTAAAACTTACGCCAATACCTAGATCTGTGGAGCAAAATTAGAAGCAAACAATAACCATAGTGGCCAAACAAACACATACAATAAGATAAGATAAAAGAGAAGAAGAAGACAACAATATTGATTTACTGAGTTCAGGGATATCAATCATGTACTCCATCTGTCTCTTTTTTTAAGAGTAGTTTACAAAAATCACATATATTAAAAAAATTGCTGTAGTAATAAAATTATTTTAAATGTGTGTGACTATTATTAGATTACACTTAATTAGATATATATTTAATGTTAATTTTTCATATATCAAGACAAATTGAAGTATTAATAGGGGGTATATTAGGAAAAAGAGTAATTATTGTATCTAGGAATTTGTATATTATCTTATATTTAGGGACAACTTTTTTGTAAACTAATCTTATAAAAAAAGACGGTACCCATGTTGCTAAATGAAGCATTAAATAACGATAAAAAAATGGGCAAAATTAGTTATTTAAGTTTTTCTTCCAACTTACTCTTTTACGTGTGAAAATGTATATGACGTAGTTTTCAGTACAATACCGTCAAAAAATTATTATGTGGATGTTTTGATGAAGAGTTGTTCATACACGTGTTGATATGGCAAGTTTAAATAGGTTTATAATGAAAAAATTATACTTTTTAAATAAATTTTTATTAAAAATAAAAAACCTAAAATTAAAATGAATTAGGGTTCTTCAAATCTTTAGGTTTCACTGGGACTAGAAATGAGTCGAACCAAACTTGTTTTAACTCGATTAGACTCGATAAAAATTGGTTCAATTTGAAAATTGGAGTGTGATATACGAATTATTTTTAGCAAACTTGACTAATTTCAAGTTAACAAACAACTCGATTTGATTCGTTATGTTAAATTTGTTTGCTCTAATCACATAATTCAAATATCAATATTTTAAAAAAATAAAAAAAGTTTAAGGTATATAACTTTTTAATATTTATATTGAACCAACAAGAAGTTATAAGGTTGACTCGGGGGTTGATGTGAGATACTTAAGGAGTGAAATGGTAAGGATGATTTCATATTCGATTTCCACCTCCATCAAATACTAAAAAATTAACAATTAACATATTAACATTGATTGTTTCAAAAACAAACATATCGAACCAGCCCATGAACCAAACAAATCAAACTATGCATAGTTCACATTCAACTTATTTGGTTCATAAACCATGTTTAATAAATTAATTATCTAGTTTAGTTTCAAATTACCTAGTTTTCACATTCAAACCCAACCTATATATCGAAAGAAAACCTTTCTTCATCAAAACGACCACATAAACATTTTTAAAGGAACATGACTTAAAACTCAAGAAAAATGACAACGTCGCATACATTTTGAGACTACAAAGATTAAGTTGAAAAACAAAACCACTAGCCTAATTAATCTGTTACAAATAAATAACTCAAAAGACTATTGGAGCAATTTTGGAGAAAAAAAAAACTATGTCGGCTATTTATTAGGGTGTACAAATAAAGTCACCTATATACATTGCACTTGTTTTGTGATGTAGTGTGAAGGGGGTTGCCTGCTAAAGAGACACAACTTTAAAAATATTCCGAATGGATCAGTTTCTTACTCCCCACAAGGAAACTAGTGGGAAAAAGCTGAAATAGAATTAAAGAATTAAAGAACAAGTTGAGTTGGATAATGTTAACCCTAGGCATGCCCCACCAAAAGCCACCATCTATTACATATAGGTTCATAAGCATTATTGATGTAATTTTATTAGTTTGTTTTGATTTTTCTTTCTTTTTTATTGGACAAATTTATTGACAATAGTTGATTTTGCTTTTCATAATATTTTTCTTACACTTTTTTTGTTACACAAATAGTTTCAAAAACAAAAATGGTTTTGAAATTTATCCAATTGGTTACTCATTCACACAGAAAAGAAAATGCAGTTGATAATAATTAGTGAAGGGATAACGAACAATTGAAATAACAAAGAAATTCAAGAAAAGACGAAATTGTACGCACATTTAGGAATTAACTATCACAAAAGTCATAGGGATCGAGTAGCACATTAGAAGTCACTAAAATTTGACATTACTAAATTGCAACTATTATGTTTATGAAAATTAAGTTGTTTAAAATTTCTCCATTCAAAATGTCAGAAGACACACACCTAACCCAATGTTAATCAAATAGTAATTTATTTGTTAAGCCTCAAAATTTCTTCATAGATGCTTCTATTAAGCAACTTTCGAGTGCACCAGTTGCGGAATAGAAACTTTCTCTTATAATTAGTAAAAATTAAGCTAAGTGGAAATTGGTATATATAGATTGTTATAAGAAGTAAGAGCATGTTAAGCTAAATGGAAAAAATTCCACATATTATACCATAAGAAGGCATATTCAAGCCAACCCCAACTAGTTAAGTAATAATTACAACAATTTACAAAATTATTAATTTTCTTAATGGTATTGTTATTGGGATCCATGTCACTAGGAATATTATTTGCTCAAATGAGAGTGACACTTCCATAGTTTCTTGGTCTTTTTGTCAAAAGATAAGCGGGTTTATAGGATCCATGGGGTTGACATTTCCATTTAGACACACTTTTTTTTTTTTAAAGAAGACACACATTTTTGTTGTTGTTTATTTTGGAAGAAAAATATCCATGTTCAAGAAGTTAGTGTAAAATATTTCTGTCTTTGAAGCGTCTTTGACTCAAATTGTCCACATTTACTTGTTAAGTCTTCTCAATCTTTTGACCCCTTTGAATTGAGGCAAAACGTGTATTTTCTCCCCTCTTAAGAACCAAGAGATAAATTGTTTATGTTAGGTATAGAAAAGGAATAGAAAAGTATGCCATAAACATTGAATTAATTCATTACATTTGAATAACTTACTGTTTACTTGATTATTGCGGTTATATATTATAAGGATGTCATTTTATGTGATGTCTTGTCGTAAACTATAATTAGACATTCCAGTGCCATAAAATGCGCAAACATTGACTTCTTCCGTCTTTTTTCTTTTTTTGTTAACCATCAAATTTTTAAAGGAAAAAGGATATAGTGATTTGAACTTTGATCCGGAGATAAGTAAAGAATGATTAATGGTTATTTTGGTCATAACTAAAATCCGGACTTTCCAACACAATTAGTCATTTTTTTTGAAGAAGCTAAATTAGTCCACCTAAATTGGTACCGGGGAGAATCGAACATGAGATCTTAAAGAGGAGCACACTTTCCTGTCTCAAGTCAATATCACCAGACCAACCCAAGTGGGTTCCAAACAATTAGTCTTTAACTAACACTCATTAAACACTTGGATCTAACTATTTAATCGATTTGTTATTCGATTTAAATTCTTGGTTATTCAGAGTGGATCTGAAGACAACAAGAGTTGTTAAGATACGATGAAGGGTGGTGTCTTGCAAGCACTCCAACACTAAAATTAAAGAGGGTTTAGGAGAGTGTATTGGTTTATGTAAGAACCAAATTAGTTCATATAGAATACCTACGGTTTATGTAAGTACCAAATTAATTCAGAAACAATACCTAGTATTGATTTATGATTACAAAGAAAGAGAACAAAGTTCCATAAACTAGTTGTTTGTGTGCGTAGATTATATTCATACAAATAAGAAAAGTTCAAAAATAGAGTTTGAGTTATTGATTATCTATTATAGTAACATAAGCAGTTGTGACCAGGGGCGGAGCACCTCATGGGCCAAGGTGGGCCATGGCCCACCCCCAAAAAAATAATTCTTAGTATGTATATATACATAATATATCCTATATTGATATTATATATATTATTTTGTGCAATTAGATAGCAATTGTAGAGCATGTTTCAGCGGTTTGGAAGGCTTATGTTAAGCATAAGGGGCAAGGATCAACTCCTGGCCAAGCTGTTTTTCTTTTTTTAAAAAAGCATTCTTCATCTAAACTTTAAAATTCATAATTGAAGTTGCCTTTAGTTAATAAAAAAGCATTCTTTTTTAGTTAATATATGTCATGAGTTTTTTTTTTTTTTGACTCAGTCGTCTGATTCAATTCAATTTAATACATATAAATCTATTTATAGAAGTCGAGTTATTCAATTCAGCCATGAGGTTCGATCGACGATGACTTAGTTGTTCAATCAATGATCTTGTACTTTGTCTGAGTTGATAATTGTTTCAGATTTTAAAATACTGGTTTGAACTATATTCAACATATAACAAGTCTATAGTCATTCGAACTAATCAATGATAAAATGTACTCATAAGAAAAAAAAAATATATATATATATATATATATATATATATATATATATTTACACACACTAAACAAATTGACCACCCACGAAAAAAAAATTTAACTCCACTATTTATGGCCCACCCAAGATTTTTTTCATGGCTCCGCCACTGGTTGTGACTTGACAATAATTATCTAAGTGTGACTTGACAATAATTATCTAAGTGCTAATTATCAGATGAAATCACAATATATATTATAAATAATACAAATAAGACTTACAAAATAAGCTAGTATTGATTTTGACCCCTTAACATTTCAAAAAATGTGATTTGGTCCCATAACAAACAATAACAATTTTTCGCTAACTTTACAAAATGTTGCAATTTTTGTCCTTTATCTTTAAAAATCCGATCACATTTATAGACCAGATACATTAATTATTCAATGAACCTAAAAAATTGTTTTATGTTTATAAATGTGACCGGAAGAAGTAGCAATTTTGGCCTCTTTTTTTAGACATGTAGCGACTTCTCAAAAGGTTTGACCCCTTATTTTTAAGATAGGGGCCAAAATTGCAATTTTTTTGTTGGGGGACCAAAATCGCATGTTTTTAAAAATTAGAGGGCCAAAAATAATTTAATCCTACAAATAACTATGCTCTCACTTAAGTTGATACTCGAAAAAAAAAATACTTTGGATCATCTAGTTTTTGCTTCCTATGGTGTATCTTGAAATCAATGGTCTGACCCATGATCATCTTCCTTCACTGAGGAATGTTTACAAACAATCAGGAATAAACATTCAAGGATTCTATGACGCTCAAAAAGGACATGATTGAATAATCAAAATCTAATTTCACTGTAGCTGTCAAATATATAGTAAGGTCATACAACCCATGCACGTGAATTTTTGCAATTGTAGGAGAAACAGTCCAAAAATGGTTGAATTCATGGAACATTATTCTCAGAGTACTTTAAATAGTACAACTCCCTCACTACAATACAAATGTTGCTAAGTTTTTGCGAGAAAACAAGTCTGGGAGAAATCCATTGAACAACTATTCTGAACAACCAATGGACATTTGAAATTCTTATTCTTTATTTTGAAAGCTTTTTCACTTGTATTTTATGCTAAAGTCTTCTTATCCTTTTTCAAGAAGACTTAACCTTGTAATTTCACAAATTATATTTCATCTTGTAACTTATCCCAATGTGCCTTGATTATATTTGTTAAAGGCTTGATCGTATATACTTTAGTGGTTGTAAGTTCTTTGACTTAATTAGTGGAAATTCTTATGTTTGAAGGGATTGAACGTAGTTACCATGTTGGTGGTGAACTTTAATAATTATCTATGTTTATCTTTCTTACTCTCTTTATTTTAAGATTCAGTTAACTTACTCCAAGATTTTCTAAAAGGGTTTTGAAACTTATATTATGTATTTTTTAAATTGCCTTTATTTGAAAAGTTTTAAAAACACAATTCAAACCCTAACATCTTTGATAAATATTTTAGATCTTAAGGTTACCAAGACTTCACTATTTGATGGTTTATATGCATGATCATATATATGTTTATTAAATTGATTTTCACACTAATTAAAATATAATTATGTTATAATATATATTGAACATGCCCTATATTATTTATTTTTTAATTAATTGCAACATATACACTACTCATAAATCCATGCCTTGAAAACGTGGTAGCAGCCAAAAACATGAGAAAAGACAAGAAGCTCTGCAACAAATTTTTAATTATTAAATTATGAGTTTGTCTAACATGTGCAACATTGTACATGTTAAAAACAATTAATAGTAGTAACTTTTCCTTGAAAAAAAATAATTATTTATTCAAAAGTTTTATATTTAATATTAAATGTACAAGTTTCAATACAAAATTTCTATTTTAAACTTCTTAATATGTGCAAGATTGCACAGAATAAAAAAACTTTAAATTATAATCCTAAGCGTGAAACTTTTTTGTCCATTGTCTTTTTGCCAATTTTATAAACATACGTAACTTTGTTTGTTTCTAACTCTACATTTGCAGCAAATCCTAAATAAAATATGTAGTGCGTCCTCTATCATTTACAAATAGCCTCTCGTGTGGGTCTACTCATCACATCGTGTTGTTTTGTTTCATGCACACTACACAATCAAAAAATAATAATCATCATAGTAATAGACTCTTTCTTGGTCAATTTAAATTTATATATGGATTTAATTTGTTAAATTTGACTGTTCAAACGCCTCAAAATTGGATGGTTTACCATTATCCATTTACCTTTACAAATTAGAGTTCACACTATATAAATGTAAATTGGTGTGCCACATTATGGTGACTATGTTTTGTGGACACGTGTATATAGTGCATTTGGGGGCGATGTGGGGGACCATTATTCAACTTTTGTGTTGTTAACATTTATAAGATGGATTTAAGTCATGGTAGTTATGATACCTAGATAAATAATTAGATATGTTTCATGACAAAGCAAATTGAAGATATTATTTAAGTTATAACCCTAGAATAACTTGCTAGGTGCATTGGTTGGTTGGATCAAAGATTGAGAAACTTGTTAATAAATTAGATAAAACGTTTATGATTCGATTCTAATGTGGAAAATTTGACCACAAGTAACTATCGATCTGATATTTTACTTGATCAGATGCATGGCCAGCTCACCAAAGCCCACTCATTCTTACCATTAATAGATGATAGACACTACTCAAAAACCATTATATATTAACTTATTAAAAAAAAAAATTAAAGGATCATGTGACTAGATTCAATATTCCTTCCTTGTGATTATAACATTCTCTATGATTAAAAATATGTAAAGTAAATGAAAGTAAAAAAAATGAACCATGCTTTTCTAATGGAAATTAGTGAAAATAGATATGTGCAATTTGGTCTTCTTTATTTGGCAAAGGTGGATGATTTAGGGTCAATTTTGGCCCGAAATCACCCACCAAATTGTTTTTTCTTTTTATTTTAGTTAAATAAGTGATGTGTATATATATATATATATATAATGTATTAAGTGAGAGGAGATGTTATTGTGAGAGGGTGAGAGCATTAAATAACATCAACAAGATTAAAATAAATGGTTGAGATATTACTTTTCTTAAGTTGCACCTTCGTACCTTGTGTTTTTCATTTATGTTGTTCATCTCCACTTTCACGGTCTCACATCTTTTCATCGTCTAAAACTTGAGAAACCGAGAAATCCATGTACAAATCACAAGCCACATTGGTTGAAGTGGAAATTAATTTTACGATATACTCAGATCAAATCTTCAATTTGTAGATTCTAATTTTTTTTTTCTTTTCAGATTCGACTAAATAAGATTGACTTGTTTTCAATTGTCCCAAATATCCCTATTTAAATCAGACATGATTTTCATCATTTGAAAATAAAAAATTTCCTCTCATTTTCCATATGAATTTTGGGAATGGGTTTTGTTTCAAAATGGGTTCTTTTCTTGCATAATTTGTCGTTTCAATTTCCTAAGATTCCATGTGTTTTAAGGATCAATCTCAGAACCTTTATTTCTTCTTACTTTGTTTGGTGTATGATTATTTGCTTACAATGCATGGGGATAGAATCGGTAGTCATGTTCATGCGAGAGAGAAGATAGAAAGGAACAAACATAACTGCGCATGTAAGGCGAGTGGCTGAAGGTGCAATTTAAGAAAAGTAATATCTCAACCGTTTATTTTAATCTTGTGGCTATTATTTAATGCTCTCATATATATATATATATATATATATATATATATATATATATATATATATATATATATATATATTGTCGTTTTAATTGATCTTGTTTTGGTGGGTTTAGTTTATGTCCTCCACCTTTTTTTCCCTTTTTCATATTAGTAATACATTTCGAGTGATTGTATAGGATTGGCAGTGCATTGGGGTGCCAATATAATTGTGATTTTAACATGCGTTACCATGATGCAACCTTCTCCAATCTTAAGAAAACACATTTAGTTTTTCTTTCATTTTTGTTTTTGTAATTTTGTTGCCTAAGCGCACAGGGCCGACCTAGATTTCAAGCAACCCAAACAGGGCTTTAGGCCTCAAAATTTTAGGTCAAAAAATTTAATTTAATTACAAATATGTAATATAAAAAATTAACTACCGATGCCCGCATAGTTTAGTTGGTCAAGATAAAAGGTCTTAATCCTTGACATTTTTAATTTGATTTTTATATGGACCTAGGTTCAAACATTGGACGTAGTAAATTAAACTTGATATTTTTAATTCGATTTTTATAAGCCTTGTGTATTTTATTTTATTTTTAAAGATCTCAGTATAGACTTGGTTTAGGCATTTAAACATGTTGGGCCGGTCATGTTAGCGTGGCATTGTTTATATTGGTACTTCGTCTTCAAGCGACGTTCATTTGATTCAGATTCAATCTAATCAATGATTTTATCGTCATCAACGTTATAGTTCTGAAGACATCAATACTCCAAACACTTGAATATAGTCATATTTGTCGACTTATGCACCTAGGTTCAAACATTGGACGTAGTAAATTAAACTTGATATTTTTAATTCGATTTTTATAAGCCTTGTGTATTTTATTTTATTTTTAAGATCTCAGTATAGACTTGGTTTAGGCATTTAAACATGTTGGGCCGGTCATGTTAGCGTGGCATTGTTTATATTGGTACTTCGTCTTCAAGCGACGTTCATTTGATTCAGATTCAATCTAATCAATGATTTTATCGTCATCAACGTTATAGTTCTGAAGACATCAATACTCCAAACACTTGAATATAGTCATATTTGTCGACTTATGCATTTTTTTTATGTTATTAACATGAATGTTGTGAGAAAATGTATTAAGCTGCTAATGTACATCCACTTATTATTCAGAAAATGTATTTTAGCAAAATATAACAAACAAACAAATAAATAAACAAAAAGGTTAAATATAACCAAACAATTGAGATCAAGAAGTTAATGGGTTTCTGCAAATGACAATTCGTTTGAAAAAACACGAGTTAGATTTCTAGTTGAAATAATTAAATATCAAACTCTGAATTATCAGAACTCATTATCTTCAAAACTAGATTGTTAACCAAAAAAAAATGATATATATGACGAATGAAATGAAGATGTTCATGAAGAAATAATTATGAAACAATTGTTCTTTCAGAAAAAAAAAAAAAGTTATGAAACAATTGGGGTGAGTGGTTAGAGTAAGCTGAAAGTGATGTAAGACTTGGAATTTATGCCGAGAAATATGACTCGCATTTAAAGAAAGACACTGATTATGAATTTTAGTCTAGATTCAATGACACCAATGAATTAAGTCTACTTTCATAAAAAGGACAGGTCTTCAATTTAATTTTTTTCTGTTTTTGATAGAGATTAATTGGAAAAATAAATGGTGACAACTTGGATACCCATCAATAAAAGGTGGGTAACACAACACATGCTGAGTTGACACCAATCAAAGTTATTTGTTTGTTTTCTATTATTTTTAATGTTCTATAGATACATTGTTTTGATTGGGTCAACTCAACATGGGTAGTATTACCCACCTTTTATTGATGGGTAAACAAGAATTTCCCAAAATAAATACTTAGTTACTCGCACCGTATTGAAACAAGAGACGATGAATGAGATTTAAAAAGAGGAGTTTTCGGATCAGATTTGATCTCTGACAACTAGTAATATTTTCTCCTCCCTTCTAAAAATTTAATACCGTCCGCTTACTATTATAAACAACAAATAATTTTTTTAATTTATTTAATAACTGATGTATCTTGTTTATAATATTGACTAGATAGATGAGTTATTCAATGAATCATAAAGCTTGTGTTTTTTACTTGTAATAGTAAACGGAAGGTGTACTCACAACCAACATTTGCTAATAAAAAAATTATCAATTTAGAATATAAAAACAAGAAGAAAAAGAACAATTTAATCTTCCACGATATTTCTAAAACATCTAGTGACAAAATATATAATATGAACTACAATCTAGTGACAGATTATATAATCTTCCTATTTTATCCATGTATAAATTATATGATCTGAACCATTTTTACCACGTTTTAGATAATATAATCCGAATCTTCTAAAAAAAAGTAAGAAAACAACTGCAAATTGCCTTATTTCATCCAAATCTTGTTTCAAAACGATTCAAAAAACAAAATCCGAAAAAAATTAGTATCAGTTCATATTATAAAATATGAAATGCAACAAACACCCCCCAATATTCAGTTTCAAAGACCAGTTACAGTACATAAGTTAACACAATTTGGTCTATAGAATATGAACTTGTGAAATAAAGGTTCAAATTATATAATACGAACTCTCTGTCGACTCATAAACCTAGTATGTGTTCATATTTTTGATGCATTTTTTGGCAAATTGACGACAACTATTGTTTTCAACATGCATCAAAACATATTATAAACACCACTATAAAGGAAGCATATGAAACAACACAACTTAAAAATAAATTAGGAATAGTAGCATCAATATTTAAATGTTACATGAACAATACCAAACATAAATTATCCAAATGTTGCAACACATAAACAACACTACTGTGTAGCATTCCCACCCCTACCACCCCTTTCGCCTTCCGAAAGGGGTGGGAATAGGTCAGGACGCCGGTTAGGGACCTATGGTCCAACCTACTTAAAGCTCAGTGTGGCCTAACTCATTTAGTAAATAGGTTTGACCCTGGCTTTTAAAAAAAACCAGTTAATTTAAATAGGTCAGACTAAAGCTTATAGAAATGTCTACTAGACCTATCAGGTCGCCTCATATATGTGTAATTAAAGATACTCCATTATATTAATAAATTTTCGGGTCCTACAAATTTTCAATACCATAATTTATTTATTTTGCTTTTTTTTTTCATTGGGATTTCCACTAAGTTACAAAACTTTTAGTATTACTCTCTTATTCAAATCCCAACGAGTACACATACTTTTTAGTATTATCCTCTTAATCTTTTACTATTGTCATTCTAACCGCATTTCAAATTACAAAGTAAGGAACTCTATTAGCAACAAAAAGAAAACACAAGGTAATATGTCAAATCTATGCAATATGCTTATTAGCCTTTACACAATGGATGTACATGCCCTATCAAATTTTATTATATATACATGCAATATATGCTTATAAAGTGGGAAAAAAATGGATGTCCAGACTTTACAAACAAGGCTTTTAGATAGGCTAATAGGTTAGGCTAGGCTTTTAAAAAGGTGAGGTCATGCTTAAAATAAAACCTTTTGACATGCTAATAGGTAAGACTTAGGTTTTAGTTTTTTAAACTAGGCTTGGCCGATTTAAGCAAAGCACGGCTCGACCTGACCTATTCACACCCCACCTCCAGCAATAAACCAAGACTCTACGAACCTCATCCAAAATCTGCTTCAAACTCAGCCATGTTGGATTTCCCCACTCCACTTGACCATTAGCCACTATCTCTACGGCATGGTCTTTTACGCGCCCTAACTATGTGCTCATGTCTAGATGTTGCATGTCCCCTTCTCCCTGACAACAATCTCATCAGAGCCATTGCCTTCGGTCTAGGTATGACGTATGGATGTGAAATGTTACAATATCATCTCATGTATCCAAACACCGTCCTTATACACGTCAAGGCAACCTGGCCTAAGTCCAGGGCTAATAACACACGATCAAGAAACTCAGTGTAGTGCTAAGACACCTTCAATTGAGTCATCAATGGAGAAGCAGACTGATGTGAATATCTAGGAATGCTTTGCACATATCCAAACTGGCGCAACACTCGCTCCGGCAGATAATAGACTATGTGAGGTTTGTATTTGAGAAAGCCTGCGTAGACATTTATGTGCTTGAACGGGTGTGTCTGACGATGCTCATGTTATGGGTAGAAGACACAATCATAAGCTATGATGCAATCCAAGCACATTTTCTAAGGATATTTGATACATTGACTCTTCATGTGAATAAACAACATAGCATGTGGTTGTCGATCTTCCATGTAAGCATCATTCTAATCTCATCCCCTAACTCCCTGAAAGTGGTGTAATATTTAAGCATGTATAAACATCAACATATATCAATCAATATACAACACAAAAAAAATGTTTAACAGTTAATTAAATAACAATTTCATTGTTATACTTGAAGCAGGGTTGTGTATCCAGTTAGGTACTTGGTCTCAAAAAGGCATGCAACTTTAAGCTCCATATACAAGTGATCCAAGGCATCTAATCCCCATGCAAAATCACTGACCAATTAAAGGTCATAGAGGTACTTCTTATATGTCATGTCAACATTGGTGGCGCTCTCGTTAGTGAAGAGTGTGATGCCCATTAAGTACAACTGATATATTCGGATAACCTGTTCCCGGTTCAGCTACATCTCCTCGTCATCACCCTCCACCTCAGCTGTAGCTACTGCCCGAATATTTCTTCGAAACTCTATTATTAAGAAGATGAAATATGCATGAGAACCATTATTAGCTGCCACCTAAAACTCAATATCATCTGGTTCAACCCCTAATAACCTAACCATCAACTCTACTACCTTAGGTCTGGAAACAGGACCATCGTGGTCATGAAGACAACCCTCAATGGGGAGATGCAATAAACATGACACATCTCCTAGTGTCATTGTCATCTCCTCAATTAGAAGATGGAAACTCGAATTCTGCTCATGCCACCTCCCTGCAAATGCAAACAGCAAGTCATTGTCAACAACACCATAGCAGACATGCCTCAGCAAGTAAAGGCCACTATTTTCTATGGCATGTCTGAAATATGGCTCATCCATCCTCCCCTCATTATCCTTATACAGATCCTTCAACTTCTTCCCATTGTTCACAATCTTTAAATTGTTATGTTACTGCAACAAACAAAAACTATTAATGTCAGTTTACATGAATAACAAACATAGTACAAAAAATTATAAGTGGGAGAATCTTACATCTCCATCCCACATGCGCATGACCAAATGATGTGCATATCGAGGGAGCATAGCTATATGTGATGGCCCACCATGATATGAATCCAACTCGACAACCTCTCTCTCCTGCTCGGAATTTGGGTGGATATCATCATTGGCATTCTCCTCAGCCTCATTATGCTACAAACTATCATCCTTAACATGAGGCTAGAGCTCAAGCTCTTGCATTTGAGACTGTTCTGATCCATTAATATTGTGGCCACTGCACTACCCTTTCTTACTTTGCCCTTCACTTCGACTTGTTGTGCCCACTCTCGCCTACAGGATGTTGTCATGGTAGGTTTATTGTGCTAACTCGGTATATGCCTTGGTCCATATATGAAAAAAATCAAAATCACATATACAAATCAACAAAAATACATAAAAGTACGAACAAAAAAAAAACAGTTTCAACACATATTGAACATGTTTGAATTATATAATCTGAACTAAGAACAATAGATCGATGGAATGAGACCTTACCTTGTTTTTGGTGTTTGATTTTGGGTAGATTTTAGGTGGTGTCAGAGTAGTTTTAAGGCTAAAAGTGTAGCTGTTAAAATGAGGGGGAGTTTGGGTTGTTGCTTATATATAGGAAGGGTTCAAATCATATAATATGAACCATTTTTTTTCTTTCAAATTATATAATCCAAACAGGACAAAATTGGAATTGTGGAGGGTGCGTGAGAAGCCAAAAGGGTGGGAAAATAGATTCTTTAAAAACATTGGCTTGAACTTGGCCTTTGGCCTGTAATAGGTCAATTTTCAAAGGCTGGTCTGACCTTTTTAAATATGTCAAGCCTGAAAGGCTATTTAAAAGTCCATGTCACATTAAGACCTAAATTCACATCTTCTTTTAAATAGACATTTTTATTAAGTTCTGGAGACGATCTTCGTTAAATAAACAACAAAAATGTTGTAAACGTGAAATTGTTGAGAAAAATAATTATTCAAATGATTATGTATATAGTTAAAGGATCCGAGAGGAGAAAATAGATTTAGGGTTTTTAAGCAATGCAACTATCTTCTTAAATTTACCAATATTTAAATTATTTTCTTTCGATATAAAAAAATAATGTATTATTATGGTAACATAAAATTTTATCTTTATCGAAAACATTAATTACATAGAGGTAATGAAAATATTATTATTATTTTTTAATTATACACACACACACACACACACACACACACACACAGATATATATATATATATATATATATATATATATATATATATATATATATATATATATATATATAAACATGTCAGTCTATCATTCTTAGTAGGCTTATTTATATGACCAAGTCTGACCTATTTAAATAAATAAGCTTTTTAAAATGATAACGCCTGAATCTTTTACTAAAAAGGCTAGGTCAAGCAAAGTTAGACCTTAAATAGACCATGTCATTATTAAGGCATCAACAACTGCATTCCCCTCTCTAAAGATATGAGTGCAGTAACAATCAAGGCTTCTAAAGATATGCTTGCAGTTTTTCCACCTATATTACATAGTCCCCAAGGAACCTGAATGTCTTCCGTGAGAGCCCTAACCTGTTGCTGAGAATCACTTTTGTTTTGGACCGGTTAGAAGGCTAAATAGACAACGACACGTGGACTAAAACGTCCACCACTCCAAGGCGCATCACCTGAAGACGCATATTATCAGCCATGCACGCCACCGCACCATAGCGCGCATCCGTACATCTGATACCGAACACATGTCCTCTAACCGTTCCTAATCACACACCACGAATTCCGGAGGCAGTTATTCTCGCGAGCGCCTATATAAGGGTGAGGTAGCTTCTCCCCCTAGGTACAATTCACTTTACACACACTTTTCATGCACTCTTTCTCAGTTCCATTGCTGACTTGATCGTCGGAGTGCTAACGTGCCTGCACATCTTTCGTTCCACCGCGAAGACTCATTGGTTCCTTACCGGACAGATCAACTTTCAATCCACATGTTATGCCATCAATGAAATAAAGCTAATTCAATGCCTATGTTTTGAACAAAACCTTCTAGAAATATTGCTTCCCTATTCCTAAACAAACACCAATAGTAGCACGAGGAGTGCTAATTGAAGACCCATCTATATTAACTTTACTCCAGCCAGAAATAGGAGGGTACCGGAAATATTGCTTCATTATTTCTAAATAGGAGGGTGCCGGAACAATGTGATTATTCTTTTAATAGCTAAATGTATTTTTGGTTTTAAAAAAAGGGGTTGAATATATTTTTAATCCTTATTTAATCAAAAATATTTTTAATCCTTATTAAATTATCAAATTTTGTTTTTTATTCTCATAACTAAAACACACCTTTTAGTCTTCATAAAATTATCCTTAGTGTAGTCTTAGACTTTGCTGTTGAGTCCAAATTTATGTTTTAAAACCTTTTTGCAGTTGTATTTTGAATATCACAAAAAAACTCTCCAAGAAAATTTATATTTTCTTAACCATGGATGAATTAAATATAAATTTTTTAATAGAAAAAAAAAATCAAGAATAAAATATAAAATGAGGACATATAAATCAAATTGTGTGCTCATTTTATTTTTAGAGACTTTCTATAATGTTTTAAACATTTTTATAGAAAATATTCAAATAAATATAGACGTTGACTTAATAATATGGACTAAAACTGCTTGCAAGATACTTTTGCAAAGACTAAAAAGTGAAGGAAAAAAAGTATGAGAAAGAAAAGCGAAATTTAGTAATTTTTTTAAGACTTTTCTCTTTTTTTAAAGTTTTGTGGAGAGTCTCTTTTTTTTTTTTAAATTATTATTGCAGATATGAGTTCCTTAACATTTGTTCAATTAATCAACTATATATTTAAAGAAACTAACTCAATTTAATTAATTTCTTTCAAAAAAAAACTCAATTTAATTAACTAACACATAAACAAAACTAAGATTAATTTTGTCAAAGTAACTGAATTAGAGCTAGATTAGGAAAATGTTAACATGTGCCCTTAGGACCCATATTAGTACAACAAAAATAGAAATTATGTATTGTAAATTGTATCAATTTATTTCTCCAAAATTGAAAACTAATTTTCTCAATAGATACTTGCTATTTGCACATCTTATCATGACCACTACTATAGCTAAATTTCCTCTTTTTATTCCATTAAACAAACAAACTATTATCTTCTTTGAATTATCATCATATCTTGCAACAAAGAAAATACTTTTCTTTTTATTTAATCTGCTGCATTGTTTATTCTCTCTCTCACATGCCACCTCTTTCTATCTCTCTCTCCCCCTATTTATTTTTTTCTTTTCACTACTAGTATTTTTATTTATGAAATAAAAACTAATTCTCTCTCTCATATGTTCTATTTTTCTCTAACTTCTTTTCTATTCTTTTCTTTAAAAAAAAATCACCCACTTTTACTTTAAGTTATGTTACTCTTATATGAAAAACACGACAGAAATGTTTGTCGCTTATACATAAAAAATACATGGTAAATGTTTGTCATTAATAAATATAAAAAATATTGGATAAATATTTGTCACTGATACATTAAAAAAATGATAAATAGTATTCACTTATAAATATAAATAAGAACCAATATTTATCAGTATACGTTAGTTCCACTTTCTCAACTTCATTTTTTCTTATAATCCATCCATATGTTGCCCCATTCTTCCACATTAATTTATCTTTATTCCCATTAGTTGGACTATATAGGAAAAACATAATATTTAAAGTGGTAACAAACCATCAAAATACCTTTTTTTCAGGGAATCAAAATATCTTTGGAAGAAATGGGTTCACTTACCGCTAATTTATGCAGGTTATGTCTGTCCTTGATTCCAATCCATATATGAGACACTTAAACAAAATAAGTAGAGAAAGAAAAATCGAAGAATCCCCTCAAAAAAATAAAATAAAGAATAGAAGTAGACCTTGTCTAAATAGACATCAACCTGCAATGAAAATTTCTCACTTTTAACAAAGAGGAGTTACACTTTAATAAGAAGTCATTAAAATCTACACATCATTCATTGAAGAGACAAATATGAAACTTAGATCAAAAGTTAACGATATATGGTGTTCTATGTGAGTCGGGTTTGTGGCTAAAGTTATTCTTTTCTTTAGCTCTTGTTTTCTTTTTACTGATTTCTTTTATTCATTTTTAGAGACATCATTTATATCGTAGGAATTCATATTAGTTTTGACATTCTTAATTAATAGAATTTTGTGAGTCTAACATGTTTTTTTGTTGTTGAAGGGTGATAATAACTTGTGAATTTAATAATATAATCACATGCAATGTATTCAAATCACTCATCATTTAGATTGAATCAACAAATTGGTTCTCAAAATTGCAGTCATCAATTAAAATATTCTCTAACTCTTACGTATTTGTTTACTCTGAAATTTGGTAAACAACCGCTAGTCTAAATTAATTGCTTGCGAGACCAACTAGTGAATCTCAGGAGTATAGTGCTTTGTTTGAATTCTTTAAATTATATGAATGTCCATTACGCATAAACATTTTAGTGTAGTTTTTGGGAGAATTAAACATAAAAGTTACTTGGATTGCAAATAACAAGGAAAAACAAGTTCCTATTTAATAAATACTGTGTTTCGATCGAAACAGAAATGGACAGAATTTAAATGAAGAACGTTAAACTTTGCATGAAACTTTAAAGTGCTTAAAAGATACATTTCATGAAAAAGTAAATTGCATTGAATTGTAAAATATGTTTTACAGAAAAAAGATGGTTCACAGATTCATACTTGGATCCCATTTCACTCGTTTCTCTCGATAGCGTGGGTACTTTGAGTTTACAAGGATTTTGTATAAAATGAATTGCGACCTTTTTTTCTGACTAAAAAACTACTATATATAGACTTTCGAAAATAAACTGCCCTAACGGTCGAACACTATACTACTGCCAAATGTCCTGCCACGTACACCCTGCATGCACTTAACTGCTCCTTAGAACGGTTGCATCTCTCGAAGTCGAACTGAGTTTTGTGAAGTTTGTCAGAATTGTGCTAAGTCCAGAACTTTGTTGCTTCGATTCGATCATACGCTAGTTCGATCTGCCTTCTGGTTCGAAGTCCTCCTTCTTTGCCTTAGCCTTGTATTTGTAAATATCCTTTCGAACCTGTGAACAATTCCAAGATTCTTTTAAACTGCAAAAATCTCATCTTCTTCCACGTGTCCAGTCAAACCTCAGAAATTATGTCAAATTCCTCTTGTTGAAAAACACAGGTAACAAATTGCCCCCCAAAAATGTTAGGTTCGACGGAATATAATGTAGGAGAAAACTGACATTTTTGAAAAAACTGTAACCTTCGACGGAAACTTTACATCTTTTTAAACGATGACGTCATTTACCTCGAGCAGTTCCCAAACCAGTTATCATTACAGCACTATTTTCGGAGATTTTTTTGGCTCCTAGAAGAAGTAACCGACGGCTTGGTTCAGAGATCCTTCAGTTTTCCTCTCGCCACGTGGTTGAATTTTTCAACTTTTTCAACTTTTCAATCAAGTCTTTTCAGTTTCCCTTCAGTAATGAGTACAAAAATCTACTTTTCACTTCTCCCATTGTCATTTCCTTTCCAGAAAAAACCTCTTTAGAAAAACCAACTTTCTTCTTCTCTCTATCATGGAGAAACTTTCAGAAGATTTACTAATCACCATTACTAAAAAAGTAGCAGCAACTGGTACTCAAAACTTACTCAACTTTAAGGCAATTTCCGTTACTCATCGTCGATTGGCGAACAATAAGACAGTTTTTAGGGCTTTGCCTCGTAGCTGTGTGTGGTATTTCTATGACCATTTTCCTCCTGCTGAGAAACTTGCTTTCATGCGACGAATGATCCAGAGTGGTCACGAATCGTTCAGCCTAGTGGAGACAGCAAGACTCCTTTATGATGAACCTAACAACTTGAATGGCATTCTCCGTATTTTGCGCAAAGCAGCTTCCCATGGCGTGGAAGGGGCAAAATACTTACTGATGATACTGAAAATCCTTTCAAAAGATGGATTCTCAATGGAGGAAGTTTTTCCCATTTTCAAAGATCTTTTCGATCGTCGAATGCTAGCAGAATGCAGAAGATCTACTTGTGGAGGACCAGGTTTCCCCTACTTTTTGCCATACAGACCTCATTGTGGTATTAGGCCTCTACCTCCAAGCTTGGTCATTCGTTTCACCTGCATTGCTTCAGGGAAATGCAAAGGACATGGGAGAAGATCTGGGATTTTCTGGCCCTTACCTGGTTCAGACAATGAATACTATGGGACTGAACTTTGCTTCTACTGTCGTCTCGACTTAGAAGTTAAATGGTTCCTGCATGAATTTCACTTCTTGGAGATCGAAGGTTTCTAGGTTCTTTAGGCATTTAGGATATAACCTCTCTCTTTTTTAGGGCCTATAAACCATTTTTGATGTATTTTGGATGTTGATCAATATCTTCGATGTCATTATGCTTCGACATCTTTGATGTAATATGCCTAATTTTTGGCTTCGACTTTTAATGCAATCTAATGCCTTTTTTATTTCCTATTGCTTTCTATCTCCAAATTCGATTTGAACAATGAAACTTCGACACTGTAACCTTACGCGTCGAATGAGAAATTACAAGTTTCGACTCTAACGAAACTGAAACGGAGGGTTGTTTTCATTTGAAACAAGTTTATGGCGCCATTTCTCGAAAGCTAATGGGCCACGTTTACTGAAACGGCGTCATGATGGCACGTTTTACTGTATAACTGTCACCTCGATTCCCACTATCATCATGAGTTCCAACTTTCTAGGTAAAAGTGGGACACGTGTCACACTGGGAAGTCGAAGTGATTTTGATTTGACAGATTTTTTTTTTTTTAAACTGAAAAGGTAACCCTATAAAAGGCCAGAAACGGCCATTGAAGAACTTTTCCAGTACGACAGTTTTCTGAGTTCTTGCTTTTTCACTCTCTTGCTTCTTAATCTCCATAGCTTCTTACGAATCAAACCAATCCATTGTTTCCTTCCATAATCGTTCGTTTCTTAATCTCTAGTAAAGAAACTCTCTCCTCAGAATCATTGGCATTGATTTAAACAGTTCGTCATCCAAACCCTTTTTCGTAACTGTTCATCTTTTTCGATAATGTCTTCAGAAAACCAGGAAGTTCCCATAGCTGGAAGATGGCCAAGCGCTATCACAAATGATGATGGCAAAGATATGGTACCCGAACCTCATGGGGACGCCGCAAAGAAAGCCGTCTGGGAGGTGAACGTAATGATCCCATTTTCTGTGGGCGGCCATACTTACGCTTTTGGTGGGCCTCTTCCAGACCAGCCAGGTTTATCGAAGGCTATGGACAAGGTATTCCCTTCATTCACCACTTGTGAACCCAGGATCTTCCTAAGTGACCCATACAACTTCAATTTTCTAAGCAAACCAAGTAAGCTATTTCGATCAGCTCCTTACGTAGGCAATCTAGATTATATTTCTTGGCTTGATCGAGTCGAAAAAGATTACGGAGAATTTTGGAAAAGACACGAGATTTTCGACCTTATCCAATTTTCAAGAACTGGTCCAGAGTATCGACCAGAGATGATCATTGCTGCTCTACATTTCTTCGAGAGCTCAACCAACACGTTCCAATTTCCTTGCGGGATGCTTACTCTGACCCTCTTCGATGTAGCTGCTCTTACAGGCCTTAGGCCTACTGGGGATACTTATGACCCTACCATCACTAATGATGATATCAAGGTTGATTTTAAAGAGGCAACTTTTGCTAAATACATAGCGGAGAACATGGATGATGATGATGAAGTATCCTTCGAAGAGCATGTCGCATTCCTGACCCTGTGGCTGTCGCACTTTGTCTTTTGTTCGAAATCTCTACAAGTGGCAAAGAGGTTTATTCCTATGGCCCAGCAAATTGGAGAAGGCAGGGCATTTGGGCTTGGTAAACTCTTGCTGGCCGTTCTCTATGATACGATTGGGGAGGCCTGCGATGACTTGAAAAAATCGAAGGATGGTTCTTCCTTCCTGGTGTCTGGCCCAATGTGGCTTCTTCAACTGTGGCTTAATGCCACTTTCGAAAAGGAAATGGGACTGTTCATCCCAGAAGACTACGTTGAAGAAGTTGCAAATCGTTCTATTGAGGGCCAAAGGGTACTTCGCCTGACGCCCAGGACCTTAGGCCAGAGCCCACAGAGGCTCTTTCTCACATATATGCAAATCTTCCTGGACTTCAAACACTTCCTTCCACAACATGCCCCCTTCCATAAGAGACAATTTGGTCCAGCTTGGTTTACGGAAGACTTTCCCACCATTGATCCAGACAATGAAGACGAAGTAAACGAAGTATGGTCAGCTTACTTGTACCCTTCCGTACTTTCCTGTAGGACTGGGGTGAAATCGAACTACCTAGGTTTGGTTGGGTACCAACCTCATCTAGTGTCAAGACAGTTTGGGTTTTCTCAACTTCGACCCAAGGGTATGTTCTCAGACCCCAAACATTTTTTGAGGGGAGCTAACCTCTCAGATAAACTTTACAAGAAATTTCTGAAGTCATCTGAAGAGCTCCTGTTCGAATTACACCCATTCGAATACAGTGCTTCGTTCTTCTGCACCACAGAATTCACGAGATGGTGGGGGAAGCATTTTTCTGGTCACTCAGTGGGAGATACCAAAGCTATGATCTCCAGACTGGAAAGTGGCTTTTCTCAGCCAATCATTGAGAACATTCGTTCGAAGCTCCCTGCTCGAGGTATCAAACTCATTTTGTCACTTATTGATATATGCTAGTTTCATTTATTTATGCCTTTCGATTTCATTTGTTCAGGCAAAGCACCAGTGACAAAGAAAGGTGTCGAATCATCTCGAGCTGGGGAAAAGCCCAAAAAATCAACTGGCATAAAGATCCAGGAAGCCCCGAAGGAGAAACAAGAAAAGGTAACTAATTTTACTTACCTTGTTTTAATTTCCAACATTCCCTAACTCCGTTCTACTTCGATTATGGCAGAGTCGGAAAAGAGAGAGTAGCTCTGGGGCTACCACAACCTCTAAAAAATCAAAACCTGAGGTCATCTATAGTATAGATGAAGAAGAAGTAAGCCCATTCGAACGTTTTCAACTACCTCAATTTTTGATCTAATGTCGATCCTTTTAGTCTTTTCTTATCTCCTCTTTTCTTTTTTCACAGGAAGAGGAGGAAATTCCTCTTATTAGGAAAAGAAAAACGCCCCCCAGCTCGACACCCACCGAGTCCGTCGAACAGACGGGTCTTGGTAGTTCTCAGGCTCAGGAGCCGAAAGAGAAGAAAAGGAAGAAAGACAAGAAAGCCAGGCCTGAAAAATCTGCAGATCGACAAGCAGAAGAGCCTGTTGAGAAGAAGAAAAAGAAAAAGTCTTCCAGGGCTTCAGGAGATCATTCGAAAGCAACTCCTTCTGAATCTCAGCCTGCTTCGACTGAGGTTGACAATCAGGCTGACAAAGAGCCTAAAGACAAAGAGGATGAAGGAGGGGTTAAGACTCCTGAAGACCTTAATCCAAATCCCATTATTGCAGAGGTTGAGGTACGGATTTATACATAAACTTCTTCTTTTATGAATAAGATTGCCTTTACTAGCATCCTTTTTTACCTCGTTTATATTTCGAATCAGGTGGAAGGTCATGCAGCAGAGGGTGCTCCAGCAGGGACAGAAAAAATTCCAAGCCCCCTTATCGAAGAGCCTCCCAGTCCTGTAAGAACTGAAGCTGTTGCTGAGGCAGACCCACAAAAAGAAGACCAACCAGATCAACCAGCTGCGTCTGAAGGTCCTAGTGGTTGGAGGGGCAAATCTGTCGAATGTGAGACTGAACAAGCAGAGGCTGCTGTGTCTACTGAGTCGAGCAAGGGTTATTCGCCCTCCCCTGAGAGATACCAATTCGATGATGAGGCTATCAAGGAGGCTCAGGTAGGAGGGTCAGAGATTTTGCCGGAGTCTTCGACTTCGAAGCTTTCTGCCAGCTTGGGGTTGCCTGAAGAGGAATTCATGCATATGCAAAGTTCAGACCCAGCAGCGACCCTTCGACTTCTGCTTGCCAGACAAACCCCTCCTCAGACTTCAAGTGACAGGGCCACTGATTCGACTCAGTCGGCAGAAGAAATTAACTCATCTGTGCGCCAAGACTCGCTTCTGCTAAAGCTGACTACAGATTTTGTAATGCAAGATGTGCCCAGCATAATCAAGGCAAATCCCTCCACCGCTTTTGGACTTCTCAACTTTTTGAAGAAACTCCATAATCCCTTGACTACTGACGAAACCTTAGGGAAGGTTATTCAAATCGAATCAATTATTGATCAACTAGCCAAAACTGTGCAGCATGATGAGGACAGTGCCATGAGACTTGTTGCTCAGCAACGAACACATGACCATTTGCTCGAAAGGGCCAAAGCTGCACAGGCTGAGGTTGATCGATTAGCAAATCTCACCAAAGAAGCGCACCCTGATATTAAGGCTTGCAATAACAACATCTCCGATTGGGAAAATAATATCATCGTGTTGCAGTTGCAAATCGACAACTATAGGAAGAAGATTGCTGAAGAGGAAGCCAAACGCGACCGACTCGAAAAGGACGTCAACAATTCGATCAAGGCTCGAATTGATGAGAAGGGACGGGAGGGTCTTAAAGCCTATAGTGCTTCTGCAGTACTACTTGAAGAGGTTAAGAGTTTGGAAAGTGCTCGTCAAGTCTTCGACAAGGAGATGAACAGCTTAACCAAACTGTACTGGGAGTCTGTAAAGCATTTGTAATACCTTAATTTTCTTGTGAATTTCGAACATCTTTTGGCATATTTTGATTGTAATATTCAGGACATGCCCAGTTTGTGGCAGTTTCTTTAACCATCATTTCGAATTTTCTTTTGAAGTTTATTCTGCGCTTATTTTTACTTCGAATTACTTTGATTATTTTAGCATTTAAAAACACCAGATATCGAAGATTTACTTGGTTTTTATGATACACACTGAAACACCTCTTTTTTAGTAACGGATAAGATTGTGCGTATAACAAAACGCGTAACTATCAAGCCATATTTCTGACTGGATCTAATTTCAAAACGAGTCAAACATCCGTTTTCAAAACAATCTTTGCTGAACTGGCGTGAATTCTGAGAAAAATTAGGAAACGGTTGAAGAATCATTAATGATTCTACCATTATATATATGGTCATTCTCTATCCATTTTACTTACTCCACTCTGCAAGTCATAATAATATAGCCAGTATCATCAATTTTGAAAGAGAAACATGGGTAAAGGCAAACAAATTGCGAAGAACACCGATAGAAAGAAAGCAACATCTGCAAAGAAAGACAACAAAAAGGCTGCTGATTCTTCAAAGAAGACCAAGAAACCTTCTTCCAAGGGTGAAAGCTCAAGAACCTGCAGGGTTCCTCCTCCTCCTGAAGGGAAAACACCTTCGAAGGCTCAACCAGAGGTTTCTTCCTCAGAGTCTGATAGTACGGATCCTGATTGGGCAGAATTCCTTTCGACTTATGATGAAAACAAGGAGTACCTTCGTTCCTCAGACTCAGAAGTGGATTCGAAATGAAAGCCCCTTCAAAATCAACGTGTCTTTCTTTTAGATGAGGGCCCATTCAAGATTAACGTGCCACTTTTCCTTTTGTAATTCGAATAAAATCTTAGTTATGATGGGTAGAAAAATCCAAGATAAAATCTTTGTATGCTGAGGGATGAAACCCACCATTTTTAATTCGAATGTTTGATTGTAATGGCATCTTCGCTAGTTGCCACTTTAGTTGTTTATTTTTTGAACTATTCTTGATTTATTCGAACCTCTTGCAGCACTGGTCTATATCTTTTCAAATACTTACCATTTATGCTCAAGGTACGTTGATCAGGAGTTAATTCCTCTAACTCATAAGCACCATTCGAATAAATCTGAACTATCTTAAATGGTCCTTCCCAATTTGGGGACCACTTGCCCAGGGTTCGATCTTTTCTATCCATGGGCAGGATGACTTTCCACACCAAGTCTCCAACATTAAAAGTTTTTGACTTTACTTTCTTGTTATAAGCTTTTGCAACTCTTTCCTTTTGCCTAGTCAAGACTTCTAATGCTCTTAATCTCTCCTCATCTAAATCAACCAACTCATCTGACATCATTTCCCAATAATGATCAATTGGTATGTCCATTTGTTTTTGTATTCTGGCTGATTGCAAATGTATTTCGACTGGAAGTACAGCATTATGACCAAACGTTAGTCGAAATGGGGTAGTGCCAGTTGATTCCTTAGGAGAATTTCTACATGCCCATAAAACTTGATCCAACGTTTTATTCCAATTTTTTGGTTTTTGGGCAATATGTTTTTTAATCAAGTTAATGATAATTTTATTGGCTGCTTCGACTTGACCATTTGCTTGCGCGTAATATGGTGTTGAGGTTAATAATCGAAAGCCAGTTTCTTGAGCAAATTCTTGCATCTTTCGTCCAGTAAAGACTGAACCTTGATCAGTGGTAATTGTTTCAGGGATACCATACCTGTAAATAATATGGTTTTGAATGAAACTAATTACTGCCTCCTGATCAACATTTGGTAAAGGCACTGCTTCAATCCATTTAGTAAAATAATCTATTCCAACTAAAATATATCGTTGGTTTTTAGACGAAGCAGGTTTAACCTCACCAATTAAATCCAGAGCCCATCCTCTGAAAGGCCAAGGTTTAATTATGGAGTGTAACTCACTAGCAGGTACATGCTGTATCCCTGCATGCTTTTGGCATTCTTGACAGCCTTTAGCAAATTCTATGCAGTCCTTTAGCATAGACGGCCAATATAAACCTTGTCGAAATAAAAGCCATTTCATTTTATGGCCTGCTTGATGTGATCCACAAGCACCACTGTGAACATGGGAAACTGCTAAATATGCTTCTGATTCGCTTAGGCATTTTAATAAAATTCCTTCTGCAGTCTTTTTAAATAATTCATTTCCCATAATCACGTAGTTCAAAGCCCTATATTTGATCTTTCGAGCCACGTTACCTGTTGGATTTTCCAAATATTCAACAATGGATTTTCTCCAATCATTATCCAACATATTGTCAATGGCCAAAATTTGAATTTTTTCCTGAAGATCATCTACGTTTTCGTCTTCCCTACCTTGTGGTGTACTTGCCCCCACAAGTTTTGGCATTGATAATGCAGTGGTCAACGGCTCTTGTAACACCAGTTTATCTTTTATTTCGATCAACTGAGTTAATTTTTCCTTCGACATTTTGTACCCTGAAGCTATTTGGGCTAAATCATTTGCTTCTTGGTTTTCTAGTCGAGGTATATGTTCAATGTTAATATAATCGAAATGATTCAGAAGAGAACTTGCTATAACAAAATACTTTGCTAAGTGTTCTTTCACACATTTGTATTCTTGTGTTAATTGTCTCAACACTAACTCTGAATCACCCCTTATGTTAACATTTCTTGCCCCCAAGCTAATTAAAATTTCAAGGCCTGTGATTAAAGCTTCATATTCAGCCTCATTATTTGAGCAAAGACCTTTAATTTTATATTTAAACTTAGTTGGGACTTTTGTGGGGGATATTATTAAGATTCCAATCCCAGTTCCATGTTTATGTTTAGAACCATCGAAATACAAAACCCAAGGTTCAGTATCTACATAGTCCTGAGACATTTCGATCACTGAGTGATCTACAATAAAATCTGCCACAATTTGACCCTTAACCGATTTCAAGGGCTTGTAAGTTAAAGAATATTATGTTAATGCTAAAGCCCACTTTCCAATTCTGCTGTGTAAAATAGGCTTCGATAACATGTGTTTAATAATATCATAATGAGAATACACATAGACATCAACAGGCTTTATATATTGCTTAAGTTTAATACAAGAGAAATACAAACAAAGACAAAGTTTTTCTATGGCAGTATATCTAGTTTCTGCATCATTTAATACACGACTAAGATAATAAATTGCATGCTCCACGCCATTTTCATCTTCCTGAGCCAACATGTTCCCAATGGTATTGTCAGACGCAGCAATGTACAACTTCATATCTTTACTTCGACTAGGAGGCATTAGTACTGGAGGCTTAATCAAATACTCTTTAATTTCATCGAAAGCCTTTTGATGCTCTTCTTCCCATTTGAATGGTTCATCTTTCTTGAGTCGAAGCAATGGCGAAAAAGTTTGAGCTTTGCCACTTAAATTCGAAATGAATCTTCTCAAGAAGTTGATTTTCCCTAGCAAAGATTGAAGCTGTTTCTTGGTCGAAGGAGGCTTCGTCTCAAGAATAGCCTTTGTCTTGTTCTGGTTTATCTCGATGCCTTTTTTATGCACCACAAAACCAAGGAAATCTCCTGGAAGCTCTGATGAATTTACACCTCAGCAGCCTTTCGATCTCATCCTTGATCTTGGACATAATTTCTGGTGCGAACCTTCTTGGTAGTTGTTTCACTGGCCTCTTTCCTTCTTTGATAGGTAGTTTCAGTTCGACCATTTCTCTGCTTAACCCAGGCATTTCGTTGTAATCCCACGCAAAGCAGTCTTTGAATTCTTTAAGAAGAAGCACCAGCTTTTCTTTTAGACTTGAAGTGATATTGGCGCTGATATAAGTTGGCCTTTTAATCGAGCCATCTCCAATATCGATCTCCTCCAAAGGATCTTGTGCTTGCATTTTTGGCGCCTCACTCATAGGATCCTTCTCGAACCCCAGCGGCTCATCGTCATAGATGCAGTCAAGTCTTCGATCCTTTGTTTCTTTGACTTCCAGATCTTCGATCTTGGCTTCTACTGCCATATTTTGTTGAAACTCAGCCTCAAGGGCCGTATTTAATCTATTTTCGGCCATATAAGCCGTAATCCTGGCCCATGCAGTGGCCTCAGTCATAGTAGTCTTCATATATATTCCACCCAGTTGGTGGAATGACTCCATCTTCAGAAGAAACAGCATTAATTTAATACACGACTAACATCAACAGGCTTTATATATTGCTTAAGTTTAATACAAGAGAAATACAAACAAAGACAAAGTTTTTCTATGGCAGTATATCTAGTTTCTGCATCATTTAATACACGACTAAGATAATAAATTGCATGCTCCACGCCATTTTCATCTTCCTGAGCCAACATGCTCCCAATGGTATTGTCAGACGCAGCAATGTACAACTTCATATCTTTACTTCGACTAGGAGGCATTAGTACTGGAGGCTTAATCAAATACTCTTTAATTTCATCGAAAGCCTTTTGATGCTCTTCTTCCCATTTGAATGGTTCATCTTTCTTGAGTCGAAGCAATGGCGAAAAAGTTTGAGCTTTGCCACTTAAATTCGAAATGAATCTTCTCAAGAAGTTGATTTTCCCTAGCAAAGATTGAAGCTGTTTCTTGGTCGAAGGAGGCTTCGTCTCAAGAATAGCCTTTGTCTTGTTCTGGTTTATCTCGATGCCTTTTTTATGCACCACAAAACCAAGGAAATCTCCTGGCAGCTCTGATGAATTTACACCTCAGCAGCCTTTCGATCTCATCCTTGATCTTGGACATAATTTCTGGTGCGAACCTTCTTGGTAGTTGTTTCACTGGCCTCTTTCCTTCTTTGATAGGTAGTTTCAGTTCGACCATTTCTCTGCTTAACCCAGGCATTTCGTTGTAATCCCACGCAAAGCAGTCTTTGAATTCTTTAAGAAGAAGCACCAGCTTTTCTTTTAGACTTGAAGTGATATTGGCGCTGATATAAGTTGGCCTTTTAATCGAGCCATCTCCAATATCGATCTCCTCCAAAGGATCTTGTGCTTGCATTTTTGGCGCCTCACTCATAGGATCCTTCTCGAACCCCAGCGGCTCATCGTCATAGATGCAGTCAAGTCTTCGATCCTTTGTTTCTTTGACTTCCAGATCTTCGATCTTGGCTTCTACTGCCATATTTTGTTGAAACTCAGCCTCAAGGGCCGTATTTAATCTATTTTCGGCCATATAAGCCGTAATCCTGGCCCATGCAGTGGCCTCAGTCATAGTAGTCTTCATATATATTCCACCCAGTTGGTGGAATGACTCCATCTTCAGAAGAAACAGCATTAATTTCTTCTCTCTCCCATATAAAGCCATGGGCAGGGTGGAGCTTGACAGAATGAATGACATTGTCACTTGGCACGAAAGCAGAATCCTTGTCACCACAAGGTGCTATATTAGCCAAATTTTTGTCGAAGGTTTGTGGGGTGACAATGTCAACCTCTGACTTATAGAAGCTTTGATCTGCCTCTATGTTTTCAACAATCCCATCTTCCCTCCAAATAATAAGTTTCTGGTGGAGAGTGGATGGTACTGCCCCAACTCCGTGGATCCATTCCCTTCCTAACAGCAAGTTAAAGTTAGCCTTGGATTGTACGACCAGGAACAGAGTTGGTCGAACTATACTGCCCACAGCAACATCAACTTGTATGGCTCCCAACGAGTAGCCAGTTTTACCCTCATAATTAGAGAGCACAATGTTGTGGGCAGATAGATCACTGTCATATTTCCCAATCCTGTAGAGTGTGGATTGAGGCATCAAGTTGACAGCTGCTCCCCCATCAATGAGCACTTTGTTGATCCCAACGTTCTCAACCTTTGCTCTGATGAAAAGGGGTTTGAGATGGCTTTTCATCCCAAGACTTGGCGGCTCGAAAGAGGCTAATTGCTCCTCAATGCAGCCATTGTTCATCACATAGTAACATACAGGCTTTGGGTCAGCCATATCAAGATGATCGAATTCACCTTCGATCTCAGTAACTTCGGATTCGACATCATACTCAGACGGCAAGATGGATACCACGCAGATGACGTCGAAATCAGGTTCAGAGTCTAGCAGATCCTCGTCTTCCACCTTATCTTCATCCACTGGAGGAAAGAGTCTTTCTTTCGCTGGCCTCCTGGACACATCCTTATATTGGCCAGTCTGCAGATTCTGTTCGGCCAATTTCCTTTGACGCTGAAACCTGCGCCATTGGGTCCTTGTCATAGGATTCTTACCCTTGTAGTTGTTTCGGTAAGAATACTTATTAGCCTCCTGTGGGCCAACTTGCTTCATTCCACTGGAACCACCTACCTCCATAGTTCCTTTGTTGAACCTTATGAGCCCCTGGTGCATCCATTTTTCGACAGGAATCGAACCAGGAGGAATAAAGGTAGTCTTTCGACCAGATTTCTGGTTGTTGTTCGACTGCACCATAATTCTCTTGCCTTTATCGAAACGCTGGTTTTGCGTTGCCCCCTTGTTGACAACCTGGTACTTCTTGAGGCCCTCAGTAGCCTCTCTATCACACACTGCACTGCAGCGGGGACACAGCATTACATTCTTGTTTTCGAGTTTGCATCTGTTCAAGAAATCGATCAGATCCTCTTCAGTCTGAGGATACACAACCTTCATCTTCTCGCTGTATTCTTCTTCAGATATGCCTTGAACTTTCACCTCAGACACCTCCATGGCTTCAACCATCATTACTCCTTGAGGTTCCGCATAGAGAGTTTCAACAGCTTTTGGTGCCTCAACATTCGCCTGAGTCGTCTTTGGTTTCTCACCAAATTTGAGTCTCCCCTCATTGAGAGCCTTTTGGACCAGATCCCTGAAAAGAATACAACGTGAGGTTTTATGGCCAAGGAAATTATGAAATTTACAATAACCCCTTTTCTTCTGTTGTTCGATTGGGGGTACTTTTAAGCCCTTAGGAACAATAATCTGGCCATCTGTAACTAATAAATCAAATATTTCATCACATTTGGTTATGTCAAATGTATAAGTTTTAGACACAAATTTATCATTTTTAGGTTCAACAGGATTTTTCCCATTCGAAGGTTTAAGGAGTTTACAGACATAAGGAGGTCCAGGTTTTAATTCTGCTAAATCAACCTCATTGTCTTCGATATCTTCATAAGTGACATCGAACTCTTGGTCACTGTCGTTTGCTTCGACATATGCAACCTTCTCCCTCTTATGAAATTTAGAATTCCTAGCCTTTTCAGCTTTTAGCCGTTCGACTTGTCGAACTCTATCAGCCAACTGAGCCATGTCCCTCAAATACTGAGTGTCTAATTTCTTTCTAATCGAATAGTCTAGGCCACCAGCAGCCATTTCGACTAATTCATGTTCAGGGACTTGGGTGAAGCACCTTGCCTTTAGAAGTCTGAATCTATTGAGATAATCATCAGTTGACTCAGGCGCTTTACGTCGAACACTTGCTAATTCTTTAAGGCTTATTTTTGATTGTCCCATGTAAAATTGTTCATGAAAAACTCTCTCTAATTGATTCCAATTATGTATGGAATGTGGAGGGAGGGTTGTGAACCATGTAAAGGCATTTTTTGTTAAAGAATTTGGGAAATACTTCATCCTTAAATTTTCATTATTTGCTATTTCTCCTGCTTCTGTCAGAAATCTTGCAATGTGCTCAACGGTTGATTCGCTAGTGTCACCAGCGAACTTAGTGAATTTTGGGATTTTGACACCCCTTGGTAGTTCAGTCTGAAGCACATACTCTGACAAGGCAGAAACAAAATTTGGTCTATGTAAACCTACATTCAAACCGTTTTGGACTAAAATAGCTTCGACCAAATTTGCTATGTTATTTTGTGCCCCTAAATTATTTTGTTGGACATTTCGAACCACTTCATCAGCATTTTGATTTCGATTTACCAAGACTATCCCTGGATTTGGTTCGATTTGTGGTTGTACTTGTGGTTGAGCGTATGGTTCGATTGGACCCATTTGTAATTGTCCTTGATTAGGCTGTACCACTAAGTTATTGGGCATAGGCACCATAGCATTATTTGGTACTTGGATGTTTTGTATGGGTGCTAGATTCTGGATCTGAGGGACTGGTTGATTAGGGACATGTGGAGCCCCAAAGAAATCAGCCATTCTACCCATCTGGGTGGCTAACAATTGATAAGACTGGTTAGTATTTTGTATCAAAGGATTAAATACTGTACCAATTTGTTGTGTCAACATATTAACCATATCATGATTACTTTCATCCATTTGTTGCCTTAAAGACATCAAGGATGTATTAGTTAATGATGGCACTGCATTTCGATTAACAGAACTGGAGGCCAATCGTTGGTTTGTAGGCGAGTAAACGCCAGGCACAGTTTCTGAATATAATGAAGGGTTGGTTTGTAGCCCTTGCATCAGCGTCGTAGGCATACCATATGGTACATTCCTACTGTTGCCTTGATTCGTATATTGTGAAAAAGGCATACTAAACGTAGAGCCTATTGTGCCTCCTCCTCTTGCTGGGGATGGCTGGCTCCCTATGTTTTCGGGTATCGAAACTGCAGGGCCTGCAATGGTAAAGGGCATCGTCGTTGATGCAATGATAGGCATAGTAACGCCCAATGTCGAAGAACTGGGAGCGGAGATGGTCGCTCCAGTCACATTCGAAGTGTTCAATGCGCTCGAAGGCGCTGACACATTGTTATCATTCACATTTGCATTTTCCATATTATTTGTGTTTGTATTTCTGGGTGGTGGTCTAACCATTTCAGGGAGTTTTTTCCCACTCCTCAAGAACATGCACTAACGCAATTTCCAGAAAGAGGGCACAAATAGAAATTTGCAAATCCAAACGAAAATATTTTTTGATAGAAAAGATTCAATTAAAGCACCAGTCCCACTGGGCGTGCCAATTTGTTTACCCTGAAATTTGGTAAACAACCGCTAGTCTAAATTAATTGCTTGCGAGACCAACTAGTGAATCTCAGGAGCATAGTGCTTTGTTTGAATTCTTTAAATTATATGAATGTCCATTACGCATAAACATTTTAGTGTAGTTTTGGGGAGAATTAAACATAAAAGTTACTTGGATTGCAAATAACAAGGAAACAAGTTCCCATTTAATGAATACTGTGTTTCAATCGAAACAGAAATGAACAGAATTTAAATGAGAAACGTTAAACTTTGCATGAAACTTTAAAGTGCTTAAAAGATACATTTCATGAAAAAGTAAATTGCATTGAATTGTAAAATGTGTTTTACAGAAAAAGGATGGTTCACAGATTCATACTTGGATCCCATTTCACTCGTTTCTCTCGATAGCGTGGGTACTTTGAGTTTACAAGGATTTTGTATATAATGAATTGCGACCTTTTTTCTGACTGAAAAACTACTATATATAGACTTTCGAAAGTAAACTGCCCTAACGGTCGAACACTATACTACTGCCAAATGTCCTGCCACGTACACCCTGCATGCACTTAACTGCTCCTTAGAACGGTTGCATCTCTCGAAGTCGAACTGAGTTTTGTGAAGTTTGTCAGAATTGTGCTAAGTCCAGAACCTTGTTGCTTCGATTCGATCATACGCTAGTTCGATCTGCCTTTTGGTTCGAAGTCCTCCTTCTTTGCCTTAGCCTTGTATTTGTAAATATCCTTTCGAACCTGTGAACAATTCCAAGATTCTTTTTGTTCTTCGATTAAACAGAATCTTTGCAAGATTCCCTTCAGCATTTAATGCATATTTAGAGCATATTCTTAGCTCATAAAAATATGGGCTAACAACAACCAAGCATCAAACACCATTGTTAATTTGGATCGAAGACTACTTATTGTTATTGCTTACTATTTAATTTTTTTGTTGGTGTGGATTTAGACATTGAATCAAAGTTTTGTTTTTGTTGGATTCGAGTATTTCCTTATGGTTTTCTTCTTGTTGGTTTAATTTTTGTTGATGTGGATTTAAACATAGAATCTTATTTTTGTTTGAGCTGTTGGATTTGAGACTATTTCATTAAGGTTTTATGGTTTTCTTGTTGTTTTAATGGATCATGAATGTTTGAAGTTTAGTTTTATATTTTGATTCTTTGAATAGTCTTTAATTTTATGTTATTTTTACACGTTTTTGCAAATTTATCAATTATTTTCTAAAAAAAAAAGTTGATGGGGCACCCCGTCAACCCGCCAATCCACCATGAAACGGGGCGGGGTGAGTTTTTAAATACGCCATCATTAGTTGGCCCGCCCCGCTCGGCCACATTTTTGGCGGGTTAATGACGGGGCGGGGCGGGACGGCGTGGGTTGAACCGCTTTGTCATCCCTACTTAAACATCATATTTACTAATACACCTCTATTTTCTCTTACTTCTCATAATCTCTTATTTTTCAATAACTGACTAATTGATTTATTCAACCACGTTATAATGAAAATAATAAACAATTAAATTTCTAAATAATACTAATATTACTAATATCACATAATAATAATAATATTAATAAACTAATAATAAAAATCAGGGTGTTACGCCATAATATAACAAAAAAGTTGTATTTCTTTCATTTTGTACTTTCTGTAGTATAGTTGTTCTTCTATTCCCTTGATAACGGATTGAGAAAATACGGTTCTATTGATAATATTCTTGTTCATTTCATCCGGTTTCTATCATAATACTTGACAAATTATATACATTTTGGAAAATGTTCAAAATTTTCAAACGAATAAGCACAATTTGACCCTTACATTACCATTTTCTATGCTATCCGACATAACATAGCTTGGTCCCGAAGAGAACCAAACCTATCAGAATTGTACAAGACACCTACATTACCATTCGTGCTTAGTTTGAACTCACCACCAATCAAAGTTGCATTAGAAACCGTATTTACATCTTCATGATCTACTTCCCATTAATTTTCTCTGATTCATCTAAGTCAGTTGACAGATTCCTAGCTTCCATATGAATAGATTCATCATGATACAAGTGCTTATCTGCATTGCTCCTGCCACCATCCACATCATCATCCCCAGTTATCCAACATTTTCAGCTCTTTTACCCATGAGATCCATTCCAATGCGTTTGTGAGTCTTGCTAAAAAAATATTCTGCACTAGGTAATGTCGTTGTTTAGCTTTTATCCTTTTATTACATGTACATGCGTGTTGTGTGAAATACAAGTACGCTTGAGAAGCATAGGTAACGTTTGGTTTTGTCTCACTTAACACTAAAGGAAGAAGTATGAAGCGTTCTAACATGGAGACTCAACATGGTCATGAAGGTGAAGGAAGAAGTGAAAGAAACAATTTCTCAAAATTAACAAACGAAACTCTGTCAAAAATCAAACGTAAATGGACCAAACGTAAACTCAACATAGATTGATGAATTATTTTCACTCATTCTTTTACTCTAGATTGAGGAGATATGAAGATTTTTCATGCCTTTTTCCTTATGTCTACTTTCATAAAAATTTATTGGGTATAATTATTATTAATGTAAGTAATATATAGATAATGAAGCTAAACTTTAATATGAATTTTAAAACTAAGTTGCTAAATTCATGTTTTCCATCAATAGTTGATTAAACACTTGATCGGATGAAATTTATAATAAAACTAAATAGGTTCTAGAGGTAATCAAATATCAAAACTTTACGATAATAAAGGAATATAAAGAAATTGAAAAGTGTGATGTCTTATAGCAAAAAAAAAAAAAGAAAGATAAAATAGAGAAGAAAAAAACGTGAAAATGGCGTGAGACAATTGAGAATGTAAAAGATTAATGTTCACAACTATTTTTTCAATAACTACATAATATATCATTGTCAATATTATATTGTTTTTGTATAAATACTATGATCCTGAAGGACAACTTTATACCACAAAGGATGAGGTTGAGGCAGTATTGGAAAAAAATGGAATAGTTGTCCTTGCCAAATGACAAGCAACGGTACAAGTAAAGGTGAAGCTAAGACAAATGACAAGTTTGTGGTTCCTTAGCTTCACATTTACTTGCACCGTTGTTTGTCATTTGTCAAGGACAACTATTCCATTTTTCTCCAATACTGCCTCAACCTCACCCTTTGCTGTATAAAGTTGTCCTTCAGGATCATGGTATTTGTACAAAAACAATATTGACAATGATATATTATGTAATTATTGAAAAAATAGCTGTGAACATTAATCTTTAACATTCTCAACTGTCTCACACCACTTTCACATTTCTTTCTTCTCTATTTTATCTTTCTTTTTCTTTGCTATAAGACATCACACTTTTTCAATTTCTTTATATTCCATTATTATCGTAAAGTTTTGATATTTGATTACCTTTAGAACCTATTTAATTTTATTATAAATTTCATACGATCAAGCGTTTAATCAACTATTGATGGAAAAAATGAATTTAGTCAACTTAGTTTTAGAATTCATATTGAATTTGTAGAATCGTATTTAGCTTCACTATCTATATATTACTTACACTAATAATAATTATACCCAATAAATTTTTATGAAAGTAGGCATGAAAAATTTTCGGATCTCCTCAATCTAGAGTAAAAGAATGAGTGAAGATAATCCATCAATCTATGTTGAGTTTACTTTTGGTCCGTTTACGTTTGATTTTTAACAGAGTTTTGTTTGTTAATTTTGAGAAATTGTTTCTTTCACTTCTTCCTTCACCTTCATGACCATGTTGAGTCTCCATGTTAGAACGCTTCATACTTCTTCCTTTAGTGTTAAGTGAGACAAAACCAAACGTTACCTATGCTTCTCAAGCGTACTTGTATTTCACACAACACGCATCTACATGTGATAAAAGGATAAAAGCCAAACGGAGACATTACCCAGTGTATTAACCAATACAGCGATACAGATTACTCTACTAGGCATGGAAATCAAATACTAATCCTAATAGCTTCTTATTTTAGAGTTAAAAATTTTGTTTCTTGATCAAATGACTTTTTTTAGAAATCCTAAACAAACACTTAAAAATGACAAAAATGATCTTTTTTATAATTTTTTTCCTGAAGAAATCTAAAATATAAGTACCCTTATTTTAAATTTAATATGAGTAATATAGATTTATATTTTTTGGTTGGTAAATATTTTTAACATGTCTGATGCCATATTGAAATCATTATCACAATCACAAGTAATATACATTTATATCTTTTTGGTTGATAAATATTTTTAACATATTTGCTGCCATATTAAAATTATTATCACAATGACCTATTACATAATTTTAAAAATAAATCAGGCCTAAGAAAAGCTATAATACCGTGTATTGTTGCCGCTGAACACATCTAACTATCCAAATCCTCTTTTGCTCCCAAAGATTTAACCTCGTCAATTTTCTTCATTTCCCTTAAATAAAGCAACACTCTTGAGACTGCAATGTAGAGGGTAGAATCTGAATCAATGCCTGCAAGAAAAACAATGGTGTTTTAAAATCATTTAAAATTTAAAATTTCAAGAAAAATTAAACAAATTTGAATTTAGTGGAGACTAGCATTGTGTTATGTAAAATTGTAAAGGGATATAACATGTCACTTTTTTTAGTACTACAAATGAAATTTGGTAATTTTTTAAGTACAAAAACTTATTTAACCCTTTTAAAAATTAAATAGTTCGAAACTCTTACATTGAAGTCAAAATTATGAATTTCAATTTCATTTTTAGTGGGCTATCTATCAAGAAACAATCAGAAATCTAAGTTACATGCACTCAAAATAGCTTGAAGTTGTGCAATCAAAACATATTTAGCTGTCTGATTAAGATTAGACGGTCTAGATTTAAAACAATTTAAATAAAGAAAAACATTCTTTAAATATGAATTGTCTGATCTTAATTGGATGACCAGATCTACACTGAAATTGCACAAGAGATCGATGCTAACATTTGGATCTAATAAACTTTTCAAAACTGCTTGAAGTCAGGAAATCAAAGTAGATCTAGACGTCGGATTAAGATTAGACGGTCTATATTTAAAGCAGATTAAATAAAGAAAAATCATGATTTAAATCTGAATTGTCTGATCATAATCAAATGTACAGATTTGCTTTGGAATTGCACAAGAGATCGAGGCTAGCATTCGGATCTACTAAACTTTTCAAAACTGCTTGAAGTCATGCAATCAAAGTAGATCTGACCTTTTGATTAAGATTAGATGGTCTTGATTCAAAGTGGTTTAAATAAAGAAAAATCATGCCTTGGATTTGAATTGTCCAATCTTAATCAGATGTCCAGATCTACTTTGGAATTGCGCAAGAGATTGATGCTAACATTTGGATCTTATGTGTAACAACATCCGTAGTGATTCATCGAGGATCCAAACACAAAAACCTATGGTGATATCATTAATTGGGAATTTTTGAATTTTAAAGCTCTATTAAAGTTCAGTTAAATCGATGTAAACATATCAAATTAAATAAAGATTTTGTTGTGCATACCTAAAGTTTGATATTATCCGCACAAGTAGAGTTGGAGGCGATGATTTGGACAAGGCAGCCGATGCATCATACAATACAAAAAATTGTCAAGATCTGGTCGATGGAAGATTGTAGAGGAGTTAAAACGATTAACATTGGGGTAGGTAGTTGAGAAGGTTGCCAAACAACATAAGTGGTGCCCGAAGAAGGATGGATGACCGAGTTGAATTTAAGTTGGGGTGGGAATGGTTTAGGGTGAGCGGCGTGGAAAGGCGGAGGGGATGAGGTAGGGTGACAAAGGGATTTAGGGTTTGAATCAAAATATGACAGGGGTCTAGGATTATGTAAGTTATGACAACATATAAATGAGGCGTAAACGGTAAAAAATCGAGTGACTGTGTCTGTACATTTTTTTTACTTGTCTATCACATAACTCCTCAAAGGTAATTTTTTTGTGGATTTGCATAATATTAAATTATGGAATCTGATGGCAAAATAAGAAATCAATTAAACAAAAAAGAAACATACAGAAGGAAATTGCAACGAAATTTATAGCTCTGTAGATCAATAATATAATAATTTAAACCTATTTGGGTTGATATGTTGGTGTTGGTTTGAGACCTTGAAGCGCGTTCCTCTCAAGGTCTTAGGTTCGATTTCCCACGATGCTAATTTTGTGGGATAGTCCATAAAAAGTTTTATTCCGGCTTTAAATGATGCTCCCCACAGATGGACGGTGGGATTGGACCCCTTAAATTAGTCTGTCCTTAAGCTGGATATCGTTTTTCTTTTATTTTTTTAAAAGGAAAATAGTTTATGCAAATGAGGTAGAGGGGCAAAACAAGCTATCCGACCCAATCACGTAGGGCTAAAATTCGAATTAAATTTGGACTTTAAATTTGGTGCCCAACCCCAACCATATGCCATCTACTGACCTTTTGGATGAGTTGCATTTTTTATTTTTTATTTTTTTTAAATTATTGAAATTATTTAGAAATTTACATAATCCCCCATCATTTGAATTTTCACTAAACAAAACTTAAATGAAAATAAAAATAAATTAAAGTTGTGATACAAATAATTTCATCCTTTCTTCAATTTTTGTTTTGTTTGGGTACTGAGTTGGAATTTGGTTATGATATTTTTTTTTGGTTATGGTGATTATTTTGATGAGTGGGAAAAAGATGATTATGGTTATGTAGAAAAATGAATTTATGGGTTTTTGGGTTTATGAGATTTTTTTTCAATGAAATATGGATTTCTTGGGTTGTATAACAAAGATATGTGTTTGTTTATGAGTTTAATGAGTTTTTGAATTTTTTTAATAAAAAAGGATAATTATTTTGACATTTTATAACATAAATGATTAAATCGAAAAAAAGAAAAATAAAAGACGAAAATGTTATATGAAATTAAGTTAAGGTACGAATCATGTAATTTTTCCTAAAGTTATAAATATCAATGAATTAATAATTAAAATTACTATTCAATTTGTAATAACTTATATTGAATGGTTTTTCAATAAATATTTAATTTGTTAATATAAAAATAAAGATCAATAAATAAATTAGCACGCCTACACATACATAGATTTTACATTATTTGTTTTTCGTTAATATTTTTTGCTATACTTAATTGAATTTTTATTATTTAGAGATTTTAATCTATCTATTTTCAAAATATGAAAGTTTTTTTTAGACAAAATATGAAAGTTTTTTTTAGACAAAATATGAAGGTTAATTACTAGCAAAAAGGACCCATGATGGAGCTGAGAGATGTTAGAGAGAGAAGTTTCGGAACAAATCCAAACTCCAACATAAAATATAAAGTCGTAGCGGAATAATCTCAACAACATAAGGTTAACACCAAATCTCAAAAATACATCAACAAGAGAACTCAAAGGTTCTATAAATAAGTCTGGAAGACATAAAATAAGTCCCAACAGTCCTAATCAGAGCAATATTATGCTAGACTCCAAAAGAAAATGGTAAAGAACGAGTAGGCTCCAAAGCCATCCTCGGAAAACTCGCAGCAACTATGTGTCCTCTACCTACAAATCTACCCTCAACAGGCATAGGTGGCAACCACAATTAAGAGGGTGAGAAATATCCAACACAGAGGAAAATACGAACGCATGTATAGTTTAAGGATAAACAAATATATCATTTATACAATCAACAAATATTCATCTCAAATAACTAGCAATCATACTCAGCATATACACATTTGTATTCATGTTATCAGGTTAACTAGTCTCAGGCAACATCTTATAAGCATATACTCACATCCACGACAATTAAAGACATCAAAGTATATACCATTGCACATTATTATAGCAAACTCATCATCAAATATCGCATATTCAATTATTCTTATCTTCGAATAACACATCATCAAATCATGCTTATTCAAATAGTTCCACGTCTTTAAATAACACATCATCAAATTACACATCTTCCACACAGTTACACATAGTCAAATACACATCTTCCACATAGATGCTCATAATCAATTCAAACATCTCCACATAGACTCATCATTATGCATGTGGTACCAAACCTATCACCATCTTCAAATAATTTGGACATCAGAGGTATGTTACTGATATTGTCACATCATCTTTAAATACTACATCTTTAAATATATATATATATATATATATATATATATATATATACACACACTACATCTTCAAATATGTTCGACAATGAATGCATGAATACCTGATGACCACATCAACATTACATATCATTCAATGACTCACCAATACACATCTTTAAATAGCATCATCGTCAAATATAATATATTTAAATAACATTATTGTCAAATACAACATTTTTAAATAGCACACCAATTACACATCGTCATATCATCATCATCATCATATAATCAAATCGTTGTATCAACACATCATCATATAAGCACATCATTACATATCCACATCATCGTATTCACACCCCATCATATATTCACACTGTCTTAACAACATATCTTCCCATATCACAACACGTCTTCAAAACATCACAACATATACAATACATCTTTAATTACTACATTTAGCTATACTATACTTTCACATCCTTAAATAATCATATATCATATAACAATCAATCATCTTGCATAAATCAAGCATTCATCGTCTTGCACAAATCAAGTATTCATCATCATGTATAAATCAAGTATTCATCAACTTGCATAAATCAAGTATTCATCAACTTGCATAAATCAAGTATTCATCATCTTCATATCGTTATATAATCACTTCATTATATAACACAACTTCATTAAATCACATTATTATATCATTCACGTCGTCATATCATATACCAATATCATCTTTATTCACCGCCGTAATATAAAACATCTTCATTCACATCATCAATATAAATAAACATCACCTTTATATTCATCATATCATTACATCAACATATCGTTATATAATCACTTCATTATATAACATATCCAATTATCACATCAATCTCAGATCATTAACAATTCACCATTTACATTTAGCCAAATAATTCATTATTTATGCTTCGTCACATAACTCAACAATTACTCATCACATTCTCATCATTAAAAACTCATCTTCATTTAACCATCATAACTCATCATTCACTAAATCATCAATTCAATTCATCAAATAGTTTCCAACATTCAAGCTTAACAAGGTTACATGCTTATACATATTCATTAGCCATATACATATTCCTATGTCCAACATAATGCTAGTTCAATCACTATTATCAATCAAAAACCTTTCCAAAGTTTTTCGTTTTGTTACACTAGTTTAATCTATCAAAATCAAGTTCATTTTCAAGTTCCAAAATCATCCTCATTTTACTTCAAAGTGTTCACATATGGTTAATTCATTGCAAGCATTCATCATCCATCATAAAGTCATCAAAACAGTAGCAAAATCAAGTTCATTAATTCTCATATGCCACTAAAAAGGTTATGCTAAATTGCATGAAAAACGTAGCATGACCTATGTGTAGTATTTTGATGATAACTCAAGTTCTAGAAAATCAATTGGACTCAAACCAAAGGTAGACGAAATCTAACATCCATATCTACAACTTTCATGAAGACACCTAAACCCAATTCAGAACAGAAAAGTTACAGTTTTTCTCTTTGCTACGGGAAACCTCTTTCAACTCCATTTTTCGGTCCAATTCTCACCAAATTCGACCCTAATCTTCATGCTAAGTTTATCCATTCAATTATACCTTAATTTCCCTTTAATCTACTCAATTCTCTAACACCACAAGCTTACATGATTCAAATTATCTTAACTTGTTCCTATTCAATTTTAACATGGTAATTTTACTCCTACACATGGTAACAACACCAACATTCTCTCATCTTCATAACCACCACAACAACATTCACCAACATCAAACTCATGCATATTTCCACATTCAAATATACATATCAAACATCAATTATGCAACAACTTCATAGGATTCATTCATGTTACCATAAAACTCAAGAACACAATACCCATATATTCAAATCATGGAATTATCATCACAACATCATGGATTCTAAATAATCACATACTCATAATCATAACAACATACTAGAACATAAATTCAACATCAATTCATCATCAATTTATCATAATAACATGAAATTAACAAGAATCACACAAAATCATTTTTTCTACCCATTTGCTCATAAAATCCCAATGGTGTATAAAACTCCCCGCTTACCTCTTAACTCTTCAAAACTAGCCTCCCTCAAGCTTGGGTCTCTCTCTTCTTTGATTCTTGAGCTCTTCACTTCTTTCTCTCTAGATCCTCTTTTCTTCTGTCTTGCCTCTTTCACAAAATGTTACAAATGAGCTTTAACCCTAATTTCACAAAGACTACAACCTATTTATATTCTTGGGCTTGGTTCTCTCAACACTTAATGGGTTTAGTCTCTATTCGTTCTCCCCAAATAAAACACTATTCTTTTACTTCACTTAAACCTCTTATTTACTCATACACCTCTATTTCATTAATTCCTCATAATTTCTTAAATCCAATAACTTCACAAAAATACCCTTCACTCCTTAATTATCCAAAGACCCTTATTTTCTAAAAGTCAACTAACCCATCAATTTAACCACAACAAATAAATTCTAAATAATATTAATATTATTAATATCACATAAAAATAATATTAATAAACTAATAATAAAAATCGGGATGTTACATTAGTATTCCAATTGTTCTTCAATACTTTGTTATTATCAAAACCTTAGAGGAATTGTACAAGACCCTTCTTGTTCCAACAATCTCCCCCTTTTTTATGATGACAAACACAAGTATTTTGAACAATTGTTGTTAATCTAATTAGCAGTTAGACTTCAGGGTCTGAGGTTTGCAAGCTCCTCTTGAGTCTGTGATAGTCCATTAAGGTGAGGTTTGCAAGCTCCCCCTAAGTCCTATCCCGGTTAATTAAATTCATTCTTACACATTCTTGAGTGCATCAGAACAAATAAACACTAATAGCATATCAGAACATCAACAAGATATCAGACATTTGGTCACACAGAGGTTTGTAAGCTCTGATGAAGTCCAGTCTGATACCTTATCAGAGTCTGATAAGGTTCACAATTAAGCACAATATTTTTTCATTTTTATAAACTTAAAAACAATTATTCCTTAGCTTCTGATTAGGCTCAACGTTCAAATACTCTATTCTACTCCCCCTTTTGTCATCAACAAAAATTATGCAAGTTTAAAAAAAATTAACATATCATGCATGTATTAAAAACAGAAACATAACAGAGAAATGTTTCAAGAGGAAAATCTTAAATATATTATAAGATTAGATTAACACTATTCAGCAAAGCTTACAATATACTTAGATAGGGTACTTAATAGAATAGACTAAGAAACATAAATAAAATTAAATCCTAAGGTTTGAACTCAGCATCTGATCCATCGTTGATTCATAAACCATGTTGTCCAAACTTATTGTTGTAAGGTCTTCTGCATCTTCTTGTTCTTCAGATACTCCCATAAACCTTCACAACCTTGAATGTTGGAGACAGTACTAAATAGGAGTTTAAGCAACCATCATTTGGCACTAGGGCAACAATTTTCATTCCATTCTTTATGAGTTGAACCCTAGCACCTTTACGAATTGCGAAGTTGGACCGCTTAGTCTCAATCCCCATAACAGATGACCTAATCTCTGGTTCTTGATTTGCATTCCATATATCATCCATAGCTTTAAAATGTCTATCCATCTTTGCTTTGCGAACCGGTCTTCTATATCACACTCGTCCACAGTGGATATTATTTTGGGGTCTTTGCTGACAACATTCATAGCTTTTATTTTGAGTTGGATTGAACATATGCTTACGAGTTCATGCTTCAGGATTTTCGTTTTTCTTATGATTCTAAAGAAAACAAACGGATTTTTCATAAAAACTTTGAAAACCATGATGAAAGTGATAGTGGAAAACGAAGAGTGTGACTGATATAAATAGAGTGTCACAACTTTTCATCTTCAGGTGTTTTTTGAAAATACGAATATGCAGTAAAATTAGTAAAAAGCATTAATGACAAAACAGAGCGCGAGAATACAATACCCAAAGCATAAATATCATTGCCTACAGGTTATTACCCAACAGTTACAAGCCACGTCAGAGACTTACTCAGAAATATGATACGTAGGTGGACAGGTGTGAATAAAGACAGTTAAAGACTTTTCCACTTACGTGTATTGTCACTCCAGAGTCTGCTATCATTCAGATTTGACTTCTTATCAGAGGCACTTATAGTGTTTCTGATTAGAGTTGCATCTGAGTTCCTTAAAACTTTATGTTATCATTCAAAGACAAGCATTAATCTGAGATTAAATGCATATTTAGATTCTTTTTTATAAATTCAAATCTTTTAACAATTAAGGGTTTTGTGAATATATCATCCCACTGATGATCAGTATCAATGAATTGAATATCTATAACACCTTTCTGAACATAATCCCTAATAAAATGGTGTTTTATCTCAATGTGCTTAGCTCTTGAATGAAGAATTAGATTTTTAGAAAGACAAATAGCAGCGGTATTATCACAGTAAACTGGGATATTGCTTTCACAGATCTGATAGTCTTCCAACTAATGTTTCATCTAGAGCAGTTGTGGGCAGCAACTTGCAGCTGAGATGTATTCTGCTTCTGCTGTGGACAAAGCAATAATGCTTTAGTTTTTACTAGCCCAGGATATCAAGTTTTCACCAAGGAATTGATAATTTCCACTGGTGTATTTTCTTTCAATTTTATCCCCAGCATAGTCTGCATCACAGAATCCAACTAGCTTATAATCCTGGTATTTCTTATAAAGTAATCCAAGATTAGTTGTTCCCTTCAGATACCTGAAGATTCTCTTAACAATAGTTAAATGAGATTCTCTAGGATATGACTGGAACCTTCCACACAGACAGACACTAAACAGAATATCTGGCCTGGAAGCTGTCAGATAAAGTAAGGAACCTATCATACCTCTGTATAGCTTCTGATCCACTTTGATGCTTGACTCGTCTTTGCTCATGTTGCAATTGGGATGCATTGGTGTAGCCATCAATTTACAATCTACTAGATTGAACTTCTTCGAAAGCTCCTTTGTGTATTTGGATTGATGAACATAGATTCCATCTTTGCATTGGTTGATTTGAATCCCAAGAAAGAACTTCAATTCTCCCATCATACTCATTTCAAACTCAGCTTGCATGATCTCAGAGAACTCCTTGCAAAGAACGACATTAGTATAGCCAAAGATGATATCATCAACATAAATCTGGACGATTAGAATATATTTCTTGAATGTCTTTCCGAAGAGAGTGGCATCAACCTATCCTCTTTTAAAACCTTTTTCAAGCAAGAAATTACTTAGTCTATCATACCATGCTCTAGGAGCTTGTTTCAAACCATATAGTGATTTCTTGAGTTTGAAAACATAACCTGGGTGTTTTAAATCTTCAAACCCAAGAGGTTGTTTTACATAAACCTCTTCAGAAATGACATCGTTCAGAAAGGCACTCTTAACATCCATTTAATATAAGATGATACCAAGATTGACAGCATAAGACAGAAGTAGTCTTATTGCTTCCAACCTAGCAACAAGTGCAAAGGTTTCTGTGTAGTCAATTCCTTCATGCTGACTGTAGCCTTGTGCTACAAGTCTAGCTTTGTTTCTAGTTACTTCTCCTTGTTCATTGAGCTTATTTCTGAAGACCCACTTTGTTTCAATGATGTTCTTATGAGGTGGTTTGACAACTAGATCCCAAGCATCATTTCTTTTGAACTGATTCAGCTCTTCTTGCATATCCACAATCCATCCATCATCTGCTAGTGCTTCATCAATTGAGGTAGGCTCAACCAGAGAGATTAGTCCTAACATGGATTCATTTCTGAATGCTGATCTTGTTTTCTGAGAACTATCTTTGTTTCCAATTATGAGCTATTCTGGATGTGATGACTTGTATTTGAAGGTTCTTCTGGATTGAGTAGCTTCTTCTGAATCATCATGGGCTTCTTCTTCAGACTCTTCACCATCTGGATTTGCTTCTAGGATTGCATCAGTTTCTGGTACTTCAGATGTATTGACAGATTCTGGAACTTCTGTGACAGGTTCAGACACTTGTATAGATTATGGTATGTCTTCTTATAAATGTATTTCAGCAAAACTGTCAACCAACTCTAACATTTTATTGTCCGGCTCTTTGTCATCAAATCTGATGTGTATTGGTTCCTCCATCATATTGGGTTCATAATTATACACTTTGTATGTAACACCCATACTAAATTGTCTAGAATATTTAGCATATGTAATAAACTTGATACTGGATACATTAAAATTTTCAATATTAACAAAATTCTGAATGAAATACAAATCTACTCATCTCATACATCTGATAAAGTACCATTAATGTGTACATACAAAAGTCTCACTATATACAAAAGCACCACTAGCGTGTACACATGTGTGTGTATATATATATATATATATATATCAGCTGACAACATCTCGTTCTGGTACATGACGAGCAATATACTCCACTCAGCTTCTTCCTGCTAAACTTCATCACGAACCACTTGCTTACCTGAAACTAAATTAAAGGGATTGGGGTGAGACGGGAGTCTCAGTGAGTTCCATCTATCCTAAGCTGCAGTCGATCTCAGGGATTCTAGGATCGCCGCCTGTCTCTACATGACCCTGAACAGGAGTTTTACTGTTTTGCATAACTTAGCGATCAAGGGGAAACTAGGATTGCTATCTAATTTCTAACATAAGTCTTATCATATTCAAATTCATCATGTTTTAAAGCTTTAAGTTAGAAGTTAGCGTGTAACAAACATAATTAACCTGGGTTCATTTTACAGAATGCATCCGAGTGGAGTAACCCCGGAGTACATCCTTCTGATAACCGGTGAAAACTCTTATCTGAGGCTAATCACTTGACACCTCTTGTCGTCGTGTGGGTCACCCTTGCAGAATGCCCCGTCCCACTAGCGTGAACCTTCTGTGTCCCACTGGCGTGAACAACAAGGAGACACGACTTAACTGATATATTCATTAACTCTGATCTGTTGTGTGAACTTCCCTAGCGGGATGACCTATCCAGAATAAACCTGGAGCGTTCCTGAGCCACAACTCATCAATATATATATATATATACACACACACACACACATTTGTCTGTCTAATTATGTATCATTAATTCTTGTGATAACTGTTCTATCTGATCCTGGTCAGAGTTGTCTAGGAACTAATCCCGTACATAATAATAATTAATAAAGCAATAGTAATCATCACTCGATGTTAACGCTCGCATCCAATGTATGAGTCCTCGTTTCAATTGTAGAAACTCATTTTTAAAATAGTTAAGACCCATGGGTGTATGACACATGAGGTTATTTTAAAAAGGTAGAAATCTAGACTACTTCGCTTGGCGAAGCAAGTTCTCGCTTGGCGAAGGCTCGCTTAGCGAACTTGAACTTCGCCCAGGCGAAGTTAGGCAGCAGCGAAAGGCTCTGCTTCTTGTCGTGGCGAGCTCTCACTCGCTTAGCGAGCGTAGCCGAACATCAGCTTTTGCAAAACGTGTTTTCATGCAAAAATGAGGTTTTAAGTTCCAATTTTCATATACATCACACCCAGGTTATGTCAATCACATAAAACAAGTCAAAATCCCAAGGATTCACACTAATTGAAGCTTGCATCAACAAAAGGGAAAAATTAACATTCCTAAGCATCTACACAAATTGTCTCACTCAAAGCTCAAACCCAGGGAATCTAACATCTAAAAGAACTCACCTTAACACTTTGCCAATCCTTATCGTCCAAACATGCACTTCAGCAAATTCAGCTTAAGCGTCAACCTCATACCCTTCTTCTGCATCTTCTCGCTGGGCGAGGCTTTATGCTCACTCAGCGAGCCTTCATGGATAAGCCCAGATTCTGCAGAAAACGTGTTTTATGCCATTTGATACATACCCAAACATCCAGAAACATATACAGTCCAAAAATAGCCAAAATCAGACCATTTAACTCATAAAATCCCTTTATTTTCCATCTCTTAGGATCATATGGTTTGGCATGAAAGAGAAAGAATAAAGAGAGATGGTTTATGATTTTCATTCATGCATGTGCTTGATTTTCATTCACACAGACACATAATGTTGCAGTCTACATTTAAATGGGATGTTACACTCTACCCCCCTTAAAGAAATTCCGTCCTCGAAATTTAGAACTCCAACTGAAAGATGACTCTTTGCATCCCCGATTCCAGTTTCCAACTAGCTTTTCTTATTACAAGGTTCTTCTCATACCATGGCTACTCGAGGGTCTGTCATACTTCGGGCTAGACATCTTGTTTACACCCTCTTACAATTCCAACTTAGAGTTTCTCATACTTAAATATCTCTTCCGAACTCAAAATTTTCCTTTGCTAACAGCGTAATTCTTTCGACGGCATGGGTCCGCTCTCATCTTCCTTTAAGTACTCTCGTCTTTACTGCTGTTCCTCGCACCTCTGGCGCTATTAATGAATTCTTATCTTGGTTTTCCATATTACAAGTATGAACATTATTTTCACTATCTGTTTCGTCCTTTTGGGATTCAAGGTAAACTATTCCTTACACTCGCACTCAAGTACATATACTTTCCACGTCTACTGCAGACGTTCTGAGGGTTCGGGTGATCTTAAGGATTCTTGGCGTTCCGTCTTAGCTTGTCGACGACAACGCATTTCTTGATTACTTAGAAATTTCTTCTTTACTTGGCTTTCAACAATTTTCCACCATCCTTGACGCACCTTCTTCTCGGATTCTTACCGGAGCGTTAAAACTTTCCATACTAATATACCCAGAGCTTATAACATAGAATCAAAATTATCTAGAATCCTCATACAAGTGCTAAATTCCGTATTGGATGCATTAATTTACAATACCGAACTTAAGTTTGGAATACTTGGATAACCATACATGTTCAATACAAGCCACGACATCGGATCCATAAGTACATAACTTGCCTGAAGATACAAGTACTGACTGACAAGTACATAATATCCAACATACTTGTGTACGAAGTACAACATAACATGAAATCTGATTACATAACATAGTATTATAACATAAAATGAACATAAGAAAAACATGATCAATCTGTGGCGTTATCCTTATCCTCGACTTCATACTCGTACTCTGAGCATACATGGTTCCAAACCATAAATTTCGAATTATTTTCAATTGGCATCGCATAACTTATTTCTCAATTCAAAACATCGAACACAAGGTCTCCAAAACCTTTCAACTACTTTGCGCTCGATATCATCAATTCTATTTCAAATAGTATTTTCACCCACACAACAATTACTATACTTGCCGTTTCTGAAAGATGCTCCGAATCCAACAGTAAAATCCTCCAGATACACACTCACAATTGTTGCCTCACACACAACTTCCTTCTGACTAAATAGGAATTTCAATTCTTTTAAAATCACTAAACCGAATAACTAAGTTAGCGTACTAGCGGTGCCTCCAAACGCTTTAGAGTTGTTGTGGTAGGAATACATCCGTTTAATTCTTACCACATTCTCTTAGGCTGCTTCAATTTCCATCGCCTCCGCATTCCGTGGTTGGAAGCACTTCTCAACTGGACTCTTAAGATTTTCCATGACATCCTAGTTCTGAAGTGTCAACTTTCAAGTTCTCCTTGTTTTCATTCTCAGTTAGCCTTCCGCTACGTTCTCTGATCATAACAATCCGCTTCGGGTAAGGAATATTAAACTATCGTGTTGGATATTTGGTTGTTGGCTTCATGTTTGCTAAAATCAAATATACAAGCAAGATGTTCGTCTTCAGAAGCAGAACTTCAGAAGCTGGGTCTTTAGAAGCTGAACAGTACCTTAGAAGCTGAACCTTCAGAAGCTGGGTCTTCAGAAGCTGGGTCTTCAGAAGCTGAACAGTATTTCAAACGCTGAACCTTCAGAAGCTAAACTTCAGAAGCTTTCTTGTTTTTGCGTCTTGGAGCTGTTTATTTTCTCACCTGATCTTTTGAAGATTTGATTGAAGAATTCTCCAAGCTGCGTATGCTTCCAGAAGAAAGATATTTGTGTGAGATATTTTTGAAGATTGGATATTGTTTTATTTGTGAATATATTTTCAAAGTAATCTTTGGAAAATATATTTCTGAAGAATAATTGCTTCTATATGTTTCTAAAGAATTTTGGAAATATATCTTTGAAGATTATTTGGTTCAATTATTTGTTGCTGCTGAAGGCTATATAAAGAAGTCGCTACCTTTGAAAAAAATAAAAAACCAAAACCAAAGCTATTATTGATAGAGTTTTATTAGGTTTTGAGTCTGTGAGTTGTGTGCTCTGTTTCTGTACACCACTCAATTGTTTAGAGTTGGTTTGTTTTATTGAGTTGTAATCACTTGAAACTTTTAAGCGAAAGTGATTGTTTATGTATTTGGAGTGTGTCTCCTACGTTGTTTGTTTTTAGAGTCTGATATTACTGGGGTAGTGATTGACTGAGGGAAGTGAGATGGGATCTCAGGTCTAGGAGTTCCTAGGTTGAAATCAATACGGGTAGTAGCTAGGTGATAAGTTGTAAACGGGGAGTTTGCAGAGAACTTAGAACTAGGACTATCATAGTGGATTTCCTTCCTGGCTTGGTAGCCTCCAGACGTAGGTGTGTTTGTCACCGAACTGGGTTAACAAATATCTTGTGCATCTTTACTTTCAGTCTTTTACTTTCTGTCAGGTATTGTGCTGCTTCTGAACTACTGTTTTGCGTACCCTGTTCTACTCTGTTTTACAAACAGCAACTGGTCCTGCCAGAAATTTCAATTGGCATCAGAGCAGGCACCCTGCCTGTTTTAGGGTGAGCTCCAGGGAAGGTATTTTCTGGCAGAATGGACAAGGAAGAAGGATTTGTAAACAGACCACCTCTGTTGGATGGTTCCAACTATGAATATTGGAAATCACGCATGAGTGCTTTCCTTAAATCCATAGATAGTAAGACCTGGAAAGCAGTTCTGAAAGGTTGGGAACATCCTGTTGTGCTTGACAAAGATGGAAAAAAGACAGCTGATCTGAAATCAGAAGAAGAGTGGTCCAAAGAAGAAGATGAATTAGCTCTTGGAAACTCCAAAGCTTTGAATGCTTTATTCAATGGAGTGGACAAGAATATGTTCAGACTGATCAAGCAGTGCACTATAGCTAAGGATGCTTGGGAGATTCTCAAAACTACTCATGAAGGCACATCCAAGGTAAAAATGTCCAGACTTCAACTTCTCACCACCAAATTTGAAAATCTCAAAATGTTGGAGGATGAGAACATACAAGACTTTTATATGAATGTTCTGGACATGGTCAACTCATTTGATTCTCTTGGAGAAAAAATATCTGATGAGAAGCTTGTGAGAAAAATACTCAGGTCTCTTCCTAAGAGATTTGACATGAAGGTGACTGCCATTGAGGAAGCACAAGACATCTCCAGTATGAAGGTTGAGGAGTTAATAGGATCCTTGCAGAATTATGAGATAGCCTTCAACAACAGAACTGATAAGAAAGGGAAAGGTGTTGCTTTTGTAGTAGATGCTGATATTGTGGATGATGAAAGCACATCAGAAGCTCTTGTGATGCTTAGTAGGCAGTTTAAAAGGATCCTAAAGCAGGCTGACAGGAGATCCAAACCAAATGATTTGAAGATGACAAGATCTAATGAGAAAGACAGTCAATCCAAAGGTGTTCAGTGTCATGAGTGTGAAGGATATGGCCACATTTGGACAGAATGTGCAAAATACCTCAAGAAACAGAAGAAGAGTTTGGCAGTTTCTTGGTCTGATGATGACTTAGAAGGAGGAGTGGAGTATGAGTCTGCCAAACATGTTGTTGCTTTAACGGGTAGATGCATGTCTGTTGATGAAGTCAAGGTTTCAGAAGCACCATCAGGTTCTGAAACATCATCTGATACTGAGTCAAGTGATGGAGAACTATCTTGTGAAGAACTGGCTACCTATTACAAAGAACTATACCTCAGAAATGAAGAAGTTTGCAAGCAGCTGGAAAATCATAAGAAGACTATCAGTCAATTGCATGCTGAAAGAAGTGATCATCTAGCACAAATTTCTGATTTCAAAGATGAGGTAACCCAACTGAACTCTCAACTTGAACATGTGAAGAAACAAGTCAGAATGTTGAACACTGGTACTGATGTGCTAGAAGAGATATTGGAGAGTCAGACTCAAGGGAAACCAAATGGTATAGGATTTGATGATAGGACCTTGAACAACAAACAACAAAATCCAGCTAAAAGGTTCATTGCAACTGTTAAAACATGTGATCCAATGATGATCAAAACTAAGTTGGAACACCAGAACCAACCTCAGGGATCTAAGAGCAAGAGGGCATCTCATCCTTGGATATGTCATTACTGTGGTAAAAAGGGGCACATAAAGCCTTTCTGTTTCAAACTGCATGGATACCCCAAGCACCTTCAGCAAAGAAAATCTGAACCTGTTGTAGTCAATGTCAAGAAGGAATGGAGACCAAAATGTGAAAGTGTTGACAAGAGGCTGAAGAATAGGAAAGGAAAGGTTGTTGCTGCTGCCAGCAGGCCTACTCCTGTTGCAAAGAAGAGTGCTGTTGTTAGATCATCTAAAGGCTGGAGCAAGGTGGTGGTCCCTATCGCTAAGAAGAAGGCACTAAAAGGAAAGGAAGTGGATCCTAGTGAGTCTGAGGATAATGTTGAGCAAGACATCATGCCCTATGTTCAGAAGAGGATTGCTGAACTTCAGAAGCAGATTGCTGGGAAGAAGATTCCTCTGAATGTGCCTGAAGCACACATTGACTAAGCAGCATCTGATGCTGTGTCTAATGAAGACTAAGCAGCTTCTGATGCTGAGTCTGAAGACTTTCAATTTTTTTTTGGGCTATGTTCTGGATTTCATTTTGTGCTTCTGGTCTGCAATTTTGTTCTATACTCTGCAGTTGTGTTCTTTTGTTTTGATCTTCTGTGAAGACTTTGTGTGTGGGTACCATGTTTGTGTGATTCTGATCTTGTGATGGTTTTAATGATGGTAATGTTGATGGTTCTGATGAGGGTTCTGTATGTGGTGTTGTGATGGATGTTTATATCTTGTGTTTCAGATTTCTGGATGTGTTATCTTTGATTTCTGGGTGTATTTTTTCTCTGTTTGAGTGCATAAGCTTTGTAACCTCAGCTGTTTCTTGTTCGTTCTACTCCTGGTTTATGCATGGTTGTTTTTTGTCAAAATTGTTTGGCTAAAAAGGGGGAGATAAGTATAAGTGTTCAGAAGTTCAGAAACAATACAGAGGAGCTGAAGTGTTTAGTTCAGAAGCAGAAGCAATTCAGTATTTCTGTTTCAGGGGGAGTCTCTGTTTCAGGGGGAGTAGTGTATGTTTTAGAAGCTGCTGAATGACATGTTTCACGGGGAGTATATGTGTGGAAACGTAGTATTTTTGTTTATGCCGCTGCTGACTCTGTTGCTTTTGTGTTACTACGTTTGTGTTCTTCTTGTTGAGTTCAGAATTTGCCTTGTGTATCTCAAATTGATTTTAGCCAAAAATTTGCCAAAGGGGGAGATTGTTGGATATTTGGTTGTTGGCTTCATGTTTGCTAAAATCAAATATACAAGCAAGATGTTCGTCTTCAGAAGCAGAACTTCAGAAGCTGGGTCTTTAGAAGCTGAACAGTACCTCAGAAGCTGAACCTTCAGAAGCTGGGTCTTCAGAAGCTTAACAGTACTTCAGACGTTGAACCTTTAGAAGCTGGGTCTTCAGAAGCTGAACAGTACTTCAAACGCTGAACCTTCAGAAGCTGAACTTCAGACGCTGAACCTTCAGAAGCACTTCTTCAGAAGTACCTTCAGAAGCTTTCTTGTTTTCGCGTCTTGGAGCTGTTTATTTTCTCACCTGATCTTTTGAAGATTTGATTGAAGAATTCTCCAAGCTGCGTATGCTTCCAGAAGAAAGATATTTGGGTGAGATATTTTTTGAAGATTGGATATTGTTTTATTTGTGAATATATTTTCAAAGTAATCTTTGGAAAATATATTTTTGAAGAATAATTGCTTCTATATGTTTCTAAAGAATTTTGGAAATATATCTTTGAAGATTATTTGGTTTAATTATTTGTTGCTGCTGAAAGCTATATAAAGAAGTCGCTACCTTTGAAGAAAATAAAAAACCAAAACCAAAGCTATTATTGATAGAGTTTTATTAGGTTTTGAGTCTGTGAGCTGTGTGCTCTGTTTCTGTACACCACTCAATTGTTTAGAGTTGATTTGTTTTATTGAGTTGTAATCACTTGAAGCTTTTAAGCAAAAGTGATTGTTTATGTATTTGGAGTGTGTCTCCTACGTTGTTTGTTTTTAGAGTCTGATATCACTGGGGCAGTGATTGACTGAGGGAAGTGAGATGGGATCTCAGGTCTAGGAATTCCTAGGTTGAAATCAATACGGGTAGTAGCTAGGTGATAAGTTGTAAACGGGGAGTTTGCTGCGAACTTAGAACTAGGACTATCAAAGTGGATTTCCTTCCTGGCTTGGTAGCCTCCAGACGTAGGTGTGTTTGTCACCGAACTGGGTTAACAAATATTCTGTGCATCTTTACTTTCAGTCTTTTACTTTCTGTCAGTTATTGTGCTGCTTCTGAACTATTGGTTTGCGTACTCTGTTCTACTCTGTTTTACGAACAGCAACTGGTCCTGCCAGAAATTTCATATCGCCACTGTGTAATTTTCTCGATCAACTTTACTTCTTCGTAACTGAAACGCACCGTTTCATTTAAGTTAGAAAAAAAATAAAATGAAATAAAATATGTAAATAATAGTAAGTAATAATAATATTATATATATATATATATATATATATATATATATATATATAAATATATAAACATATCACACACACTTTCCCCTTTTCTTTTCCCTCTCACTCCCGTAACTCTCTGCTCTCCTCTCCCTTTCTTCATTTTTTCCTTCCTTCCCAAATCAAGCAATTTAATTCACAAACCAAACACAAATAAGAAAAATTATACATCCAAGGAAAGCCCTTTGTTAGTACAAGTGAGATTTGGAAGAATTTTGGGGTTAGGGTTTGTGCATTGGAGAAGAATAATAATACCCATATTGTGAAAGTTGCTCATTTGGGATTTCTTGGAGGTATATTTATCTAATTCCAACTCAATTAGTGCATATTTGGGCATGATTAGTTGTTAAAAATTTATTTTTGAGACTAGAGTAGATAATATGGGGATATTATGGTTAACTATAGTTATAGAAGTAGTGGAATGAATTTCTAATTCATGAGAAATTTTATTGATGCTCAGATATGATGCTGGATGCTTCCCATGCTTCTCCAGGAGTGATTGGAGAGCAAACTTAGTTGACTCGTCATAACTGTGAGTTGATGACAATCATTATCACTTATTTTCATTATCGTTATTATTGATATTTTTATGATTTTATATGTTAAAGTATTTACCAAAATGGGGAACACACCCTTCGAATATTTTTCTTGTCTTTGATACATGTTTAAGGTCACTGATTTTAATATGATCACTTATTTGGATTTTATCTACGACGTATAAAGAATTGTAAATTGGGATTTGAATGTGTGCAGTTAACAAAAGTTTGATATTTTAAGAATCATGGTTTTAAAGCAATGTGTTTTGAGAAATACAATTATAATTGTGATTACCTAGGTGCACCTAGTATTGATTTCGGTTAGGTAGAGTTACTCCGTTAGATGGAGCCGCCCCTATGGATAGGCCGCCATTAGGAGGAGAGGGCTATCAATGAGATGTAAACTCCCTAATTGAAAATGTTTTACGTTTTGTTTTGAGTCGAGAGAAAAGAGCTATCCGTTAGATGAAGCTACCCTAAGAGAAAGGCCACTCTTAGTAGGAAAGAGCTATCAATGAGATGGAGCTAGTTCTCGATTCACCAAATATTGATTATTTTCACTAAATGGAGTTTTCTATATTTTTTAAAACGGCTTTTATTATGAATTTCATCAATGTATTTTTAGAGGCTTATAATCGTATTTTCAGCTCTTTACGATATTTGATTTTCTTTGAATAATTCTTACCGGATTGGAAAAATTTACCAATGTGTGAATTTTCAAGTGTATAAACGACTGCGGGTTAATAGAATTTTATACGGTTACTAGATTTGCAAATTGACATTGTATTTGAGAAACTTAATTACTCGTGCCCATGTGTGTTTCCCTTCTAGTTGGTGGTGATTGTTGTCTCCTCATTAAGTCCTTGTGACTTACTCTTTCATTTTCTATTTTTTTTCAGATTCCCGAGCAGCTGAGTAGAAAGCTGCAAGTAGATCCGAAGTTCAGCATTGACACTTTTTGGTAGGCCTCCTTGATGGATGGCTCTTTTGCTTATGTACATATTTCAGTCAGTGTATCTGCAGCTATATGAGTCTAGAAATGTCTCATTTTGATTTGTACAAATATGTAAAAAATGTCATTTTGAGTTTCTGGATGATGGAAAACAGGTTTATGGACAGGATTCAGATCCTGGGAACATTAGAAAAACAGAGGATACTCTGTCCAAATTTTTGTAAATATTATTTTGAAGTAAAATTAGTTATTTCAAGATTACTGAAATATCATTGATCAACTCTGATTGTTAGGCTTGCCGGACTTGATTCATAAGTCCGTGTGCCGGTCACGATTATTTTTGGGTCGTGACAGTAACTTCACAGTTACTAGGACCAACTCATCTTACAGCCTGTTACTTGCTCACGATTTCGCGACTACACACTTATCCAATTACCTCATTCGCCCTTCGAAGCTTACACGCTATTAACTGATGGGTTAACCTTATGGTACATACTGCTTCGAAAAGAATTCACATTACTTACAGGTCGCCTCCTGATACTGCATTTTCCTTTTGGCATAACGACATACTTGTTCTTGCGAAGCGATCCCTTGAATACTTCCACATTCACATCATTTGTATACTAAAACCCACTGATGGCTTGAGTCTCGTCTCCATTCATTTGATTCTTATCCGTAAAGGATTTCATACTTATAATCTTTTCCCAAGGCAATTTCGGTTTCCTCATCTCAATCATGTCCATAAGTTACTCTTCCGGGTGTCCAAAACAATTGTGCAAGAAAATCCCTTGAATGAAAATACAACACTTCCTGACGTTAACCACACTCTTAACTCATTCGTACTAGCAACGTTCTTTCATATACTAGGGTCTCAGAATAATTCTTGTCCAAAATTTCTGATCAATACTCAAGGCACCGGTCTTTTATATCCTCGCGTCACCTTAAACTTTCCTTTATGTCTTAGTAAAGGAGCTCCATAGTACATGTGCCTCAACTCTTTCCATCCCGGCAGTTTACTTATTCACATCCTACTTTCCAACTCTGTCAGGGAGTTACACATCATTTCATTCTATATACCGAGATCTCATTCACTGACTGCTCAGTGTACACATCATAGTCCAACGACGTCTTAGCAACTATTACCGAAAGGTGTAGTGTAATCTAATTTCATTGTGCACAAGTCTCGACTGGAGGTAGTTCCTTAATCTTTGGTAACATGTTCAGACTGCATACTGACATATGCCCGATATTGACCTTATTACATATCGTTCTCCAGTCTCTAAGATTGCATAACAACTTCTTCTTCTTACCATAAACTTGATCCTTATGATTAGGGATGTGTGGTTGATCTGAAAAGCTTAACTAACTCACAATGCACATTCACTGACCACCTTGAGGGTTAACTTAACTTGTTCTGAAATCATTCACTTAATTCACCATTGCTTCTCCCAACCGATCAGACGTTGAAATCTTTCCGACTCAAACGTATGAGTTCTTCGATTATCACGTATTCCACTTTCACCAAAGTTTAGGGGTTCCGACAATCACTTGGAAATTTCCTCCTTCTGAGTTTCTGGGTTTGGTACTGCAATTCTTTAACTCCGTACCTGGAACTATTACTTTAGTCTACACCTCACTTTCAAACTATGGTTCCCGTTAAGGTTCCAGATCATTCCTCAGAGTATTCCATGATTCCTTACTTCTTATGTTTTCACAGACGAGGCATCGCTCAACGACGCGTCCAACAATGTTGAGGTACTCCGCCTTGTTCTTAAATATCTCCAATATTCCTGAAACTTCATGTTGAATGAACAAAAGTAAGTATTAGTTTTTATATCGTTCCACAGGGATTAATGTGATATCATAAACCGTTCAACTTCGATTATCGTCTTAAGTTAGGGTTTAACTTGTTTTACTATGCTACTCGTCATTTTAAAACATAATAAATAAATAGTAGAGTCATAGGACATAGAAGGTGTTCGGATTAACTTTCATCAATCAAACATCGTTTATATCCGATTGATTACAAATACGAATTCTAGCGTTTTCTTATATATGACATTATTACGTATTGCTCAATAACATCATTGATTTCCCAAATGACGTCGTGAAATCGATTGTATCGTTTAATCGATGATTTCTCAATCTATTAAACGATTCAAAAGCTTTACGATCCAATACTATAATGTAATTATCAAAACCAAATTCCATTTCTAGAATTTCTTATCTTGATAGAAAATCATTCTAAACCTAGATTCAAAAGTCTTTTTCAACAACATTTAAATCAAACATAAGATTGAAAAGCAAGAAGAAATTCAATGGTATATAAAAATTGCTAGAATCATATATTGAATAACCAAAAGTTTACAACATGTAATGATTGATTACCTATTAATCCCAACAAGGAGATTAGTTGATCATTGTCATGACAACCATTGCAAAATAAGAAAGGAAGATGAAGATTTAGTAGAGCTTGATGTCTCAAAGCTTCTAAAATGTCTTCTTCAATCCAAATCTAATTGCTATTTGAAGTTTTCCTCCTTCTATGCCTAATCTCTCTTTCTTAGGAATAAGCTCTTAAATTTCGTGTAAAAATGTAAGCAATACAATAGTAATTTTTTAACCTAAAAGCTGTAAAAAGCTTAAATACTAAACTGATAAATACACTTTCGCTCAGCGATACGTATCATCGCTCAGCGAACAATTCAAAACAGCCAATGGAGATCTGCCACGTCATCTTCTACAGTTAGACCGCCTTGATGATGTCGCTGAGCGATCCAAATATCGCTGGGCGAAAACAAGCTTCCCCTGTTCCAGAAAATCCCTGCCTCACTTCGCCGATCTTTCGCCTCTCCATCGCTGAGCGAATCTGGCAGTTACTGTTCCAGCTGAACTCTCTGCCTACCTTCGCCAACCTTTCGCTTTCATATCGCTAGGCGAAATATCTCTGCCTCACTTCGCTCAGCAGTCGCCCTAGGATCACTAGGCGATTGTCTTCATGCTTCTCTTCAATAATTCTTTTGATGTTCAGGTCCTGGCTTGCTTTTTCCTACACAAATGGGGAAGAATGAGATATACAAAGAATAATTGGCATTTATTCATAAATTCCATGCTTTTCCTAAGATAACTTGCACAACAAGTAATTAAAAGGCATTATAAAAGACATGGATTTATTCATATTTTGCCACTTATCAAATACTCCCCAACTTAGTTCTTTGTTTGTCCTCAAACAAAAGATTCAAAATAATTGGAAAAACAAGGCTTTGGACAAAGTTAAGCATGAGGCAAAAGTTTCAAAAATGGAAGAAAAGATTTTCAGGTGAATGATTCAACTTTGATAGCGCGAGCAATAGTAAAGTTTCCCATTCCACTAAATACATACCATGATTGTGACATAGTCCTAAGCACAAAGTTTATATTTCACAATTCTTGGCAAACAAAATATTTAAATTTGAACCAACCTAACACACTTCTATATAAAAGTAGATGAACATGTTGAACATTTGTAAGGGTTATGAACACTCATCCAATAAACATGATAACATACAATCAAATTATGTGTCCATCTAATTATCATTTCCAAAAGCATAAAAGGCATTGATCAAAAGGTCTTTAAGGGTTGTAATTGGGCTAGGTTACAAAAGAATTGTCATATGTGGGATATTTGAATTCAAATGGCCAAGCAAAAGGAACATTCAATCTAATTACACTTCCTTCTTTTTCCAATACAACACTTGGTGAATTTCATTCATTCTTATTCTTGATTGATCTTTGACAACTTTTTCTTTGAAATCTTGCAAACCTTTTCATTTTTTCACTTTTCTTTTTCTTGGTTTGCTTTTCTTTCTTTTTTCTTTTCTTTTTCTTTTTCTTTTCTTTGTTGTCAAGATCAAATATCACATTCACCATACATTGACTTAAATAAAACCTCCCTTTCTCCCCAACTTATTTCAATGATACCCTAATCGAATGTTCCTTTTTCGTTATGGCAAAGGTCAATAAAAACGATGGATAAGGGTTCATAAGAAAACAATTATCAGAATTCAATAAAGAGTTAACTATGAACTGAATTTTTTTACAAACTCCGGCAATTTAAATAAGCAGATGAGCTTATTAAATTGACAGTCCACAGTTAACAATTCTGATTCCATTAGGCTCAGATGGGTTAACAGATACTCACACATCTCACAGGGTAGGTTCATTTGGTCAAGTATTTCTCTCAATTTCAAAAAAATGCCTTGATCATTTCAATGCTTTTACACAATTTAAAACAACAACAGATTTAACATAAAATAACTGGGTTAAAACATGATATTGGTCTCCTGCATATATATACATTGGTTGAGGATTCCTCACATTTTTGGCTAGTTCTATATTGGTTCAAACGTAAATATGCGCTTACTTAAAACTGAGTAACATAAAAATTGTGTGCAAAGGACTCATTTCACAATCAAGTATATACCTAGAAAAACAAGAAACGAGTACCTTAGCTGTGCGTTTTATCACCAACTTTTTATCATTATCACTCACCTGATCTTTTGCTCACAGCTTTGGCTTAGTTCCAGCATTTAGCTTTGAGTATTTGAACAGGGTTCACACAATTGAAAATTAACTATACTAACTAAAACATGATACTAAAATAAATAACTATAACACACAAAATTAACATAAAACATAAACTTAAGCATATTGTACCAAAAGTACATAATATTCAAAGTACAGAATTGAAATACGGAATTAAAAGTACGGAAGCAAAGTACAAAACAAAATACAGAAACAAAGTACGGGAATTCAGTTATACAAGCCATGATATTGTTCAGACAATCCAAAAAAAATAAATGACTGAAAGCTTTAAATGGAATTTTTCACTGTATGCGCGTGCTTTCAAGTCCTTGTCTTGCTCCTAGCTCAATCCTCCATCTCCTCATCACTCGCAGTCTCCTCATCCGAACCCTCAGCTGCTACAACATCATCACCAGCAGCAACTGCATCATCATCATCAGCAACCGCAGCTCCACTGCCCCCTCCGTAATAGAATGGCCTGTCCCCAGGGTAGTTCACATAGGAGCGATACTGATCCGGGGTCATCACCTGCTGAGCAGAGTCTGATGGAGCACCCCAATGCTGCTGCATACGGTAGAGCGACTCCTGGATACCCAGCTGACCTCTGTAGTGTGCCTCCATAGCATCCCAAGTGAAACTCTGATACCTAGGATCCCACTGGTGAATCTGAGGCTGCTGTGGCTGTGTAGGCGGCTGCTCCTGTGCTTGTGATGCTTCAGGCTGATCTTGTGTTTGGTGGTGGGTTCTTCTGACTTGCCTCCCCTCATTGTGTCGGGCAATATAAGCATCATCCACCGGGTTTACTATCTGCTCATGGATTTGTGGTGGGAGGACGATGCGTGCTGTCTGGCACAGGCCCATAATCAGTCCGGGGAAGGCAAGTGGACACTTAGCAGTGGTTATGCCACTCATTGCAACTGTCTTAAGCTCCTTTGCAATGATTCTGGCAACGTCCACTTTCTTCCCAGCAAGGATACAGTAAATGAGGGGGGTGACATCCAAAGTAGTTGAGGACATATGGCTTTTGGGGCGGATGTTGTGTAAGATAAGGTTGAGGATCACCTGAGCTGGCATTGTCATGTCCTGCTTCAATGCCCTAAAAGGTCTCCCAGATGCATTCAGATCATAATCTTTGCCCTCCTTGAAAATAGCCTTCTTAATCTCTTCGTGGTCCCAGTTGCCACGAGCTTGCTGAGTGTGGTACTCACACAAGTATTCAGATTCCACAGGAGTCAGAGGATTTCCCAAGTAAGCATTGATGGCTGGGCGGTGAAACTTCACGACATGGCCTCGGACAAAAGTTTGGAACTCAAAAGGGTCCTCAGGGTCATCCGGTATTGCGTTCGCATAGAACTCCCTCACAATATCGGCGTTGATATTTGTCGGAGGACTAACCAATGTCTCCCACTTCCGACTCTCAAAGATCCCCAAAATGCCTGTGTATTTCCCTTGAGGATTAATGATGAACTGCTTCTCATGCAGAAACTTCCTCTTAAGCAGCTCCTGGTACCTTGCTGCGTGGTGTGCGCTCCGGAAGCGACTTGCATCGAATGGAGCGGATGCTCGAGAAGATCCTTCTCCCGCTTTCCTTTTGCTTCCGGTTGATTTGGTTTTAGGTGCCATGCTGCAAAACAAACAGATAAAACACACAGAACACATATAGATAGAGGTTAGTATAAAATCAATTTGAAAAACTCAGAGCAAAAATTAGAAAATTTTAAAATTTTCTGGAGAAAATCGCTGAGCGACCACAAAATCGCTAGGCGAAAAATGTTCATCATTTCTGGGTTTTCCAGATGAACTTTCGCCTAGGCGATCATATTTTCGCTAGGCGAAAATACGCAGAAATTGAAAAAATTTTCTGAAAATCTCTCTGAACTCCCTCTAATCCTAAACAACACACCCAGTAATCTCAGAAATGAATTACAATAACAACTATGGTATGCAAAACATCAAAAACCCTTGTTTATTTCACATTTACACAAAAGGGTTTGTTTTCAAAAAGTGAATCAAAATTCTGATTTTTTTTTGGCAATCGTGTTGTTATTGTAGTTCATATCTAACATATATAAATTTTGAACCTAACCAGCATTCTAACCATTCTAAAACAACATAAGAAACCTAACTATCAAATTCAAAAAATTATAACCCATAATTCGAAAATTGAGAATAAACGAAAATAGCAAGCAAACCTGATGATTAAATGCACACAGAAATGAAAGAATGAAGTGCAGGTGCAGAAATTTGGCTTTGCTTGGCTTTGGGTTGATTTTTTTGTTTGAGGAATTTGAAAGGTTTAGTGTGGTTTTGTGAGAAATGAGGGAAGAAATGTTAAAAACCGGTTTTAGTGTAATTTTGGGTGGTTGGGAACGGTTGGAAATCATTAATGGTGGAGAGAGGGTTGTCTGTCATTGGAAACAGGAACTGTCTGCCTTCGCATTTTCGCTGAGCGAAAGTTGCATCGCTAAGCGAAAATACGTTGGTCAAAACTGGTCAAACTGACCTATAAATGTCGCCTAGCGAACTTCTGTGTCGCTCAGCGATCCATGACAGGTAAAATTTTCAGTTCTGAATTTTGGACTGGTTTCTGATTTTGAATGAAAAATGACCTAAACTAACATGCAAAGCAGTAAAATACTTACAAAATTGGGGTGCCTCCCAACAAGCTCTTGTTTAACGTCATTAGATCGACGCCTGATTCGCTTAAGCGTAAGAATCAATGAGAGAAATTGTTGTCGTGTGCCGAACAACTTCACCTCCAAAATATGGCTTCAGCCTTTGTCCATTCACTGTCCATGTCGACTTAGTGATAGGATCCTCTAGTTCCACAGCTCCATAAGGCTTTACTTCCTTTATCATGAACGGACCGGACCACTTGGACTTCAATTTACCCGGAAATAGTCGTAGCCTTGCATTGAACAGCAACACCATCTGACCAGGCTTGAATTCCCTCTTCATGATCTTCTTGTCATGATACCGTTTAACCTTTTCCTTATAGAGCTTGCTTGACTGATAGGCTTGGTCACACATTTCCTCTAATTCATGCATTTGAAGCTTTCTCTTCTCCCCAGCTTGCTCTTGATCAAAGTTCAAAAACTTGAGCGCCCAAAACGCTTTGTGCTCCAACTCGACCGGCAAGTGGCATGCTTTCCCATACACCAACTGGAATGGTGTGAAACCCGTAGGAGCTTTGTATGCGGTCCTATAGGCCCACAACGCTTCGTCCAGTTTCATCGCCCAATCCTTCCTTGAAGATGACACGGTCTTCTCAAGTATCCGCTTGATTTCACGGTTGGATACCTCGGCTTGACCGTTCGTCTGTGGATGGTATGGTGAAGCTACCTTGTGCTTTACTCCATAGTGCTCAAGTGCTTTTGCTAACTGTTGATTGCAGAAGTGTGAACCTCCATCACTTATTAGCACTCTTGGAGTTCCAAATCGGGAAAAGATGTTTCTTTTCAGAAACTTGACCGCCGTTTTGCTATCGGCTTTTTGAGATGCTATTGCTTCTACCCACTTTGAAACATAATCAACAGCCACCAGAATATACTCGTTGTTCAAAGAAGATGGAAATGGCCCTACAAAGTCAATACCCCAACAGTCGAAGACTTCGACTTCAAGGATACTTTGTAGAGGCATTTCATTCCTCTTTGAAATCCCTCCGGTCTTCTGGCAACTCTCGCATTCTTTCACATGTTCATACGAGTCTTTGAACAACGAGGGCCAATAAAAGCCAGCTTGAAGAACTTTTGCTCCAGTTCTTTCTCCACTGTAGTGACCACCATATGGCGAGTTGTGACAATGCCACATGATGTCCTTGGCTTCTTCCCTTGCAACACATCTTCTTATTAAGTGGTCTACTCCAATCTTGAATAAGTATGGGTCATCCCAAATGAATTGAGTGGCGTCTCTCAACAACCTCTTCTTCATTTGCCATGTGTAATCCTCCGGTATGAACCCCGTTGCTTTGTAATTGGCCATGTCCGCGAACCATGGTCTTTCTTGCACCATAAGCAACTGTTCATCCGGGAACTCTTCAAGGCTGTCCCTTTCATTCTTCGTTATCTCTTTGTTCACCAATCTTGACAGATGATCAGCTACTAGGTTCTCAGTCCCCTTCTTGTCCTTAATCTCCAAATCAAACTCTTGGAGTAGCAACATCCAACGGATGAGTCTCGGCTTTGAGTCGGGTTTGGTAATCAAGTACTTGATAGCTGCATGGTCAGTCCAGATAACAATTTTTGAACCAATGAGATACGAACGAAATTTTTCTAATGCGAACACTATGGCAAGTAATTCTTTTTCAGTGGTAGCATAATTGACTTGTGCGTCATTTAAAACTTTACTTGCATAGTGTATAGCATGAAAAATTTTGTTTTTGCGTTGACCTAACACCGCGCCTACCGCATAATCACTTGCATCGCACATAAGTTCAAAATCGTATATCCAGTTTGGTGCGGTGATTATGGGTGCGGATGTTAAGCTATCCTTTAAACTATTAAAAGCATTTAAACATTCAATATCAAAATCAAAAGACTTATCTTTGTTGAGCAAGTTGCTCAATGGCTTTGCGATTTTTGAGAAGTCTTTGATGAATCTCCGATAGAACCCGGCATGGCCTAGGAAACTTCGGATTCCCTTGACATTGACTGGTGGTGGAAGTTTTCCTATCACGTCGACCTTAGCTTTATCAACTTCAATACCCTTGGAGGAGATCTTATGACCAAGGACAATACCCTCGGTTACCATGAAGTGACACTTCTCCCAATTGAGCACCAAGTTGGTTTCCTTGCACCGTTTCAGTACCGTGTCCAGATTCTTCAAGCATAAATCAAATGATGACCCGAAAACTGAGAAGTCGTCCATGAACACTTCAATGCTTTTCTCTATCAAGTCTGCAAATATAGCTTGCATGCATCGTTGAAATGTTGCTGGAGCGTTACATAAACCGAACGGCATGCGTCGATATGCGAATACCCCAAAAGGACATGTGAATGCAGTCTTCTCGTGATCGTCTGGATTCACCGATATCTGATTGTAACCCGAATACCCGTCAAGGAAACAGTAAAAAGCTTGTCCTGACAGCCTCTCTAGCATTTGATCCATAAATGGTAGAGGAAAATGATCCTTTCTAGTTGCTTTGTTCAACCTCCGGTAATCGATACACATCCTCCAACCGGTCACGGTTCTTGTCGGTATGAGCTCATTCTTCTCATTCGTGATAACCGTCATACCTCCCTTCTTAGGGACAACTTGAACCGGACTAACCCAAGTGCTATCCGAGATCGGATATATCATGCCGGCTTCAAGTAGCTTCACTACTTCTTTCCGGACTACTTCCTTCATGTTTGGGTTTAGCCGCCTTTGAGGTTGTGCTACCGGCTTATAATCCTCTTCCATCATGATCTTATGCATACAATAGGAAGAACTTATCCCTTTTAAGTCGGATAGTGTCCAACCTATTGCTTCCTTGTTGGACTTCAAAACTTCGACCAATCTTGTTTCTTCATGGTTTGACAAGGAGCTACTAATGATTACCGGTTTGGTACCCTCTTGATCAAGAAACACATACTTCAAATGTGAGGGTAAGATCTTCATCTCCGGCTTCACTTCTTCTACTTTAGCTTCATTCGTCAATTCCTCGATTTTGGCTTTGTGAGGAGGAATTTCCTTCAACGAATCGAGCTCCTTCAAACACTCTTCAAGCTCTAGCTCATCTTCTTCTCCTAGGATACTAAGTGCATTTGTCAAAACTCTCTCAAGATGCGTCAAATCATGCAACTGGTTTCTCGTATCAACTATCAATTCTTCCGTTGCATCCATCTTGAAGCACGCAGCTTTATCACTAGGGAACCTCATGGCTTCATGGATGTTGAAATTGACTTCTTCATCGTCCACACGGACTTTCATTAAGCCTCCGTCAAGATCAATCATCATCCGTGCCGTTTGCATGAAAGTTCTTCCAAGAAGTAGTGGCACATCATCATCCTCCGGAATGTCCATCACTACAAAGTCGACGGGGAACAAGAACTTGTCGACTTTCACCAACACGTCTTCAGCAATTCCCAATGGACGAGTGTAGGATTTGTCGGCCAATTGCAAGGTTAAGTTGGTTCTCTTCACAACTATATCACCTATCCTTTTGACAACGGATAGTGGAATTAGGTTGATGCTTGAACCCAAATCAATGAGTGCCTTGTCGACATCTACATTACCAATGGACACGAGCAATGTAACTTTGCCCGGATCTCTCTTCTTTCTTGACAATGTGTTCTGGATGATCTCACTACAATTTGCGTCTAGCAAAATTGTTTCTTCTTCATTAAACCTCCGCTTCTTGGATAAGATTTCCTTCATGAACTTGGCATAGGTAGGCATTTGCTCTAGGGCTTCCGAGAACGGTATATTGATTTGTAATCTCTTGAATACTTCAAGGAACCTAGCAAACTGCCTCTCCTTCTCTTTTTTGGCTGGTGTAGTTGGGTAAGGTAGGTGCGGTGTTGGTGCATTCTTCACTATATCTTGCTTCTTGCCTTTCTCCTTCACCACATCCTTCTTCCATACAATGTTCTCATTTTCAACTACATCCTTATTATTTTTTTCTACTACATCCTCTATATGTACATCTTCCGTTTCTTCCTCACGTCCTTCATCTTCACCCTTCTCCTTCACCTTATTCTCAACCACCCTTCTCTCTACTTCAAGATTGTCCCCTATACCTTGGCCAATTACCTTCCCGCTCCTTGTAGCTATTGCCTTGCAATTTTCGTTGTCTCTTGTTGCAAGGACTTCCTCATCAAAATGACTTAATTGTCATTTCGATGATGATGCATGATCCTTAGGGTTGGTTTGTGTGTTGGCGGTAAAGGTTCCGCCTTGTTGAGTAGCTTGAGAAAGTTGTTGTGCCAATTGACCCACTTGCGTCTCCAGATTTTTAATGGACGCATCAGTGTTCTTCTGGTTGGCCATTGACTGCTGCATGAACTGATTGAGGGTTTCATCGGTGGTTTGGTTGCGGTTTTGTTGTGGAGGTTGATATTGGTTATAATTTTGGTAAGGTTGTCGGTTATACTGCCCAGCTTCTCCTCTCCAACCTTGGCCATAATTCGGATTATTCCCTCTTGGGAAGTTGTTTGGATGGCTTTGGAATTGGTTTTGAAACTGTTGAGGCCTTGGTTGATTACCAACATAGCTTACCTCTTCTGTGGGGGGCGGACAGAATCCGGTTGGGTGGTCTCCCGAACAAAGCTCGCAAGATGCGACTTGGTGTTGTCTTCTTTGCTCGTTCTGGATTTCCTTCATTTGTTGGGGAAGGTTGGCCATTTTCTTTGTCAACTCTTCCACTTGTTGCGTGAGCAACTTGTTTTGTGCAAGGATCGCATCATTAGTTCCCAAATCAAGGATTCCCGCCTTCCTTTGGCTTTGGCTTCGGTTGTGATGAGCTTGATGATCGTTCAATGCCATTCTCTCTATAATAGCAACAGCATCCTCCGCGCTCTTGGCCATCAAAGAACCACCAGCTGCAGCGTCAAGCAATAGCTTGGATTGTTGTTGCATTCCGTTCCGGAAGAGATGAATTTGTGTTAATTCATCAAATCCGTGGTTCGGACATCTTCTGAGCATTGACTTAAAACGCTCCCAGGCTTCACATAGTGTTTCACTTGTACCTTGTGAAAACACCGCAATGGTTGTCTTCGCCTCCATGAACCGATTCTGAGGGAAGAACCTATCAAGGAATTTCTCCTCTAGCGTGTTCCAGGTTGTCATAACTGTAACGACCCTATTTTCGTACATTATATTTTTATATATTTTATTTTATGGATTTGCATTTATAAATATTTTCTAGTAATCGAGGAATAATTATTTTAGCGCGAAGATAAGTTCGTAACCGAGTTTTTAAGGTTTTGGGCCTAGAGGGTGAATAGTGTTGGGCTTATGAGTAGTAATAATCCTATGTGGATGGATGTAGTAAGCTTGGATTAGATTGAAGGGCTAGGATTAACCCTTGGGAATTAGTAAGGATGAATGGCCAAGATTGAATGGGTTGGAATATAAGAGATAACACTACAACTTTTTGAAACACTATTCATCTCTTTTTGAGAAAGAAGAAAACGTGAGAAGAAGAGGAGAAGAGAAAGAGAAGAGCAAGAGGAAAACCTAGGGCAAGAGCAAGAGATCAAGAGGAAGCTTGGATTTGTGAGGTAAGAGAGTTGGTATTACATGATTCTAAGTGATTAAGAGAAGGGGAGAATGTCTATTTCTCCATCCCAAACTTCTCTTACACTTTGTCTAGGTTTTGATAGAAGTTTTATGGTTTAAAGTTGTTAATGTATATGTTTTGATTTCTGAAATGCTAAGTGATGTTGTTAGCATGTTGTTGTTGAAGTTATTGTGTTGAAAATTCATAAGAAAAGTTATGAAAAGTTTAGAGTTTAAACCCTAATTTCTTTGATAGATGAAATCCTTGCATGGGATTGTTTTTGAATGATGTTTTATGTTGGAAAGTTGATTTTAACATGTTCTGGAACTTGGGTAACCATGAATGGGTCAAGATGGTGGAAAAATCACATTTTTATGACTGTACTGATACGGTCGCTTGTAGCGACGGAAACCTCGCTTGTAGCGACCAGGCAGGATTATTCCCTGCCTATCTGCGCTTGTAGCGACCACCTGGACGCTTGTAGCGACCATGCTCGCTTGTAGCGACCGAAGGTTCGCTGGTAGCGACCAAGCAGGATGATTCCCTGCCTAAGCTCGCTTGTAGCGACCCAGAGCTCACTTGTAGCGACCAATCCTGAACAGGCCTTCTTTGTTGAGTTGTTCTGGAGGTCCTGGTGCGCGCAGAGATGTCTTTTTGATACTGTATTTTAACAATACACTTTTGGAAACTTTGCCCACCATTTTAATCCATTCCTATGTTTTCTAAAGAGTATTTTGTTTTCAAGAAAATTTTGGAGTAAAACCCTATGTGTGTGTGGGTTATTAGAGTGTGTGGGTTTCCCTTTGAAACCCTTATTGTGTGAGACTTTGATGTGATTTGTTTAGGTTATTTGAGATTGTAAACATGGTTGAATAATACATGTTGTGTCTTATGTTTTGGCCATGAGAGCCTAGTAGTGGTGTTTGTTATTGTTGTTGATGTTGTGACAATTATCAGAGAGCTGATAATTAGTTGTGTTGTTGTGTTTATTTTTGTTGTGATAATTGTCAGAGAGCTGATAATTAGTTGTATTAGTAAGTATAGTGATAAGAGTATCATATATTTGCTAAGTGGAACATCATGCATTTCATTATTTGATGATATCCGGAGCGGATATGAAATCCATGAGAGCGTGGTTATCAAGAGAGCTTGATAAGGATATAAGTTTATCCGAAATGATTTGGTACCACATGCATTAGAGAATGCATTTTGAGGCATGCATCCTACTTGACATTAGTATGCATTTTAGACATTATGTGTGCATAATGGATGTGAGTGGTAATTGATGATTTGATGAGTTATGTGGAAAATTATGTGTGCATAATGGTTAATGATGAGTTATTGATGATAGTTGTTGTTGATGAGTGTTATGTTTTGTCAGTTATGTGTTGTGATTCGGTTATGTATAATAATGCGTTATCTATACATATTTTATTGTTTGTGATACTAACACTCTCTGTTTTGTGTTATGTGCTGGATCTTTGGGGATCCAGATCATCAGGTTGACGAGGTTATCGTAGAGGAGTAGCTTGCTGTTTAGAAGCTTTTGTAGTGGTAAGGGCATAGCTTAGCTATCCTTACATTCTTTTGTACTAGGTGTTGTATCCTAGTTAGAGTCTAGGGCTCTGATATTTGTAACACCATTTTGGGGTATCTGAACTCGTATGTACGAATTTGGCAATGGCCTGTTGTAGAATTGCCTCTTTTGAACATATTATGTATATATTTTTGTGTAATATATGCAAGCTTAATTATAAGCATTTGTTTTGTTGTTTTCCGCTGCTGTGCTGTGAATCAAATATGTTTTTGATTTAAGGTGATGCTTTATGAAAATGAATTTCTTAATGTTGTAACTTCCTATGGCCTTAACGTTTTTCTTTTATTAAAGTTAATAATCGGCGGTTAAGGGTTAGGGTGTTACAATAGTTGGTATCAGAGCAGGTCGATCCATTGGATCAATTAAGTTTAGTATACCCTTTGTGTGGCATGTGTTTTCTTAAACACTTTGTTCTCACTTGTGTTATGTGATGTTTGGTAGAGTGTGGATATGGCGCAACGAGCACTTGCGGAAGCGATGGAGCGGATGGCGGATGCCATGGCTCAGGATGCTGCTAGTAGGACTGCGGATAGAGCCGCACAACAAGCTAGAGGAGGCGGAGAAGATGAGCTGAGGCTCGAGAGGTTTATGAACAACAAACCGCCTATCTTCAAGGGAGGATACGATCCAGATGGAGCGCAGACTTGGTTGGAAGGGATTGAGAGGATTTTTGGGGCTATGCGTTGTCTGGATGCGCATAAGGTGTTGCTAGGAGCGTATGTTCTCCATGATGAAGCTGATCATTGGTGGGGAAATGCTAGTCAGAGGTTGGGAGCTGGTGGAGCTTTGATTACTTGGGCTCGTTTCCGGAGAGAGTTTTTAACCAAGTATTTTCCAGCAGATGAGAGGAACCGCAAGGTGATTGAGTTCATGGAACTCAAGCAAGGAAGTTTATCTGTTTCTGAATATGCGGCCAAGTTTGAAGATTTGTGTCGTTTTGCTCCTCATTACAACACGGTGGAAGCTGAGGAAGACAAGTGTGTGAAGTTTGAGAATGGGCTGAGGCCGGATATTAAGCAGTTGATCGGGTTTAGTGAGATCAGGAATTTCCCGATGTTGGTAAATAAGAGCCGGATTTGTGATAAGGATGGTAAAGCTAAAGCTAATTACTACAAAGCTGCGAACGAGAAGAGAGGAAAGGACATGGCTAGAGGTAAACCGTATAGCAAAGGTGGGAAGAAACCAGATGAAGGTGGGAGTAGTGGTAACAAGTTTGGAGGTAACAGGAATTGCTTTAAGTGTGGACAACCGGGTCATCGTTTCTTTGAATGCCCAAAAAGTGATGGAAGATGTTTCAAGTGTGGAGATCCTGGCCACATGGCTAATCAATGCAAGAAAGGTCTAGTTTGCTTCAACTGCAAAGAAGCGGGTCATAAGAGCAATGAGTGTAAGAAGCCTAGAGCGGCTGGAGGAAAAGTGTTTGCTTTAGATGGTGGTGATGCGAAGGCGGACAACTTGATCAGAGGTACATGCTTTATCAATAATACTCCTTTGTCTGCTATTATTGATACGGGTGCTACCCATTCGTTTATTTCTATGGATTGTGTTAAGAGGTTGGGTCTTAAAGTAGAGAATATGATGGGACGCATGGTTATTGAAACGCCTGCGAGTGGTTCGGTATCGACTACTCTAGTTTGTGTTGATTGTTCAGTCATTATGTATGATCGACTCTTTGGTATGGATTTAGTCTGCATTCCGTTGAGCGGAATAGATGTTATCTTTGGTATGAACTGGTTAGAATTTAATCGAGTTCATATCAACTGTGGTGAGAGGACGGTTAAGTTTCCAAGACCGGAGCCAGAGTTGTGTTCGAAGCTCATGTGTTGTCGAGAAGTGGTAAGATCAGTGAAGGCTCAAGAGGATGTGTTTGCGATGTTTGCTTCGTTGAGGGTGGAAGAGAAGATTGAGGTTGATGCGTTGCCGGTGGTGTGTGATTTCCCAGATGTTTTCCCAGATGATATTTTGGATTTACCACCCGAGAGAGAGGTTGAATTTGCAATTGACATCGTACCTGGTACTAGTCCAATTTCAATGGCGCCGTATCGTATGTCAGCTGCTGAACTAGAGAAGTTGAAGGAACAATTGGAGGAATTGTTAGAGAAGAAGTTTGTAAGACCGAGTGTATCGCCGTGGGGTGCGCCGGTTCTGTTGGTGAAGAAGAAAGATGGCAGTATGCGTTTGTGCATTGATTATCGTCAGTTGAATAAAGCAACTATCAAGAATAAGTATCCACTTCCGAGGATAGATGATTTGATGGATCAGTTAGTGGGAGCCTGTGTGTTCAGCAAGATTGATTTGAGATCGGGATATCACCAGATAAGAGTTAAGGCGGAGGATATACCGAAGACTGCTTTCAGAACAAGGTATGGTCACTACGAGTACGCCGTTATGCCATTTGGAGTTACTAATGCACCTGGAGTGTTTATGGAATATATGAATCGTATATTTCATTCCTTTTTGGATCGATTCGTGGTGGTCTTCATAGACGATATTTTGGTATACTCAAAGACGGAAGAAGAACATGCCGAGCATTTGAGGATTGTGTTGGAGGTATTGCGAGAGAAGAGGCTTTATGCAAAATTTTCTAAGTGTGAATTTTGGTTGCATGAAGTTAGCTTTTTGGGTCACGTCATTTCAAGTGGTGGTATAGCAGTGGATCCTGCTAAGGTAGAAGCCGTGCAAGATTGGGGAACGCCGGAATCTGTTACTGAGATCCGAAGTTTTCTTGGTTTGGCCGGTTACTATCGGAGGTTCATCGAAGGATTTTCAAAGTTGGCGTTGCCGTTGACGCAGTTGACTAGGAAGGGTCAAGCTTTTATTTGGGATGACAAGTGTGAGCAGAGTTTCCAAGAGCTGAAGAGGAGGTTGACATCTGCACCTGTGCTAATTCTGCCTAATCCGAAGGAACCGTTCGTGGTTTATTGTGATGCATCGAAGATGGGTCTAGGTGGTGTGTTGATGCAGAAGGGACAAGTTGTTGCTTATGCATCAAGACAGCTGAAGATTCATGAGAGGAACTATCCTACGCATGATTTGGAGCTAGCTGCTGTTGTGTTTGTTCTCAAGATTTGGAGGCACTACTTGTATGGGTCAAGATTCGAGGTTTTCAGCGATCACAAGAGTCTGAAGTACTTGTTTGATCAGAAGGAGCTCAACATGAGGCAAAGAAGATGGTTAGAGTTTCTTAAGGATTATGATTTCGAGTTGAGTTATCACCCGGGTAAAGCTAATGTGGTAGCCGATGCGTTGAGTAGGAAGTCTTTGCATATGTCTTCTTTGATGGCGAAGGAACTGAGATTGATTGAAGAGTTTAGAGACCTCAGTTTGGTTTTTGAAAGGACAACCAGAAGCGTGAAGCTAGGGATGTTGAAGTTAACGAATGATTTTCTTGAAGAAGTTGTGGAAAAGCAAAAGTATGATGTGAGATTGATGAAACTTAGGACGCTCATCGAACAAGGGAAAAAGGTAAATGTTGAGATCGACGAGAAAGGCGTGATGAGGTGTCAAGGAAGGTTATGTGTGCCTGATGTGCCTGAATTGAAGCGGATGATTTTGGAGGAAGGTCACAGAAGCAACTTAAGTATTCATCCTGGTGTTACTAAGATGTATCAAGATCTGAGGAAAATGTTTTGGTGGCCGGGGATGAAGAAAGAGATCGCCGAGTTTGTTTTCGCTTGTTTGACTTGTCAGAAGTCCAAGGTGGAGCATCAGAAGCCGTCGGGGCTATTGCAGCCTATGTTTATTCCAGAATGGAAATGGGATAGTATTGCGATGGATTTTGTAAGCGGTTTGCCGAAGACGTCGAAAGGTAACAATATGATTTGGGTAGTTGTTGACAGGTTGACAAAGTCTGCTCATTTCATAGCTATCAAGACCGGTATGCTAGTACCGAAGTTGGCTGAGATTTATGTCGAGCAAATCGTGAGATTGCATGGAATACCGTCGAGTATTGTATCGGATCGAGATCCCCGTTTTACTTCAAGGTTTTGGGAAAGTTTGCAAGAAGCGTTGGGGACTAAGTTGCGGATGAGTTCTGCTTATCACCCGCAGACGGATGGTCAGTCGGAGAGGACAATTCAATCATTGGAGGATTTGTTAAGATCGTGTATTTTGGAACAAGGAGTGAGTTGGGAAGCTTGCTTGCCATTGATTGAGTTTACGTATAACAACAGTTTTCATTCGAGCATTGGTATGGCACCTTTTGAAGCGTTGTATGGGAGAAGATGTAGAACACCTTTGTGTTGGTTTGAATCGGGAGAAAGTGTGGTGCTTGGACCGGAGATTGTGCAACAAACGACCGAGAAGATCAAGATGATCCAAGAAAAGATGAGAGCGTCGCAGAGTCGCCAGAAAAGCTATGCCGACAAGAGAAGGAAAGATATAGAATTTCAAGAAGGAGATCATGTGTTTCTAAGAGTTACATCGACTACGGGTATTGGACGGGCTTTGAAATCGAAGAAGTTAGCATCGAGGTTCATTGGTCCATATCAGATTTTGAAGAGGATTGGGAAGGTGGCGTATAGGATTGCGTTACCGCCGTCGTTGTCGAATCTACATGATGTTTTTCACGTGTCTCAATTAAGGAAATACGTATCGGATCCGTCACATGTGATTGAGTCGGACGAGATACAAGTGAGAGAGAATTTGACGGTTGCAACGGAACCTTTAAGGATTGAAGGACAAGAGATGAAGAGGCTCAGGAATAAAGAAATTTCATCGGTAAAAGTCGTTTGGGGAGGCCCAGCCGGTGAATATGCGACGTGGGAGCTCGAGAGCAAGATGCGGGATTCTTATCCAGAGTTGTTTTCAGGTATTTTCGAGGGCGAAAATTCTTTTTAGGGGGGTAGAGTTGTAACGACCCTATTTTCGTACATTATATTTTTATATATTTTATTTTATGGATTTGCATTTATAAATATTTTCTAGTAATCGAGGAATAATTATTTTAGCGCGAAGATAAGTTCGTAACCGAGTTTTTAAGGTTTTGGGCCTAGAGGGTGAATAGTGTTGGGCTTATGAGTAGTAATAATCCTATGTGGATGGATGTAGTAAGCTTGGATTAGATTGAAGGGCTAGGATTAACCCTTGGGAATTAGTAAGGATGAATGGCCAAGATTGAATGGGTTGGAATATAAGAGATAACACTACAACTTTTTGAAACACTATTCATCTCTTTTTGAGAAAGAAGAAACGTGAGAAGAAGAGGAGAAGAGAAAGAGAAGAGCAAGAGGAAAACCTAGGGCAAGAGCAAGAGATCAAGAGGAAGCTTGGATTTGTGAGGTAAGAGAGTTGGTATTACATGATTCTAAGTGATTAAGAGAAGGGGAGAATGTCTATTTCTCCATCCCAAACTTCTCTTACACTTTGTCTAGGTTTTGATAGAAGTTTTATGGTTTAAAGTTGTTAATGTATATGTTTTGATTTCTGAAATGCTAAGTGATGTTGTTAGCATGTTGTTGTTGAAGTTATTGTGTTGAAAATTCATAAGAAAAGTTATGAAAAGTTTAGAGTTTAAACCCTAATTTCTTTGATAGATGAAATCCTTGCATGGGATTGTTTTTGAATGATGTTTTATGTTGGAAAGTTGATTTTAACATGTTCTGGAACTTGGGTAACCATGAATGGGTCAAGATGGTGGAAAAATCACATTTTTATGACTGTACTGATACGGTCGCTTGTAGCGACGGAAACCTCGCTTGTAGCGACCAGGCAGGATTATTCCCTGCCTATCTGCGCTTGTAGCGACCACCTGGACGCTTGTAGCGACCATGCTCGCTTGTAGCGACCGAAGGTTCGCTGGTAGCGACCAAGCAGGATGATTCCCTGCCTAAGCTCGCTTGTAGCGACCCAGAGCTCACTTGTAGCGACCAATCCTGAACAGGCCTTCTTTGTTGAGTTGTTCTGGAGGTCCTGGTGCGCGCAGAGATGTCTTTTTGATACTGTATTTTAACAATACACTTTTGGAAACTTTGCCCACCATTTTAATCCATTCCTATGTTTTCTAAAGAGTATTTTGTTTTCAAGAAAATTTTGGAGTAAAACCCTATGTGTGTGTGGGTTATTAGAGTGTGTGGGTTTCCCTTTGAAACCCTTATTGTGTGAGACTTTGATGTGATTTGTTTAGGTTATTTGAGATTGTAAACATGGTTGAATAATACATGTTGTGTCTTATGTTTTGGCCATGAGAGCCTAGTAGTGGTGTTTGTTATTGTTGTTGATGTTGTGACAATTATCAGAGAGCTGATAATTAGTTGTGTTGTTGTGTTTATTTTTGTTGTGATAATTGTCAGAGAGCTGATAATTAGTTGTATTAGTAAGTATAGTGATAAGAGTATCATATATTTGCTAAGTGGAACATCATGCATTTCATTATTTGATGATATCCGGAGCGGATATGAAATCCATGAGAGCGTGGTTATCAAGAGAGCTTGATAAGGATATAAGTTTATCCGAAATGATTTGGTACCACATGCATTAGAGAATGCATTTTGAGGCATGCATCCTACTTGACATTAGTATGCATTTTAGACATTATGTGTGCATAATGGATGTGAGTGGTAATTGATGATTTGATGAGTTATGTGGAAAATTATGTGTGCATAATGGTTAATGATGAGTTATTGATGATAGTTGTTGTTGATGAGTGTTATGTTTTGTCAGTTATGTGTTGTGATTCGGTTATGTATAATAATGCGTTATCTATACATATTTTATTGTTTGTGATACTAACACTCTCTGTTTTGTGTTATGTGCTGGATCTTTGGGGATCCAGATCATCAGGTTGACGAGGTTATCGTAGAGGAGTAGCTTGCTGTTTAGAAGCTTTTGTAGTGGTAAGGGCATAGCTTAGCTATCCTTACATTCTTTTGTACTAGGTGTTGTATCCTAGTTAGAGTCTAGGGCTCTGATATTTGTAACACCATTTTGGGGTATCTGAACTCGTATGTACGAATTTGGCAATGGCCTGTTGTAGAATTGCCTCTTTTGAACATATTATGTATATATTTTTGTGTAATATATGCAAGCTTAATTATAAGCATTTGTTTTGTTGTTTTCCGCTGCTGTGCTGTGAATCAAATATGTTTTTGATTTAAGGTGATGCTTTATGAAAATGAATTTCTTAATGTTGTAACTTCCTATGGCCTTAACGTTTTTCTTTTATTAAAGTTAATAATCGGCGGTTAAGGGTTAGGGTGTTACAATAACCGTCGGTGGCTGGTCCAAGTACCACTCCTTAGCTTTGCCTATCAATGAATGTGGAAACATCCTCATCCACATTGCCTCCTCGTTATTCTCCGTCTCACCAAGGGTTCCCGCGATCTCATAGAATTTTGTGAGATGTTGGTACGGGTCTTCATGGTCTAATCCTGAGAATGGATTAGCATATAAGATTTGTAATATCCCCGTCTTCATCTCTGTTTGCTTAGCAGTCCGCGGTGTCTTCCCCAATTGTGCGAAACGACGTGGACTGTTATTACATGGCATCCCACGACCGCCTGAACCTCCTGAACCTCCAGGATCTTCTCCAGCCATTTGTAACTCTTGGCTTGGACTAGGATTAGATGATTGACTAGAAACAGAACTCTCCTCTTGTTGCCTCTTCCTTGCTTGTTGCTTCTTTCTCCGATTCTTACTATTGTTTCTACGAGCTGTTCTTTCAATCTCGGAATCAAAAAGAAGTTGGTCCTCCGATACTTGACCTCGCATAAACGATATCAACAATCTGACCACAAAGAATTAGCAAACAAGATGGATAAGAAGTATTAGTTATATACATAAAAGAATTTTGTGCAAAATTGCTTAAAATCATAATTAAAGTTGCAATGATTATAACATCATAACTTTAATCCCCGGCAGTGGCGCCATTTTGTTGAATGAACAAAAGTAAGTATTAGTTTTTATATCGTTCCACAGGGATTAATGTGATATCATAAACCGTTCAACTTCGATTATCGTCTTAAGTTAGGGTTTAACTTGTTTTACTATGCTACTCGTCATTTTAAAACATAATAAATAAATAGTAGAGTCATAGGACATAGAAGGTGTTCGGATTAACTTTCATCAATCAAACATCGTTTATATCCGATTGATTACAAATACGAATTCTAGCGTTTTCTTATATATGACATTATTACGTATTGCTCAATAACATCATTGATTTCCCAAATGACGTCGTGAAATCGATTGTATCGTTTAATCGATGATTTCTCAATCTATTAAACGATTCAAAAGCTTTACGATCCAATACTATAATGTAATTATCAAAACCAAATTCCATTTCTAGAATTTCTTATCTTGATAGAAAATCATTCTAAACCTAGATTCAAAAGTCTTTTTCAACAACATTTAAATCAAACATAAGATTGAAAAGCAAGAAGAAATTCAATGGTATATAAAAATTGCTAGAATCATATATTGAATAACCAAAAGTTTACAACATGTAATGATTGATTACCTATTAATCCCAACAAGGAGATTAGTTGATCATTGTCATGACAACCATTGCAAAATAAGAAAGGAAGATGAAGATTTAGTAGAGCTTGATGTCTCAAAGCTTCTAAAATGTCTTCTTCAATCCAAATCTAATTGCTATTTGAAGTTTTCCTCCTTCTATGCCTAATCTCTCTTTCTTAGGAATAAGCTCTTAAATTTCGTGTAAAAATGTAAGCAATACAATAGTAATTTTTTAACCTAAAAGCTGTAAAAAGCTTAAATACTAAACTGATAAATACACTTTCGCTCAGCGATACGTATCATCGCTCAGCGAACAATTCAAAACAGCCAATAGAGATCTGCCACGTCATCTTCTACAGTTAGACCGCCTTGATGATGTCGCTGAGCGATCCAAATATCGCTGGGCGAAAACAAGCTTCCCCTGTTCCAGAAAATCCCTGCCTCACTTCGCCAATCTTTCGCCTCTCCATCGCTGAGCGAATCTGGCAGTTACTGTTCCAGCTGAACTCTCTGCCTACCTTCGCCAACCTTTCGCTTTCATATCGCTAGGCGAAATATCTCTGCCTCACTTCGCTCAGCAGTCGCCCTAGGATCGCTAGGCGATTGTCTTCATGCTTCTCTTCAATAATTCTTTTGATGTTCAGGTCCTGGCTTGCTTTTTCCTACACAAATGGGGAAGAATGAGATATACAAAGAATAATTGGCATTTATTCATAAATTCCATGCTTTTCCTAAGATAACTTGCACAACAAGTAATTAAAAGGCATTATAAAAGACATGGATTTATTCATATTTTGCCACTTATCACTTCACCATCAACAGACTTCGTTACTTCACGGTTTAATGGCCACCATTTGGCGTTGAATACTTCTTCGCCAATTTCCGTCTTAAAAATCTGACACCTTGATCTTCGCTCTTCATACGCTTCATTCCTCCACGGTCCCATTCAGCTCTCAGACATTTGTCCTAACTGTCAAATACTAGATTGAGTTGATCAGGCTCAACTAGATGTGACATTTAGAACAATATCCGGAACCCAATGGTCCCCCTACATTTATTGAACTTTTAATGACCCATGGCACGATCTGAATCAACCTGCTCTGATACCAAATTGTAACACCCATACTAAATTGTCTATAATATGTAGCATGCGTATTAAACTTGATACTGAATACATTAAAATTTTCAATATTAAAAAAATTCTTCTGAATGAAATACAAATCTACTCGTCTCATACATCTGATAAAGTACCACTAACGTGTACATACAAAAGTCTCACTGTATACAAAAGCACAACTGGTATGTACATATGTGTGTGTGTGTGTGTGTGTGTATATATATATATATATATATATATATATATATATATATATCAGGTGACAACATCTTGTACTGGTACATGACGAGCAATATACTCCACTCAGCTTTTTCCTGCTAAACTTCATCACGAACCACTTGCTTACCTGAAACTAAATTAAAGGGATTGGGGTGAGACGAGCGTCTCAGTGAGTTCCACCTATTCTAAGTTGCAGGCGATCTCAGGGATTCTAGGATCGCCGCCTGTCTCTACATGACACTGAAAAGGGGTTTTACTGTTCTGCATAACTTAGAGATCAAAGGGAAACTAGGATCGCTATCTGATTTCTGAAGCGAGAGAAAGAGAAGGGAAAAATGAATGGAAAATGGGGTTAGCCCCTTTTATAAACATACGTGGAAATTACGCAATTACCCTTCGTTCCTCTAAACACTTGTTCACACACAGAGCAGTCTACATTTAAACGGGATGTTACATTGTATGCCTTTGACCTTTGAGAGTAACCTAAAAGGTACACTTTTGAGCCTTGTCATCAAATTTAGTCAGATAGACTTTGCTGTTTAGAATACAACATGTACAACCAAATTGGTGAAAGTAAGCAATACTTGGTTTTCTTCCTTTGAATAACTCATATGCTATTTTGTTCAAAATATGTCTTATGTAGATTCTATTCTGTACATAACATGTTGTGTTTACAGCTTCTATTCATGTGTAGCTCAGTTGGACAGTTCATGTACCTGCTAATTGAGCTTAATACATACATTATATTTGGTCTTGTGGCTGCTAAATTCATTAAACAACCAACAATCTACTTATACTTTGTAGCATCCACCTTCACATCATTTTCATCTTTAAACAACTTGCACCGAGGAGCAATGGATTCCTAGACAAATTACTTTTCTCCATGCGAAACCTTTCTAACAACTCTCTCACATTTTTTGTTTACAAATAAAAATTCTTTTCTCATTCTAAATTACTTGAACTCCAAGAAAATAATGCATCTTGCCAAGGCCTGACATGTTAAATTTCCTTTTTATAGACTTCTTAAATTATTTACACATATTCTCAAAATTACCGGTAAATATCGAATCATCAACATAAATACTAACAATGATAATATTACCTCCTTCACTTATATTCTCAAACAAGGTGTGCTCATATGAACAGTTTTTGAATCCTTCTCAATGATAATATTACTTCCTTCACTTATATTCTCAAACAAGGTGTGCTCATATGGACATTTTTTGAATCCTTCCCTGGTGAAAGAGGCTTAGATGCGGATGTACCATACTCGTGGTGCTTGTTTAACGCCATACAAAGCCCTTTTTAATTTATACACCTCCAACTTATCACCCTTTTTTCACATAACCTTGCGGTTGATCAACAAAAACTTCATCATTCAACCCCCTATACAAAAGAATGCCCTTTTTACATCTAACTGATACACACTTCTTTTTAATCGAAACACCACAAAAGATATTTAATCTAACAATGTCAATTTTATGTGTTGTGCTAAATTTAACAAACAGAATAATCGATTACCGAGAGAGATTCATGAAGTAGATACTCATAAACATTTATATAGAATGAATTAAATTGATGTGTTTACTTTTTAAAGTAACTTGGAGTAACTAACTCCGTAACTAACCAACCACCCTAGTAACTATAGTTTACCTATAAAAACCAAATAAAAATTCAAAATTCAAATTATTTCCTCTGTTTTAACGTTCTCTTGTCTCTCTCTCTCTTCTTTCTCGCTCTTCATTTTCGATTTCACATTCACAAGTTCTCAACGCTCTTTCAATTTTCAACCTTGAAGACGCCAGTTTCAACAAACTCTTTTTCTTCGGTTTTGATTCCGATTCTTGTTTTTGATGATAACGAATTAGGGTTTTGTATTACAACGTCGTTTTCGGACGGTCGAAGTCGGAGAAGAAACGAAGCGACGCAGACGCCGGCGAGACCCGTATGAAGTCCTCGGAGTATGCGCTGTCACGAGCCAGGTTTTGTGGCCATGGAGACCGCCAGGAGAAGACGACGGTGCCACTGACGGAGACGTCGGAGGAAGGAGGATAGCGTGAGTGGTGGTGGTGGAAGGGGAGTGGTTCAGAGACGAAGCCGGTGGTGCCAGCGAGAACCGTATGAAGTCCTTTGTGTTTCACGGAATTCTACCGGAAATCAAGTATGTTTCTTTGATTTTTGTTTTTGACTTTGATTTTGATTTTGAAATTGGTTTTTTAATGAAGATAGTGTGTAGTTTTAGTTTATTTACTGCTTATAGCATATAATCACTTATATATAATCTATTTCCATAGCAGCCACATGGTCAAGACCCACGAATTAGGGTTTTGTATTACGACGTCGTTTTAGGATGGTCGAAGTTGGAGAAGAAAGACGTGACGCCCGTGAGACGTGTATGAAGTCCTTGGCGTTTCATGGAATTCTACTGGAAATCAAGTATGTTTCTTTGATTTTTCTTTTTGACTTTGATTTAGTGTGTTATGGTTAATAAGGTTAATGTTGATTTTTGATTTTGAAATTAGGGTATTTTAATGTATTGCTATAACATATAACATGACTGTATTTGGTAGTAATTCTCTCAAAGAGACTTAGGCCTTGTTTTCATAAATAGCTTATTTGCCGGAGTTTATGTCCCTCAAAATTATAAACTGCCTAACATTGCTGAGAGGGCTGATACCGTCTTGAAAATGGTCAAAGATGTCCATGAAAGATATCACAATGAGTAATGATTAGTAATCAGGTTCTTGTTTTAACTTTTTGGTCTGTTTTTAATCATAGATCATAGATACTACTTACCATAGGATCAATCAAATATCTTCATTTCAAAACATAGACCAGTAGAATTATGTTAATTGGAGTTGTATTCATGATTATGCAACTAAACTTTATACCTTAATAACATTATTTTTTTTTGTTAGATTGTTCTTTATGTTGATGTCGGTATTATCTTGTTTGTGTAACAATTTGTATCTTTCCATTTCTTCTTCTGTGTATCATGTCTCAAAACCTAGTGAGATAAGACTTGGATTGTTATTGTTGTTTTACATGTACGCCCATTATAATGGTATGTCTTACATTGCGCAAACATGATGAAGGGTCAATGTGCAATTTAACTAAGAAGCATAGACATGGCATACCAACACTGCTAATGTAAAAAAACATAGGATACCGTCACCACTACATTTATATTAATTTGTTTAGGTAACAAGGATCTACATTCTAAGTTCTAATAGAATATTAGGCTTTTTGGGATGTGATCTCTTAATGTATATTAGCTGTATAGTTGTCGCTTTTTATTTACTTGGATGGGACAATCATTGAAAGTAGGGGCTGATTAAAGAATGATTCGGTAATGAGTTATGGAAAATGCGAGGTTATCATCCACAATGAGCAAATATGGATCCTTATATAGTATTTTTTTAGGGGATATGTGGGGAATAGGATGGGGGAGAGAGGGGATGAAAGGTATTATTTTAAATTTTGTTCTTTGGTTTATTGTTTTGGAGGGATAGGAAGATGAAGGGATTAGAGGGGAGTCAACTTCATTCTCACTTAAGTGAGACTCTCCTTCAATATTGGGGAAGATTTGTAGGGTTCAAAAGATTAAGTAATTCAATATAAAGTATAACTAGATCAACCAAAATATCCTTATAATGCCAAGGAGAAATGTGTGTCGTGTCTAATCTTCCTTTCATTGAGGTTCTCTATCTATCTATATCTCAATATCCATGGTGTAGTTAGTGAAGTTGCATGGCTGTCAATCAATGCTTGGTTCATGTACAGGGTAAATGGGAAAATGGTGCGTGTAAATTGAACAGAAAGAAAATAGAGATTAATGAGTTGGCCTGCTTTGTGTATGTTTGGGTGAGTGTTTGGCAAATGTGTTTCAGAATAAACTTGATTTTGTAAAATTGCTTTGGTCTGTATTGAATTTGAACTGGTGTTATTTTTGTTATGTAGTCTAAATTTTGCAGCTTAATACAAAAGCTTTTAATCACTTCTGGCTAATATGTAATTTAGATGTTAGATTTGATCACTTTTTTTAACAACAATTAAACATCTATACTTTACTAAAAGTTAAATCAGTGTTGTTACTTTTTTCCGTGACAGAAAATACACACGTTGTTGGTAGTTGAGTGCTATGTCTAAAATTTTCTTATATGTTGGTAGTTGAGTGCCATGTCTAAAATTTTCTTATAAGTAATTCTCTCAGAGAGACTCAGGCCTTGTTTCCATAAATAGCTTCTTTGCTGCTTATACCATATAATCAGTTATGTATAATCTATTTCTATAGCAGCCAACTGGTCAAGACCCACGAAGTACAAACACCGGACATGACACTAATATGGACATAACCACTGATAATAATTTAAGAAAATACAAGTGATTGAATATATCTGTTGGTGGCATGTTGATGTCATGTCGGTGTTGAACACTAAGATGAATCAGAATAGTATTTCAACACAGAGATGCATGATCCCTTGAAGATCTTTTCCTTTGTTCGTTAGTTAATTTTAGGGGAGTTTATAATTTGTGTGGGTGTGCTTCCGTTGATAGGTTTTCTGAGATTCTTGACCCATAATTAATCTGACCTGGTTAATAGGTTTTATGATCTGCGTAGGCGTTGATTGAAGTTTTAAATGCTTCATATTATAGTTCACCTAAATTTGATGAGGTTAATGCTAATTAGTACTGAATGATACTTATCTAACCTGGTTGTCTTTGAATATAAAGTTTTAGTGTATTTTTGGAAGAAAATCAATTGATAGGTTTTATGATTTGCGTAGGCCGTTGAATCAGATAGCCAAGAGTTAGAGTTGAATCTTTCAAGTTTGGGTGCCGTCAAAACAATGTTTGCTGCACTTTTTAGGTAAGATGGCTTAATATACCCCTCTTCCCTTTTGCACCTACACCCTTATTTCTTTTTGACTGCGTAGTAGAGAATTTTTGTTCTTTCCAATTCTTCCCTGCTTTGGTTTTCCACTCCTTGTATCTTAAATTTTCTCCACACATGGCAGCAAACTTGGTGTACCAATTAAGACAACTGTATCTGCGACTGTTTTGGAAGAGGCACTCAATGGTTCAGTTAGAATTCGTTGATTTTATTCGTATCTAAAAGGGTTAGTACTTTTTTTCGATTGATTGATCTCTTTATAGTTTACAGTCATTATATTTTTTATTTATGCTTTGTTGCTTTCATCTGAAAGGTTGAAAAGCAATGTGCATATTTCTATTCAGTTGCAATAACAGAAGAAGAAGCGAGAGCTGGATTTGTTTATCGAGCGCAATAATCAGACAAAAGCAAATTTTTCAAATTTAATTCACTGCCATTGATATTAATAAAGGTTGGATGCTAGTTATGCTCAACCTGCTGATCTCAAGATTTTTGTTCTTGCTTTACGAAGAATGGCTTTTTTGCAATTATTTTTAAAATATATGATCTCACTGAATCCCAATTTTAAAAGTACTATTGATCTTCGATCAAGAAATTAAATCTGCTTATCAGAAAATGGCTCTTAAGTATGTTTCTTTGATTTTTGTTTTTGAAATTGAATTGAGTTTGTGGTTTTTGGAAGGTATAGTTGAATTTTTTTGAATGTTTTTATTAGGGGTTTTGTTATTAATGGGTTGTTTATAAAGATTTGATTTTAATTTAGTGTATTATGGTTAATGATGGATAATATTGATTTTGTTTTTGTAGAAATGGAATAGGCACGACAGTAATTAGGGAGATAATACAAGGGTTTTGTTTGAAAAATGAAGATAGTGTATAGTTTAAGTTCTGATATGTATTATGTAATGTGTCGAGTTTAGTTTTTGAGAATATTTTTGTGTTTGAAAATTGTTTTTATTCTTCCTTTTAAGTGATGATGATACTATAACATGAGCGTATTTGGTTGTAGTTCTCTCATATTTATAGAGAGGCGTAGGCCCTGTTTGGATAAAAAGCTCATTTGCTGCTTATATCATGATAAGCGCTTATGTATAAGCTATTTCTGTAGGAAAATATAAAATAAAGTTAAACTATTTTTTCGTATAAGCTATTAGTTGTTTTCATAAGCTATTTTGGTAAACTTGTGAAAATAAGCTCAAAATTGCTAATGGACAATGTTAGTACTTATTTGATAAGCTGTGTTTATAAGTTTTCCAAAGACTTACAAAACTCATGTTAGTTGATGAGCTCAAATCAGCCGATACAAGTAGAAATTGATGTGAGAGAGTATGAACTCTCTACTGCAGCCTTCTGGTCGAGACCTATGAAGTCCAAACTCCAAACACCGAACGTGCCACTAATAGGGACACATAAACACTGATAATAATTTAAGAAAATAGAAATGATTGAATATATGTGTTAGTGTCATGTCGGTGTTGAACTATGAGACGTGTCAGACATAAGCCACACCTTCAATATGAAATGTCGGCTGGTGCTAAAAAGTTTAAGACTAGTATTTCAACATAGAGATGCATGATCCCAGATCTTTTCCTTCATTCGTTTATTCTATGTGAAATAATGATTTGTGAGGGTGTTTTTCCATTTTTATGAATTAATCTGTAATCTGGCAAGCTGGATGGATTTCAATTTTTCTCACTTTTTAATATAGACTATTCATGACATGAAATCAAGCTTGCAAACTACTGTTTTGTGGCTAGGCGTTGACCGAAGTTTTAAATGCTTGATGTTATCGTTCATCTAAATTTGATAAGGTTAATGCAAATTAGTATTGAATGATATCTGTCTGACCTGGTGGTCTTTGAATATAATATTCTAGTGTATTTTTGGAAGAAAATCAATTGAAGGTCTTTTTTGTGTCCTAGAATCACAAATTATGTTGATACACCAAACATGTAAAATTAATCTCAAGAAAGAAAGTAGAAGAGGCGGTGAATGTAAAATAAGAAGGGTATTCTGTTTGATTTAATCACAAATTAGCATTGAATGATATCTGTCTGACCTGGTAACTCTATTTTACTGTTCTTCTTGTCACCTTTTGATCTGAACAGGGTTGGTTATTTTGTTAATCAGCTAAGTATGTTCTGTTTCAGGTTTCGTTCTGACAAGAATGGTAATAATCCCAAAGCAGCTGATATGCTCAAAAGAGGCTACCTTTTCTTATAATATCTTGTCGGATCCTAACAAACTGCATCAATATGACTCATCTGGCTTTGAGGTAATGTTAATTAATGTTTTGAACCGTTCTCAAGGTTAGTCGTGTAACTCTTGTAAATTTAATGTTTTGAACCGCAACATCTCTCTTTATTCATTTTTTACCATTTGTTTTTTGGTTTGAGTTATTGAGTTTTGTTGTCAAAATATAATCTCTTAAATCACTGTTTCGTATGTCTTTTTATTTTTTACCGGGTATCTTTTGGGTTTATAACTATTGAGTTTTGTCTTTTTATTTTATTGAGATATGTCTTCTATTTGTCGTGAAAATGAGATTTTAACCTATATGATTAAATGTTTGATAAATTGGAAGTTTGAACTTGTCCCTCGATGTCCCTTGATGCGTAACATAATATTTGAACATATTTGGTTTTAAATTCGGTAAATAGATAGTATTGGAAGACCCTTGTCGCGAAAACAAGATTTTAGCCTATATAGTTACAAGTTTGATAAATGGGAAGGTTAAACTTATCCCTTGATTTGAAATATGATATGTGAACCTATTTGGTTTTGTATTCGATAAAATGAAACTATTGGAATGACTCTTGCTGTGAAAATGAAATTTTAGCCTATATGATTACAAATTTGATAAATATGAAGTTTGAACTTGTCCTTCATTGTCTCTTTTTGCGAAACATGATATTTGAACCTATTTGCTTTTAAATTCGGTAAAATAAAGGCATTGAAATGACTCTTGTCGCAAAAATGAGATTTTATCCTGTATGGTTTCATGTTTGATAAATAGAAAATTTGAACTTGTCCCTCGATGTACTTTGATGCGAAACATGATATTTGAACCTATTTGGTTTTAAATTCGGGAAAATGAAAGTATTGGAATGACCCTTGTTGCGAAAATGAGATTTTAGCTATATGGTTACATGTTTGAAAAATGGGAAGTTTGAACTCGTCCCTCGATGTCACTTGATGCGTAACATAATATTTGAATCTATTTGGTTTTAAATTCGGTAAACAGAAAGTATTGGAAGACCTTTGTCGCGAAAACGAGATTTTAGCCTACTTGGTTACAAGTTTGATAAATGGGAAGGTTGAACTTATCCCTTGATTTGAAACATGATATGTGAACCTATTTGGTTTTGTATTCGGTAAAATGAAAGTATTGGAATAACCCTTGTTGCGAAAATGAGATTTTAGCTTATATGGTTACAAGTTTGATAAATATGAAGTTTGAACTTGTCCTTCAACGTCCCTTTATGCGAAACATGATATTTGAACCTATTTGGTTTTAAATTCGGTAAAATGAAAGTATTAAAATGACCCTTGTCTTGAAAATGAGATTTTATCCTGTATGGTTTCATGTTTGATAAATGAAAAGTTTGAACTTGTCTCCCGATGTCCCTTGATGCGAAACATGATATTTGAACCTATTTGGTTTTAAATTCGGTAAAATGAAAGCATTAGAATGACACTTGTCGCGAAAATGAGATTTTAGCTATATGGTACATGTTTGATAAATCGGAAGTTTGAGCTTTTCCCTCGATCTCCGTTGATGCATAACATAATATTTGAACCTATTTGGTTTTAAATTCAGTAAATAGAAAGTATTGAAATACCCATGTCGCGAAAATGAAATTTTAGCCTATATGGTTACAAGTTTGAAAAATGGGAAGGTTGAAATTGTCCCTTGATTTAAAACATGGTATGTGAACCTATTTGGTTTTAAATTCGGTAAAATGAAAGTATTAGAATGACACTTGTCGCGAAAATGAGATTTTAGCTATATAGTTACATGTTTGATAAATGAGAAGTTTGAGCTTTTCCCTCGATCTCCGTTGATGCATAACATAATATTTGAACCTCTTTGGTTTTAAATTCAGTAAATAGAAAGTATTGAAATACCCTTGTCGCGAAATGAAATTTTAGCCTATATGGTTACAAATTTGAAAAATGGGAAGGTTGAACTTATCCCTTGACTTGAAACATGATATGTTAACCTATTTGGTTTTATATTCGGTAAAATGAAATTATTGGAATGACCCTTGGTGCAAAAATGAGATTTTAGCATATATGATTACACGTTTGATAAATATGAAGTTTGAGCTTGTCTCTTGATGTCCCTTGATTCGTAAAATAATATTTGAATATATTTGGTTTTAAATTCGGTAAATCGAAAGTATTGGAAGACCCTTGTCGCGAAAACGAGATTATAGCCTATTAGGTTACAAGTTTGATAAATGGGAAGGTTGAACTTGTCCTTTGATTTAAAACATGGTATGTGAACCTATTTGGTTTTGTATTCGGAAAAATAAAAGTATTGGAATGATCCTTGTCGCAAAAATGTGATTTTAGCCTATATGATTACAAGTTTGATAGATATGAAGGTTGAACTTGTCCCTAGATGTCCCTTGATGCGTAACATAATTTTTGAACCTATTTGGTTTTAAATTCGGTAAATAGAAAGCATTGGAAGACCCTTGTCGCGAAAACAAGATTTTGGCCTATATGGTTACATGTTTGATAAATGAGATGATTGAACTTATCCCTTGATTTGAAACATGATATGTGAACCTATTTGGTTTTAAATTCGGTAAAATGAAAGTATTGAAATGACCCTTATCGCAAAAATGAGATTTTATCCTGTATGGTTTCATGTATGATAAATGGAAAGTTTGAATTTGTCCCTCGATGTCCCTTAATGCGAAACATGATATTTGAACCTATTTGGTTTTAAATTCGGTAAAATGAAAGTATTGGAATGACCCTTGTCGCGAAAATGAGATTTTAGCAATATGGTTACATGTTTGAAAAATGGGAAGCTTGAACTCGTCCCTCGATGCCCCTTGATGCGTAAAATAATATTTGAACCTATTTGGTTTTAAATTTGGTAAATAGAAAGTATTGAAAGACCCTTGTCGCGAAAACGAGATTTTAGCCTATTTGGTTACAAGTTTGATAAATGAGAAGGTTGAACTTGTCCTTTGATTTAAATCATGGTATTTGAACCTTTTTGGTTTTGTATTTGGAAAAATAAAAGTATTAATATGACCCTTGTCGCAAAAATGAGATCTTAGCCTATATGATTACAAGTTTGATAAATATGAAGGTTGAACTTGTCCCTCGATGTCCCTTGATGCATAGCATAATTTTTGAACCTATTTGGTTTTAAATTCGGTAAATAGAAAGTATTGGGATGACCCTTGTCGCAAAAATGAGATTTTAGCCTATATGATTACAAGTTGGATAAAAATGAAGGTTGAACTTGTCCCTCGATGTCCCTTGATGCGAAACATGATATTTGAACCTATTTGGTTTTAAATTCGGTAAAATGAAAGTATTGGAATGACCCTTGTCGCGAAAATGAGATTTTAGCCTATATGGTTACATGTTTGATAAGTGGGAAGTTTGAACTTGTCCCTCGATGTCCCTTGATGCGAAACATGATATTTGAACCTATTTGGTTTTAAATTCGGTAAAATGAAAGTATTGGAATGACCCTTGTCGCGAAAATGAGATTTTAGCCTATATGGTTACATGTTTGATAAGTGGGAAGTTTGAACTTGTCCCTCGATGTCCCTTGATGCGAAACATGATATTTGAACCTATTTGGTTTTAAATTCGGTAAAATGAAAGTATTGGAATGACCCTTGTCGCGAAAATGAGATTTTAGCCTATATGGTTACATGTTTGATAAGTGGGAAGTTTGAACTTGTCCCTCGATGTCCCTTGATGCGAAACATGATATTTGAACCTATTTGGTTTTAAATTCGGTAAAATGAAAGTATTGGAATGACCCTTGTCGCGAAAATGAGATTTTAGCCTATATGGTTACATGTTTGATAAGTGGGAAGTTTGAACTTGTCCCTCGATGTCCCTTGATGCGAAACATGATATTTGAACCTATTTGGTTTTAAATTCGGTAAAATGAAAGTATTGAAATGACCCTTGTCGCGAAAATGAGATTTTAGCTATATGGTTACATGTTTGATAAATGGAAAGTTTTAGCTTTTCCCTCGATCTCCGTTGTTGCGTAACATAATATTTGAGCCTATTTGGTTTTTAAATTCCGTAATAGAAAGTATTGAAAGACCCTTGTCGCGAAAATGAATTTTTAGCCTATATGGTTAAAACTTTGAAAAATGGTAATGATGAACTTGTCCCTTGATTTGAAACATGATATGTTGACCTATTTGGTTTTGTATTCGGTAAAATGAAATTATTGGAATGATCCTTTTTGCGAAAATGAGATTTTAGCCTATATGGTTACAAGTTTGAAAAATGGGAAGGTTGAACTTTGTCCCTTGACTTGAAACATGATATGTTAACCTATTTGGTTTTATATTCGGTAAAATGAAAGTATTGGAATGACCCGTGTCGCGAAAATGAGATTTTAGCCTATATGGTTACATGTTTGATAAGTGGGAAGTTTGAACTTGTCCCTCGATGTCCCTTGATGCGAAACATGATATTTGAACCTATTTGGTTTTAAATTCTGTAAAATGAAAGTATTGGAATGACCCTTGTCGCGAAAATGAGATTTTAGCTATATGGTTACATGTTTGATAAATGGGAAGTTTGAGCTTTTCCCTCGATCTCCGTTGATGCGTAACATAATATTTGAACCTATTTGGTTTTAAATTCTGTAAATAGAAAGTATTGAAAGACCCTTGTCGCGAAAATGAATTTTTAGCCTATATGGTTAAAAGTTTGAAAAATGGTAATGATGAACTTGTCCCTTGATTTGAAACATGATATGTTGACCTATTTGGTTTTGTATTCGGTAAAATAAAAGTATTGGAATGATCCTTGTTGCGAAAATGAGATTTTAGCCTATATGGTTACACGTTTGATAAATATGAAGTTTGAACTTTTCCCTCGATGTCCCTTGATGCGTAACATAATATTTGAACTTATTTGGTTTTAAATTCGGTAAATAGAAAATATTGGAAGACCCTTTTCGCGAAAACGAGATTTTAGCTTATTTGGTTACAAGTTTGACAATTGGGAAGGTTGAACTTGTCCCTTGATTTAAAACATTGTTTGTAAACCTATTTGGTTTTAAATTTGGTAAAACGAAAGTATTAGAATGACTCTTGTCGCAAAAATGAGATCTTAGTCTATATGATTACAAGTTTGATAAATATGAAGGTTGAACTTGTCTCTTGATGTCCCTTGATGCATAACATAATTTTTGAACCTATTTGGTTTTGAATTCGGTAAATAAAAAGTATTGGGATGACCCTTGTCGCAAAAATGATATTTTAGCCTATATGATTACAAGTTTGATAAAAATGAAGGTTGAACTTGTCTCTCGATGTCCCTTTATGCGAAACATGATAAATGAAGGTTGAACTTGTTTCCATAAATAGCTTATTTGCCGGAGTTTACGTCGCTCAAAATTATAAACTGCCTAACATTGCTGAGAGGGCAGATACCGTCTTGAAAATGGTCAAAGACGTCTATGAGAGATACCGCAATGATTAATGATTAGTAATCAGGTTCTTTTTTTAACTTTTTTGTCTGTTTTTAATCATAGATACTACTTACCATAGGATCAATCAAATTTCTTCATTTCAAAACATAGATCAGTAGAATTATGTTAATTGGAGTTGTATTCATGATTATCCAACTAAACTTTATGCCTTAATAACATTTTTTTTTGTTATATTGTTCTTTATGCTGATGCTGGTATTATATTGTTTGTGTAACAATTTGTATCTTTCCATTTCTTCTTTTGTGTATCTTGTCTCAAAACCTAGTGAGATAAGACTTGGATTGTTATTGTTGTTTTACATGTACGCCTATTATAATGGTATGTCTTACATTGCGCAAACATGATGAAGGGTCAATGTGCTATTTAACTATGAAGCATAGACACGACATGCCAACACTGCTAATGTAAAAAAACATAGGACACCGTCATCACAACATTTATATTAATTTGTTTAGGTAACGAGGATCTACATTCTAAGTTCCTAATAGAATATTAGGCTTTTTGGGATGTGATCTCTTAATGTATATTAGCTGTCTAGTTGTCGCTTTTCATTTACTTAGACAGGGCAATCATTGAAAGTAGGGGCTGATTAAAGAATGATTCGGTAATGAGTTATGGAAAATGCGAGGTTATCATCCACAATGAGCAAATATGATCCTTGCATAGTATTTGTTTAGGGGATATGCGGGGGATAGGATGGGGGAGAGAGGGGATGAAAGGAATTATTTTAAATTTTGTTCTTTGGTTTATTGTTTTTGAGGGATAGGAAGATAAAGGGATTAGAGGGGAGTCAACTTCATTCTCACTTAAGTGAGACTCTCCTTCAATATTGGGAAGATTTGTAGGGTTCAGAAGATTAAGTAATTCAATATAAAGTTTAACTAGATCAACCAAAATATCCTTAAAATGCCAAGGAGAAATGTGCGCTGTGTCTGATCTTCCTTTCATTGAGGTTCTCTCTCTATCTATATCTCAATATCCTTGGTGTAGTTAGTGAAGTTGCATGGCTGTCAATCAATGCTTGGTTCATGTGCAGGGTAAATGGGAAAATGGTGCGTGTAAATTGAACAGAAAGAAAATAGAGATTAATGAGTTGGCCTGCTTTGTGTATGTTTGGGTGAGTGTTTGGCAAATGTGTTTCAGAATAAACTTGATTTGTAAAATTGTTTTGCAGCTTAATACAAAAGCTTTCAATAACTTCTGGCTAATATGTGATTTAGATGTTAGATTTGATCACTTTTTGCTAACAACAATTAAACATCTATACTTTACTAAAAGTTAAATCAGTGTTGTTCAATTGATATGTTTAATGATTTGCGTAGGCCGTTGAATCATATAGCCAAGAGTTAGAGTTGAATGTTTCAAGTTTGGGTGCTGTCAAAACAATGTTTGCTGCACTTTTTAGGTAAGAAGGCTTAATTTACCCCTCTTCCCATTTGCACCTACACCCTTATTTCTTTTTGACTGCGTAGTAGAGAATTTTTGTTCTTTCCAATTCTTCCCTGCTTTGGTTTTTCGCTCCTTGTATCTTGAATTTTCTCCAGACATGACAACAAACTTGGTGTACCAATTAAGACAATTGTATATGCGACTGTTTTGGAAGACGCACTCAATGGTTTAGTTACAATTCGTCCACTTGCGTTGGGACAATTCGTATCTAAAAGGGTTAGTACTTTTTTCCGATTGATTGATATCTTTATAGTTTAGAGTCATTATATTTTTTATTTTTGCTTTGGTGCTTTCATCCGACAGGTTGAAAAGCAATGTGCATATTTCTATTCAGTTGCAATAACAGAAGAAGAAGCGAGAGCTGGATTTGTTTATCGAGCACAATCATCAGACAAAAGCAAATTCAAGGTTCAAATTTAATTTACTGCCATTGATATTAATAAAGGTTGGATGCTAGTTATGCTCAACCTGCTGATCTCAAGATTTTTGTTCTTGCTTTACGAAGAATGGCTTTTTTGCTATTATTTTTAAAATATATGATCTCATTGAATCCCAATTTTAAAAGTATTGTTGATCTCCGATCAAGAAATTAAATCTGCTTATCAGAAAATGGCTCTTAAGTATGTTTCTTTGATTTTTGTTTTTGAAATTGAATTGAGTTTGTGGTTTTTGGAAGGTATAGTTGAATTTTTTTCAATGTTTTTATTAGGGGTTTTGTTATTAATGTGTTGTTTATAAAGATTTGATTTTATTTTAGTGTATTATGGTTAATGATGGATAATGTTGATTTTGTTTTTGTAGAAGTGGAATAGGCACGGCAGTAATTAGGGAGATAATACAAGGGTTTTGTTTGAAAAATGAAGATAGTGTATAGTTTAAGTTCTGATATGTATTATGTAATGCGTTGAGTTTAGTTTTTGAGAATATTTTTGTGTTTGAAAATTGTTTTTATTCTTCCTTTTAAGTGATGATGATGCTATAACATGAGCGTATTTGGTTGTAATTCACTCATATTTATAGAGAGGCGTAGGCCCTGTTTGGATAAAAAGCTCATTTGCTGCTTATATCATGATAAGCGCTTATGTATAAGCTATTTCTGTAGGAAAATATAAAATAAAGTTAAACTATTTTTTCGTATAAGCTATTAGTTGTTTTCATAAGTTATTTTGGTAAACTTGTGAAAATAAGCTCAAAATTGCTAATGGACAATGTTAGTACTTATTGGATAAGCTGTGTTTATAAGTTTTCCAAAGACTTACAAAACTCATGTTAGTTGATGAGCTCAAATCAGCCGATCCAAGTAGAAATTGATGTGAGAGAGTATGAACTCTCTACTGCAGCCTTATGGTCGAGACCTATGAAGTCCAAACTCCAAACACCGAACGTGCCACTAATAGGGACACATAAACACTGATAATAATTTAAGAAAATAGAAATGATTGAATATATGTGTTAGTGTCATGTCGGTGTTGAACTATGAGACGTGTCAGACATAAGCCACACCTTCAATATGAAATGTCGGCCGGTGCTAAAAAGTTTAAGACTAGTATTTCAACATAGAGATGCATGATCCCAGATCTTTTCCTTCATTCGTTTATTCTATGTGAATTAATGATTTGTGACGGTATTTTTCCATTTTTATGAATAAGTATACAATAAACATTCATGACTTAATGGAGTTTTACTATATATAAGTTAACACACTTCCATTCCGGGTGCTCCTGGGTTACTCTATTTTACTGTTCTTCCTGTCACCTTTTGATCTGAACAGGGTTGGTTATTTTGTTAATCAGCTAAGTATGTTCCGTTTCAGGTTTCATCCTGACAAGAATGCTAATAATCCCAAAGCAGCTGATATGTTCAAAGAGGCTACCTTTTCTTATAATATCTTGTCGGATCCTAACAAACTGCATCAATATGACTCATCTGGCTTTGAGGTAATGTTAATTAATGTTTTGAACCGTTAAGACTTTTCGAGGGTCATCAATCCTACAAGTTCACGTTTTTTTATTGCTTTTTGAAGATTCCAAATTTGCACTGTTTTCTATTTTTAAAAAAAATGTTCTTGAACCTATTCAAATGGATCATTCGTGTTGAAATATTTCATGCTTGCCTGTAGGCCGTTGAATCAGATAGCCAAGAGTTAGAGTTGGATCTTTTAAGTTTGGGTGCTGTCAAAACATTGTTTGCTGCACTTTTTAGGTAAGAAGGCTTAATTTGGCTCTCTTCCCATTTGCACCAACACCCTTTTTTTTCTTTTTGACTGCGTAGTAGAGAATTTTTGTTCCTTCCAATTCTTCCCTGCTTTGGTTTTCCACTCCTTGTAACATAAACTTTCTCTACACATGATAACAAACCTGGTGTACTAATTAAGACAACTATATCTTCGGCTGTTTTGCAAGACACACTCGATGGTTCAGTTACAATTCGTCAACTTGCGTTGGGACAGTTCATATCTAAAAGGGTTAGTACTTTTATCCGATTGATTGATCTCTTTAGAGTTTACAGTCATTATATTTTTTATTTATGCTTTAGTGCTTTCATCTCACAGGTTGCGAAGCAATGTGCACATTTCTATTCAGTTACAATAACAGAAGAGGAATCAAGAGCTGAATTTGTTTATTGAGTGCAATAATCAGACAAAAGCAAATACAAGGTTCAAATTTAATTTTCTGCCATTGATATTAATAAAAGTTTGGATGCTAGTTATGCTCAACCAACTGATCTCAAGATTTTTGTTCCTGCTTTATGAAGAATGGCTTTTTTGCAATTATTTTTGAAATATATGACCTCACTGAATCTCAATTTTAAAAGTACTTCAAATTTACTAGAGTTTCAGTCATGTTATTTATCTACTTTGTGAGATCATTATTTCATGATAATAACTCCCCAACTTTGAGCAATTTCTTATGTCCTGAATTCGTTTGAAACTTTGAATAAGTAGGAAGACCATGTCCTGCAATTATAAATATGTTAGATATATAAATGATATTTTTTAATGGTATTGAATAATCATCTTTACACACTTATTATATTTTGACCACGAAGAAAATGTGGCCTAAGGCTTGCGCTCCAGGTATACAACATTTTCTCCTCTTTGTGTGAACATAATGTGTTTTTCTTTCTCCAAAGGAATTATGTCTAATGTAACGTGTAGTCCTTAAATGTTAGTGACTCTCTTGTTACTATTTAATACATACATTATTTTTGCATTTTTTTGAAATCTGAACAGTATATGTCGTTAATAATTACTGATGTAGTAAAGCAGTGTAAAAAATGGGAAGGATGCCTCTGCTGCATAGTATTTTATTGGCTTTCTTGTTTATCGTCTGGATCAAACAATGTAGGAAGACAATGCAAAAAATGGGAAGAAATACGAAGCTTCTTGATTGATGGATCAATCATTGAATATGCAGTCTTCTCAAGGTTAGCCGTGTAACTCTAGTAAATTTAACTTCTTTAATCACCGCAACATCTCTCTTTATTCATTTTTTACCTTTTGTTTTTTGGTTTTTAAGTTATTGAGTTTTGTCGTCAAAATATAATCTCTTAAATCACTGTTTCATATGTCTTTTTATTTTTTACCGGTTGTCTTTTGGGTTTATAACTATTGAGTTTTGTCTTTTTATTTTATTGAGTTATGTCTTCTATTTGTCGCGAAAATAAGATTTTAACTTCCATGGTTAAATGTTTGATAAATTGGAAGTTTGAACTTTTCCCTCGATGTCCCTTGATGCGTAACATAATATTTGAACCTATTTAGTTTTAAATTCGGTAAACAGAAAGTATTGAGATGACCCTTGTCGCGAAAACGAAATTTTAGCCTATATGGTTACAAGTTTGATAAATGAGAAGGTTGAACTTGTCGCTTAATTTGAAACATGATATGTGAACCTATTTTGTTTTAAATTCGGTAAAATGAAAGTCTTAAAACGACCCTTGACGCAAAAATGAGATTTTAGCTTATATGGGTACATGTTTGATAAAATGGAAGCTTGAATTTGTCTCTCGATGTCCCTTGATGCGTAACATAATATTTAAACCAATTTGGTTTTAAATTCGGTAGATAGAAAGTATTGGGATGACCCTTGTTGCAAAAACGAGATTTTAGCATATATGGTTACAAGTTTGATAAATGGAAATTGAACTTGTCCCTTGATTTAAAACATGATATGTGAACCTATTTGGTTTTGCATTCGGTAAAATGAAATTATTGGAATGACCCTTGGTGGAAAAATGAGATTTTAGCATATATGATTACACGTTTGATAAATATGAAGTTTGAGCTTGTCTCTCGATGTCCCTTGATTCGTAAAATAATATTTGAATATAGTTGGTTTTAAATTCGGTAAATCGAAAGTATTGGAAGACCCTTGTCGCGAAAACGAGATTTTAGCCTATTAGGTTACAAGTTTGATAAATGGGAAGGTTGAACTTGTCCTTTGATTTAAAACATGGTATGTGAACCTATTTGGTTTTGTATTCGGAAAAATAAATGTATTGGAATGATCCTTGTCGCAAAAATGTGATTTTAGCCTATATGATTACAAGTTTGATAGATATGAAGGTTGAACTTGTCCCTAGATGTCCCTTTATGCGTAACATAATTTTTGAACCTATTTGGTTTTAAATTCGGTAAATAGAAAGCATTGGAAGACCCTTGTCGCGAAAACAAGATTTTGGCCTATATGGTTACATGTTTGATAAATGAGATGATTGAACTTATCCCTTGATTTGAAACATGATATGTGAACCTATTTGGTTTTAAATTCGGTTAAATGAAAGTATTGAAATGACCCTTATCGCAAAAATGAGATTTTATCCTGTATGGTTTCATGTATGATAAATGGAAAGTTTGAACTTGTCCCTCGATGTCCCTTGATGCGAAACATGATATTTGAACCTATTTGATTTTAAATTCGGTAAAATGAAAGTATTGGAATGACCCTTGTCGCGAAAATGAGATTTTAGCAATATGGTTACATGTTTGAAAAATGGGAAGCTTGAACTCGTCCCTCGATGCCCCTTGATGCGTAAAATAATATTTAAACCTATTTGGTTTTAAATTTGGTAAATAGAAAGTATTGAAAGACCCTTGTCGCGAAAACGAGATTTTAGCCTATTAGGTTACAAGTTTGATAAATGGGAAGGTTGAACTTGTCCTTTGATTTAAAACATGGTATGTGAACCTATTTGGTTTTGTATTCGGAAAAATAAAAGTATTGGAATGATCCTTGTCGCAAAAATGTGATTTAGCCTATATTATTACAAGTTTGATAGATATGAAGGTTGAACTTGTCCCTAGATGTCCCTTGATGCGTAACATAATTTTTGAACCTATTTGGTTTTAAATTCGTTAAATAGAAAGCATTGGAAGACCCTTGTCGCGAAAACAAGATTTTGGCCTATATGGTTACATGTTTGATAAATGAGATGATTGAACTTATCCCTTGATTTGAAACATGATATGTGAACCTATTTGGTTAGTAAAATGAAAGTATTGAAATGACCCTTATCGCAAAAATGAGATTTTATCCTGTATGGTTTCATGTATGATAAATGGAAAGTTTGAACTTGTCCCTCGATGTCCCTTGATGCGAAACATGATATTTGAACCTATTTGGTTTTAAATTCGGTAAAATGAAAGTATTGGAATGACCCTTGTCGCGAAAATGAGATTTTAGCAATATGGTTACATGTTTGAAAAATGGGAAGCTTGAACTCGTCCCTCGATGCCCCTTGATGCGTAAAATAATATTTGAACCAATTTGGTTTTAAATTTGGTAAAAAGAAAGTATTGAAAGACCCTTGTCGCCAAAACGAGATTTTAGCTTATTTGGTTACAAGTTTGATAAATGAGAAGGTTGAACTTGTCCTTTGATTTAAATCATGGTATTTGAACCTTTTTGGTTTTGTATTTGGAAAAATAAAAGTATTGGAATGACCCTTGTCGCAAAAATGAGATCTTAGCCTATATGATTACAAGTTTGATAAATATGAAGGTTGAACTTGTCCCTCGATGTCCCTTGATGCATAGCATAATTCTTGAACCTATTTGGTTTTAAATTCGGTAAATAGAAAGTATTGGGATGACCCTTGTCGCAAAAATGAGATTTTAGCCTATATGATTACTAGTTGGATAAAAATGAAGGTTGAACTTGTCCCTCAATGTTCCTTTATGTGAAATATGATATTTGAACCTATTTGGTTTTAAATTCGGTAAAAGAAAAGTATTGGAATGATCCTTGTCGCGAAAATGGGGATCTTAACCTATATGATTACAAGTTTGATAAATATGAAGGTTGAACTTATCCCTCGATGACATAATTTTTGAACCTATTTGGTTTTAAATTCGGTAAATAGAAAATATTGGAATTAACCTTCTCGCAAAAATGAGATTTTAACCTATATACATACAAGTTTGATAATAATGAACGTTGAACTTGTCCCTCGATGTCCCTTTTATGCGAAACATGAACCTATTTGGTTTAAAATTCGGTAAAATGAAAGTATTGAAATGACCCTTGTCGCATAAATGAGATTTTAGCCTATATGGTTACATGTTTGATAAGTGGGAAGTTTGAACTTGTCCCTCGATGTCCCTTGATGCGAAACATGATATTTGAACCTATTTGGTTTTAAATTCGATAAAATGAATATATTGGAATGACCCTTGTCGCGGAAATGAGATTTTAGCAATATGGTTACATGTTTGATAAATGGGAAGTTTGAGCTTTTCCCTCGATCTCCGTTGTTGCGTAACATAATATTTGAGCCTATTTGGTTTTAAATTCGGTAAAATAAAAGTATTGGAATGACCCTTGTCGCGAAAATGAGATTTTAGCTATATGGTTACATGTTTGATGAATGAGAAGTTTGAGCTTTTCCCTCGATCTCCGTTGTTGCGTAACATAATATTTGAGCCTATTTGGTTTTAAATTTGGTAAATAAAAAGTATTGGAAGACCCTTGTCGCGAAAATGAATTTTTAGCCTATATGGTTAAAAGTTTGAAAAATGGCAATGATGAACTTGTCCCTTGATTTGAAACATGATATGTTGACCTATTTGGTTTTGTATTTGGGAAAATGAAAGTACTGGAATGATCCTTGTTGCGAAAATGAGATTTTAGGCTATATGGTTACAAGTTTGAAAAATGGGAAGGTTGAACTTGTCCCTTGATTTAAAACATGTGAACCTGTTTGGTTTTAAATTTAGTAAAACGAAAGTATTAGAATGACTCTTGTCGCGAAAATGAGATGTTAGCTATATGGTTACCTGTTTTAAAAATGGGAAGTTTGAACTCGTCCCTCGATGTCCCTTGTTGCGCAACATAATATTTGAACCTATTTGGTTTTAAATTCGGTAAAATGAAAGTATTGGAATGATCATTGTCGTGAAAATGGGGATCTTAGCCTATATGATTACAAGTTTGATAAATATGAAAGTTGGACTTGTCCCTCGATGTCCCTTGATGCATAACATAATTTTTGAACCTATTTGGTTTTAAATTCGGTAAATAGAAAATATTGGAATTAACCGTCTCGCAAAAATGAGATTTTAACCTATATGATTACAAGTTTGATAATAATGAACGTTGAACTTGTCCCTCGATGTCCCTTTATGCGAAACATGATATTTGAACCTATTTGGTTTTAAATTCGGTAAAATGAAAGTATTGAAATGACGCTTGTCGCGAAAGGAGATTTTAGCCTATATGGTTACATGTTTGATAAGTGGGAAATTTGAACTTGTCCCTCGATGTCCCTTGATGCGAAACATGATATTTGAACCTATTTGGTTTTAAATTCGGTAAAATGAAAGTATTGGAATGACCCTTGTCGCGAAAATGAGATTTTAGCCTATATGGTTACATGTTTGACAAGTGGGAAGTTTGAACTTGTCCCTCGATGTCCCTTGATGCGAAACATGATATTTGAACCTATTTGGTTTTAAATTCGGTAAAATGAAAGTATTGGAATGACCCTTGTCGCGAAAATGAGATTTTAGCCTATATGGTTACATGTTTGAGAAGTGGGAAGTTTGAACTTGTCCCTCGATGTCCCTTGATGCGAAACATGATATTTGAACCTATTTGGTTTTAAATTCGGTAAAATGAAAGTATTGAAATGACGCTTGTCGCGAAAGGAGATTTTAGCCTATATGGTTACATGTTTGATAAGTGGGAAGTTTGAACTTGTCCCTCGATGTCCCTTGATGCGAAACATGATATTTGAACCTATTTGGTTTTAAATTCGGTAAAATGAAAGTATTGGAATGACCCTTGTCGCGAAAATGAGGTTTTAGCCTATATGGTTACATGTTTGACAAGTGGGAAGTTTGAACTTGTCCCTCGATGTCCCTTGATGCGAAACATGATATTTGAACCTATTTGGTTTTAAATTCGGTAAAATGAAAGTATTGGAATGACCCTTGTCGCGAAAATGAGATTTTAGCCTATATGCTTACATGTTTGAGAAGTGGGAAGTTTGAACTTGTCCCTCGATGTCCCTTGATGCGAAACATGATATTTGAACCTATTTGGTTTTAAATTCGGTAAAATGAAAGTATTGGAATGACCCTTGTCGCGAAAATGAGATTTTAGCCTATATGGTTACATGTTTGATAAGTGGGAAGTTTGAACTTGTCCCTCGATGTCCCTTGATGCGAAACATGATATTTGAACCTATTTGGTTTTAAATTCGGTAAAATGAAAGTATTGGAATGACCCTTGTCGCGAAAATGAGATTTTAGCCTATATGGTTACATGTTTGATAAGTGGGAAGTTTGAACTTGTCCCTCGATGTCCCTTGATGCGAAACATGATATTTGAACCTATTTGGTTTTAAATTCGGTAAAATGAAATTATTGGAATGACCCTTGTCGCGAAAATGAGATTTTAGCCTATATGGTTACATGTTTGATAAGTGGGAAGTTTGAACTTGTCCCTCGATGTCCCTTGATGCGAAACATGATATTTGAACCTATTTGGTTTTAAATTCGGTAAAATGAAAGTATTGGAATGACCCTTGTCGCGAAAATGAGTTTTTAGCCTATATGGTTACATGTTTGAGAAGTGGGAAGTTTGAACTTGTCCCTCGATGTCCCTTGATGCGAAACATGATATTTGAACCTATTTGGTTTTAAATTCGGTAAAATGAAAGTATTGGAATGACCCTTGTCGCGAAAATGAGATTTTAGCCTATATGGTTACATGTTTGATAAGTGGGAAGTTTGAACTTGTCCCTCGATGTCCCTTGATGCGAAACATGATATTTGAACCTATTTGGTTTTAAATTCGGTAAAATGAAAGTATTGGAATGACCCTTGTCGCGAAAATGAGATTTTAGCCTATATGGTTACATGTTTGATAAGTGGGAAGTTTGAACTTGTCCCTCGATGTCCCTTGATGCGATACATAATATTTGAACCTATTTGGTTTTAAATTCGGTAAAATGAAAGTATTGGAATGACCCTTGTCGCGAAAATGAGATTTTAGCATATACGGTTACATGTTTGATAAGTGGGAAGTTTGAACTTATCCCTCGATGTCCCTTGATGCGAAACATGATATTTGAACCTATTTGGTTTTAAATTCGGTAAAATGAAAGTACTGGAATGATCCTTGTTGCGAAAATGAGATTTTAGGCTATATGGTTACAAGTTTGAAAAATGGGAAGGTTGAACTTGTCCCTTGATTTAAAACATGTGAACCTGTTTGGTTTTAAATTTAGTAAAACGAAAGTATTAGAATGACTCTTGTCGCGAAAATGAGATGTTAGCTATATGGTTACCTGTTTTAAAAATGGGAAGTTTGAACTCGTCCCTCGATGTCCCTTGTTGCGCAACATAATATTTGAACCTATTTGGTTTTAAATTCGGTAAAATGAAAGTATTGGAATGATCATTGTCGTGAAAATGGGGATCTTAGCCTATATGATTACAAGTTTGATAAATATGAAAGTTGGACTTGTCCCTCGATGTCCCTTGATGCATAACATAATTTTTGAACCTATTTGGTTTTAAATTCGGTAAATAGAAAATATTGGAATTAACCGTCTCGCAAAAATGAGATTTTAACCTATATGATTACAAGTTTGATAATAATGAACGTTGAACTTGTCCCTCGATGTCCCTTTATGCGAAACATGATATTTGAACCTATTTGGTTTTAAATTCGGTAAAATGAAAGTATTGAAATGACGCTTGTCGCGAAAGGAGATTTTAGCCTATATGGTTACATGTTTGATAAGTGGGAAATTTGAACTTGTCCCTCGATGTCCCTTGATGCGAAACATGATATTTGAACCTATTTGGTTTTAAATTCGGTAAAATGAAAGTATTGGAATGACCCTTGTCGCGAAAATGAGATTTTAGCCTATATGGTTACATGTTTGACAAGTGGGAAGTTTGAACTTGTCCCTCGATGTCCCTTGATGCGAAACATGATATTTGAACCTATTTGGTTTTAAATTCGGTAAAATGAAAGTATTGGAATGACCCTTGTCGCGAAAATGAGATTTTAGCCTATATGGTTACATGTTTGAGAAGTGGGAAGTTTGAACTTGTCCCTCGATGTCCCTTGATGCGAAACATGATATTTGAACCTATTTGGTTTTAAATTCGGTAAAATGAAAGTATTGAAATGACGCTTGTCGCGAAAGGAGATTTTAGCCTATATGGTTACATGTTTGATAAGTGGGAAGTTTGAACTTGTCCCTCGATGTCCCTTGATGCGAAACATGATATTTGAACCTATTTGGTTTTAAATTCGGTAAAATGAAAGTATTGGAATGACCCTTGTCGCGAAAATGAGATTTTAGCCTATATGGTTACATGTTTGACAAGTGGGAAGTTTGAACTTGTCCCTCGATGTCCCTTGATGCGAAACATGATATTTGAACCTATTTGGTTTTAAATTCGGTAAAATGAAAGTATTGGAATGACCCTTGTCGCGAAAATGAGATTTTAGCCTATATGCTTACATGTTTGAGAAGTGGGAAGTTTGAACTTGTCCCTCGATGTCCCTTGATGCGAAACATGATATTTGAACCTATTTGGTTTTAAATTCGGTAAAATGAAAGTATTGGAATGACCCTTGTCGCGAAAATGAGATTTTAGCCTATATGGTTACATGTTTGATAAGTGGGAAGTTTGAACTTGTCCCTCGATGTCCCTTGATGCGAAACATGATATTTGAACCTATTTGGTTTTAAATTCGGTAAAATGAAAGTATTGGAATGACCCTTGTCGCGAAAATGAGATTTTAGCCTATATGGTTACATGTTTGATAAGTGGGAAGTTTGAACTTGTCCCTCGATGTCCCTTGATGCGAAACATGATATTTGAACCTATTTGGTTTTAAATTCGGTAAAATGAAATTATTGGAATGACCCTTGTCGCGAAAATGAGATTTTAGCCTATATGGTTACATGTTTGATAAGTGGGAAGTTTGAACTTGTCCCTCGATGTCCCTTGATGCGAAACATGATATTTGAACCTATTTGGTTTTAAATTCGGTAAAATGAAAGTATTGGAATGACCCTTGTCGCGAAAATGAGTTTTTAGCCTATATGGTTACATGTTTGAGAAGTGGGAAGTTTGAACTTGTCCCTCGATGTCCCTTGATGCGAAACATGATATTTGAACCTATTTGGTTTTAAATTCGGTAAAATGAAAGTATTGGAATGACCCTTGTCGCGAAAATGAGATTTTAGCCTATATGGTTACATGTTTGATAAGTGGGAAGTTTGAACTTGTCCCTCGATGTCCCTTGATGCGAAACATGATATTTGAACCTATTTGGTTTTAAATTCGGTAAAATGAAAGTATTGGAATGACCCTTGTCGCGAAAATGAGATTTTAGCCTATATGGTTACATGTTTGATAAGTGGGAAGTTTGAACTTGTCCCTCGATGTCCCTTGATGCGATACATAATATTTGAACCTATTTGGTTTTAAATTCGGTAAAATGAAAGTATTGGAATGACCCTTGTCGCGAAAATGAGATTTTAGCATATACGGTTACATGTTTGATAAGTGGGAAGTTTGAACTTATCCCTCGATGTCCCTTGATGCGAAACATGATATTTGAACCTATTTGGTTTTAAATTCGGTAAAATGAAAGTATTGGAATGACCCTTGTCGCGAAAATGAGATTTTAGCTATATGGTTACATGTTTGATAAATGGGAAGTTTGAGCTTTTCCCTCGATCTCCGTTGTTGCGTAACATAATATTTGAGCCTATTTGGTTTTAAATTCGGTAAAATAAAAGTATTAGAATGACCCTTGTCGCGAAAATGAGATTTTAGCTATATGGTTACATGTTTGATGAATGAGAAGTTTGAGCTTTTCCCTCGATCTCCGTTGTTGCGTAACATAATATTTGAGCCTATTTGGTTTTAAATTTGGTAAATAAAAAGTATTGAAAGACCCTTGTCGCGAAAATGAATTTTTAGCCTATATGGTTAAAAGTTTGAAAAATGGCAATGATGAACTTGTCCCTTGATTTGAAACATGATATGTTGACCTATTTGGTTTTGTATTTGGGAAAATGAAAGTACTGGAATGATCCTTGTTGCGAAAATGAGATTTTAGGCTATATGGTTACAAGTTTGAAAAATGGGAAGGTTGAACTTGTCCCTTGATTTAAAACATGTGAACCTGTTTGGTTTTAAATTTGGTAAAACGAAAGTATTAGAACGACTCTTGTCGCAAAAATGAGATTTTAGCTATATGGTTACCTGTTTTAAAAATGGGAAGTTTGAACTCGTCCCTCGATGTCCCTTGTTGCGCAACATAATATTTGAACCTATTTGGTTTTAAATTCGGTAAAATGAAAGTATTGGAATGATCATTGTCGTGAAAATGGGGATCTTAGCCTATATGATTACAAGTTTGATAAATATGAAAGTTGGACTTGTCCCTCGATGTCCCTTGATGCATAACATAATTTTTGAACCTATTTGGTTTTAAATTCGGTAAATAGAAAATATTGGAATTAACCGTCTCGCAAAAATGAGATTTTAACCTATATGATTACAAGTTTGATAATAATGAACGTTGAACTTGTCCCTCGATGTCCCTTTATGCGAAACATGATATTTGAACCTTTTTGGTTTTAAATTCGGTAAAATGAAAGTATTGAAATGACGCTTGTCGCGAAAGGAGATTTTAGCCTATATGGTTACATGTTTGATAAGTGGGAAGTTTGAACTTGTCCCTCGATGTCCCTTGATGCGAAACATGATATTTGAACCTATTTGGTTTTAAATTCGGTAAAATGAAAGTATTGGAATGACCCTTGTCGTGAAAATGAGATTTTAGCCTATATGGTTACATGTTTGATAAGTGGGAAGTTTGAACTTGTCCCTCGATGTCCCTTGATGCGAAACATGAAATTTGAACCTATTTGGTTTTAAATTCGGTAAAATGAAAGTATTGGAATGACCCTTGTCGCGAAAATGAGATTTTAGCCTATATGGTTACATGTTTGATAAGTGGGAAGTTTGAACTTGTCCCTCGATGTCCCTTGATGCGAAACATGATATTTGAACCTATTTGGTTTTAAATTCGGTAAAATGAAAGTATTGGAATGACCCTTGTCGCGAAAATGAGATTTTAGCCTATATGGTTACATGTTTGATAAGTGGGAAGTTTGAACTTGTCCCTCGATGTCCCTTGATGCGAAACATGAAATTTGAACCTATTTGGTTTTAAATTCGGTAAAATGAAAGTATTGGAATGACCCTTGTCGCGAAAATGAGATTTTAGCCTATATGGTTACATGTTTGATAAGTGGGAAGTTTGAACTTGTCCCTCGATGTCCCTTGATGCGAAACATGATATTTGAACCTATTTGGTTTTAAATTCGGTAAAATCAAAGTATTGGAATGACCCTTGTCGCGAAAATGAGATTTTAGCCTATATGGTTACATGTTTGATAAGTGGGAAGTTTGAACTTGTCCCTCGATGTCCCTTGATGCGAAACATAATATTTGAACCTATTTGGTTTTAAATTCGGTAAAATGAAAGTATTGGAATGACCCTTGTCGCGAAAATGAGATTTTAGCATATATGGTTACATGTTTGATAAGTGGGAAGTTTGAACTTATCCCTCGATGTCCCTTGATGCGTAACATGATATTTGAACCTATTTGGTTTTAAATTCGGTAAAATGAAAGTATTGCAATGACCCTTGTCGCGAAAATGAGATTTTAGCCTATATGGTTACATGTTTGATAAGTGGGAAGTTTGAACTTGTCCCTCGATGTCCCTTGATGCGAAACATGATATTTGAACCTATTTGGTTTTAAATTCGGTAAAATGAAAGTATTGGAATGACCCTTGTCGCGAAAATGAGATTTTGGCCTATATGGTTACATGTTTGATAAGTGGGAAGTTTGAACTTGTCCCTCGATGTCCCTTGATGCGAAACATGATATTTGAACCTATTTGGTTTTAAATTCGGTAAAATGAAAGTATTGGAATGACCCTTGTCGCGAAAATGAGATTTTAGCTATATGGTTACATGTTTGATAAATGGGAAGTTTGAGCTTTTCCCTCGATCTCCGTTGTTGCGTAACATAATATTTGAGCCTATTTGGTTTTAAATTCGGTAAAATAAAAGTATTGGAATGACCCTTGTCGCGAAAATGAGATTTTAGCTATATGGTTACATGTTTGATGAATGAGAAGTTTGAGCTTTTCCCTCGATCTCCGTTGTTGCGTAACATAATATTTGAGCCTATTTGGTTTTAAATTTGGTAAATAAAAAGTATTGAAAGACCCTTGTCGCGAAAATGAATTTTTAGCCTATATGGTTAAAAGTTTGAAAAATGGCAATGATGAACTTGTCCCTTGATTTGAAACATGATATGTTGACCTATTTGGTTTTGTATTTGGGAAAATGAAAGTACTGGAATGATCCTTGTTGCGAAAATGAGATTTTAGGCTATATGGTTACAAGTTTGAAAAATGGGAAGGTTGAACTTGTCCCTTGATTTAAAACATGTGAACCTGTTTGGTTTTAAATTTGGTAAAACGAAAGTATTAGAATGACTCTTGTCGCGAAAATGAGATTTTAGCTATATGGTTACCTGTTTTAAAAATGGGAAGTTTGAACTCGTCCCTCGATGTCCCTTGTTGCGCAACATAATATTTGAACCTATTTGGTTTTAAATTCGGTAAAATGAAAGTATTGGAATGATCATTGTCGTGAAAATGGGGATCTTAGCCTATATGATTACAAGTTTGATAAATATGAAAGTTGGACTTGTCCCTCGATGTCCCTTGATGCATAACATAATTTTTGAACCTATTTGGTTTTCAATTCGGTAAATAGAAAATATTGGAATTATCCTTCTCGCAAAAATGAGATTTTAACCTATATGATTACAAGTTTGATAATAATGAACGTTGAACTTGTCCCTCGATGTCCCTTTATGCGAAACATGATATTTGAACCTATTTGGTTTTAAATTCGGTAAATTGAAAGTATTGAAATGATGCTTGTCGCGAAAATGAGATTTTAGCCTATATGGTTACATGTTTGATAAGTGGGAAGTTTGAACTTGTCCCTCGATGTCCCTTGATGCGAAACATGATATTTGAACCTATTTGGTTTTAAATTCGGTAAAATGAAAGTATTGGAATGACCCTTGTCGCGAAAATGAGATTTTAGCTATATGGTTACATGTGTGATAAATGGGAAGTTTTAGCTTTTCCCTCGATCTCCGTTGTTGCGTAACATAATATTTGAGCCTATTTGGTTTTAAAATCGGTAATAAAAAGTATTGAAAGACCCTTGTCGCGAAAATGAATTTTTAGCCTATATGGTTAAAAGTTTGAAAAATGGTAATGATGAACTTGTCCCTTGATTTGAAACATGATATGTTGACCTATTTGGTTTTGAATTCGGTAAAATGAAATTATTGGAATGATCCTTATTGCGAAAATGAGATTTTAGCCTATATGGTTACAAGTTTGAAAAATGGGAAGGTTGAACTTTGTCCCTTGACTTGAAACATGATATGTTAACCTATTTGGTTTTATATTCGGTAAAATGAAAGTATTGGAATGACCCGTGTCGCGAAAATGAGATTTTAGCGTATATGGTTACATGTTTGATAAGTGGGAAGTTTGAACTTGTCCCTTGATGTCCCTTGATGCGAAACATGATATTTGAACCTATTTGGTTTTAAATTCTGTAAAATGAAAGTATTGGAATGACCCTTGTCGCGAAAATGAGATTTTAGCTATATGGTTACATGTTTGATAAATGGGAAGTTTGAGCTTTTCCCTCGATCTCCGTTGATGCATAACATAATATTTGAACCTATTTGGTTTTAAATTCTGTAAATAGAAAGTAATGGGATGACCCTTGTCGCAAAAATGAGATTTTAGCCTATATGATTACAAGTTTGATAAAAATGAAGGTTGAACTTGTCCCTCGTTGTCCCTTGATGCGAAACATGATATTTGAACTTATTTGGTTTTAAATTCGGTAAAATGAAAGTATTGGAATGACCCTTGTCGCGAAAATGAGATTTTAGCTATATGGTTACATGTTTGATAAATGAGAAGTTTGAGCTTTTCCCTTTATCTCCGTTGATGCGTAACATAATATTTGAACCTATTTGGTTTTAAATTCAGTAAATAAAAAGTATTGAAAGACCCTTGTCGCGAAAATGAAATTTTAGCCTATTTGGTTAAAAGTTTGAAAAATGGGAAGGTTGAACTTGTCCCTTGATTTGAAACATGATATGTTGACCTATTTGGTTTTGTATTCGGTAAAATGAAAGTATTGGAATGATCCTTGTTGCGAAAATGAGATTTTAGCCTATATGGTTACACGTTTGATAAATATGAAGTTTGAACTTGTCCCTCGATGTCCCTTGATGCGTAACATAATATTTGAGCCTATTTGATTTTAAATTCGGTAAATAGAAAGTACTGGAAGACCCTTGTCGCGAAAACGAGATTTTAGCTTATTTGGTTACAAGTTTTATAAATGGGAAGGTAGAACTTGTCCTTTGATTTAAAATATGGTATTTGAACCTATATGGTTTTAAATTTGGTAAAACGAAAGTATTAGAATGACTCTTGTCGCGAAAATGAGATTTTAGCTATATGGTTACCTGTTTGAAAAATGGGAAGTTCGAACTCGTCCCTCGATGTCCCTTGTTGCGTAACAAAATATTTGAACCTATTTGGTTTTAAATTCGGTAAATAGAAAGTATTGGAAGACCCTTGTCGCGAAAACGAGATTTTAGCCTATTTGGTTACAAGTTTGATAAATGGGAAGGTTGAACTTGTCCTTTGATTTAAAATATGGTATTTGAACCTATTTGGTTTTGTAGTCGGAAAAATAAAAGTATTGGAATGACCTTTGTCGCAAAAATGAGATCTTAGTCTATATGATTACAAGTTTGATAAATATGAAGGTTGAACTTGTCTGTTGATGTCCCTTGATGCATAACATAATTTTTGAACCTATTTGGTTTTGAATTCGGCAAATAAAAAGTATTGGGATGACCCTTGTCGCAAAAATGATATTTTAGCCTATATGATTACAAGTTTGATAAAAATGAAGGTTGAACTTGTCCCTCGATGTTCCTTTATGCGAAACATGATAAATGAAGGTTGAACTTGTTTCCATAAATAGCTTATTTGCCGGAGTTTACGTCGCTCAAAATTATAAACTGCCTAACATTGCTGAGAGGGCAGATACCGTCTTGAAAATGGTCAAAGAAGTCTATGAAAGATACCGCAATGATTAATGATTAGTAATCAGGTTCTTGTTTTAACTTTTTTGTCTGTTTTTAATCATAGATACTACTTACCATAGGATCAATCAAATTTCTTCATTTCAAAACATAGATCAGTAGAATTATGTTAATTGGAGTTGTATTCATGATTATCCAACTAAACTTTATGCCTTAATAACATTTTTTTTTGTTATATTGTTCTTTATGCTGATGCTGGTATTATATTGTTTGTGTAACAATTTGTATCTTTCCATTTCTTCTTTTGTGTATCTTGTCTCAAAACCTAGTGAGATAAGACTTGGATTGTTATTGTTGTTTTACATGTACGCCTATTATAATGGTATGTCTTACATTGCGCAAACATGATGAAGGGTCAATGTGCTATTTAACTATGAAGCATAGACACGACATGCCAACACTGCTAATGTAAAAAAACATAGGACACCGTCATCACAACATTTATATTAATTTGTTTAGGTAACGAGGATCTACATTCTAAGTTCTAATAGAATATTAGGCTTTTTGGGATGTGATCTCTTAATGTATATTAGCTGTCTAGTTGTCGCTTTTCATTTACTTAGACAGGGCAATCATTGAAAGTAGGGGCTGATTAAAGAATGATTCGGTAATGAGTTATGGAAAATGCGAGGTTATCATCCACAATGAGCAAATATGATCCTTGCATAGTATTTGTTTAGGGGATATGCGGGGGATAGGATGGGGGAGAGAGGGGATGAAAGGAATTATTTTAAATTTTGTTCTTTGGTTTATTGTTTTTGAGGGATAGGAAGATAAAGGGATTAGAGGGGAGTCAACTTCATTCTCACTTAAGTGAGACTCTCCTTCAATATTGGGAAGATTTGTAGGGTTCAGAAGATTAAGTAATTCAATATAAAGTTTAACTAGATCAACCAAAATATCCTTAAAATGCCAAGGAGAAATGTGCGCTGTGTCTGATCTTCCTTTCATTGAGGTTCTCTCTATATCTATATCTCAATATCCTTGGTGTAGTTAGTGAAGTTGCATGGCTGTCAATCAATGCTTGGTTCATGTGCAGGGTAAATGGGAAAATGGTGCGTGTAAATTGAACAGAAAGAAAATAGAGATTAATGAGTTGGCCTGCTTTGTGTATGTTTGGGTGAGTGTTTGGCAAATGTGTTTCAGAATAAACTTGATTTTGTAAAATTGTTTTGCAGCTTAATACAAAAGCTTTCAATAACTTCTGGCTAATATGTGATTTAGATGTTAGATTTGATCACTTTTTGCTAACAACAATTAAACATCTATACTTTACTAAAAGTTAAATCAGTGTTGTTCAATTGATATGTTTTATGATTTGCGTAGGCCGTTGAATCATATAGCCAAGAGTTAGAGTTGAATGTTTCAAGTTTGGGTGCTGTCAAAACAATGTTTGCTGCACTTTTTAGGTAAGAAGGCTTAATTTACCCCTCTTCCCATTTGCACCTACACCCTTATTTCTTTTTGACTGCGTAGTAGAGAATTTTTGTTCTTTCCAATTCTTCCCTGCTTTGGTTTTTCGCTCCTTGTATCTTGAATTTTCTCCAGACATGACAACAAACTTGGTGTACCAATTAAGACAATTGTATATGCGACTGTTTTGGAAGACGCACTCAATGGTTTAGTTACAATTCGTCCACTTGCGTTGGGACAATTCGTATCTAAAAGGGTTAGTACTTTTTTCCGATTGATTGATATCTTTATAGTTTACAGTCATTATATTTTTTATTTTTGCTTTGGTGCTTTCATCTGACAGGTTGAAAAGCAATGTGCATATTTCTATTCAGTTGCAATAACAGAAGAAGAAGCGAGAGCTGGATTTGTTTATCGAGCGCAATCATCAGACAAAAGCAAATTCAAGGTTCAAATTTAATTTACTGCCATTGATATTAATAAAGGTTGGATGCTAGTTATGCTCAACCTGCTGATCTCAAGATTTTTGTTCTTGCTTTACGAAGAATGGCTTTTTTGCTATTATTTTTAAAATATATGATCTCATTGAATCCCAATTTTAAAAGTATTGTTGATCTCCGATCAAGAAGTTAAATCTGCTTATCAGAAAATGGCTCTTAAGTATGTTTCTTTGATTTTTGTTTTTGAAATTGAATTGAGTTTGTGGTTTTTGGAAGGTATAGTTGAATTTTTTTCAATGTTTTTATTAGGGGTTTTGTTATTAATGTGTTGTTTATAAAGATTTGATTTTATTTTAGTGTATTATGGTTAATGATGGATAATGTTGATTTTGTTTTTGTAGAAGTGGAATAGGCACGGCAGTAATTAGGGAGATAATACAAGGGTTTTGTTTGAAAAATGAAGATAGTGTATAGTTTAAGTTCTGATATGTATTATGTAATGCGTTGAGTTTAGTTTTTGAGAATATTTTTGTGTTTGAAAATTGTTTTTATTCTTCCTTTTAAGTGATGATGATGCTATAACATGAGCGTATTTGGTTGTAATTCACTCATATTTATAGAGGCGTAGGCCCTGTTTGGATAAAAAGCTCATTTGCTGCTTATATCATGATAAGCGCTTATGTATAAGCTATTTCTGTAGGAAAATATAAAATAAAGTTAAACTATTTTTTCGTATAAGCTATTAGTTGTTTTCATAAGTTATTTTGGTAAACTTGTGAAAATAAGCTCAAAATTGCTAATGGACAATGTTAGTACTTATTGGATAAGCTGTGTTTATAAGTTTTCCAAAGACTTACAAAACTCATGTTAGTTGATGAGCTCAAATCAGCCGATCCAAGTAGAAATTGATGTGAGAGAGTATGAACTCTACTGCAGCCTTATGGTCGAGACCTATGAAGTCCAAACTCCAAACACCGAACGTGCCACTAATAGGGACACATAAACACTGATAATAATTTAAGAAAATAGAAATGATTGAATATATGTGTTAGTGTCATGTCGGTGTTGAACTATGAGACGTGTCAGACATAAGCCACACCTTCAATATGAAATGTCGGCCGGTGCTAAAAAGTTTAAGACTAGTATTTCAACATAGAGATGCATGATCCCAGATCTTTTCCTTCATTCGTTTATTCTATGTGAATTAATGATTTGTGACGGTATTTTTCCATTTTTATGAATAAGTATACAATAAACATTCATGACTTAATGGAGTTTTACTATATATAAGTTAACACACTTCCATTCCGGGTGCTCCTGGGTTACTCTATTTTACTGTTCTTCCTGTCACCTTTTGATCTGAACAGGGTTGGTTATTTTGTTAATCAGCTAAGTATGTTCCGTTTCAGGTTTCATCCTGACAAGAATGCTAATAATCCCAAAGCAGCTGATATGTTCAAAGAGGCTACCTTTTCTTATAATATCTTGTCGGATCCTAACAAACTGCATCAATATGACTCATCTGGCTTTGAGGTAATGTTAATTAATGTTTTGAACCGTTAAGACTTTTCGAGGGTCATCAATCCTACAAGTTCACGTTTTTTATTGCTTTTTGAAGATTCCAAATTCGCACTGTTTTCTATTTTTAAAAAAAATGTTCTTGAACCTATTCAAATGGATCATTCGTGTTGAAATATTTCATGCTTGCCTGTAGGCCGTTGAATCAGATAGCCAAGAGTTAGAGTTGGATCTTTTAAGTTTGGGTGCTGTCAAAACATTGTTTGCTGCACTTTCTCTCTTCCCATTTGCACCAACACCCTTTTTTTTCTTTTTGACTGCGTAGTAGAGAATTTTTGTTCCTTCCAATTCTTCCCTGCTTTGGTTTTCCACTCCTTGTAACATAAACTTTCTCTACACATGATAACAAACCTGGTGTACTAATTAAGACAACTATATCTTCGGCTGTTTTGCAAGACACACTCGATGGTTCAGTTACAATTCGTCAACTTGCGTTGGGACAGTTCATATCTAAAAGGGTTAGTACTTTTATCCGATTGATTGATCTCTTTAGAGTTTACAGTCATTATATTTTTTATTTATGCTTTAGTGCTTTCATCTCACAGGTTGCGAAGCAATGTGCACATTTCTATTCAGTTACAATAACAGAAGAGGAAGCAAGAGCTGAATTTGTTTATTGAGTGCAATAATCAGACAAAAGCAAATACAAGGTTCAAATTTAATTTTCTGCCATTGATATTAATAAAAGTTTGGATGCTAGTTATGCTCAACCAACTGATCTCAAGATTTTTGTTCCTGCTTTATGAAGAATGGCTTTTTTGCAATTATTTTTGAAATATATGACCTCACTGAATCTCAATTTTAAAAGTACTTCAAATTTACTAGAGTTTCAGTCATGTTATTTTTCTACTTTGTGAGATCATTATTTCATGATAATAACTCCCCAACTTTGAGCAATTTCTTATGTCCTGAATTCGTTTGAAACTTTGAATAAGTAGGAAGACCATGTCCTGCAATTATAAATATGTTAGATATATAAATGATATTTTTTAATGGTATTGAATAATCATCTTTACACACTTATTATATTTTGACCACGAAGAAAATGTGGCCTAAGGCTTGCGCTCCAGGTATACAACATTTTCTCCTCTTTGTGTGAACATAATGTGTTTTTCTTTCTCCAAAGGAATTATGTCTAATGTAACGTGTAGTCCTTAAATGTTAGTGACTCTCTTGTTACTATTTAATACATACATTATTTTTGCATTTTTTTGAAATCTGAACATTATATGTCGTTAATAATTACTGATGTAGTAAAGCAGTGTAAAAAATGGGAAGGATGCCTCTGCTGCATAGTATTTTATTGGCTTTCTTGTTTATCGTCTGGATCAAACAATGTAGGAAGACAATGCAAAAAATGGGAAGAAATACGAAGCTTCTTGATTGATGGATCAATCATTGAATATGCGGTCTTCTCAAGGTTAGCCGTGTAACTCTAGTAAATTTAACTTCTTTAATCACCGCAACATCTCTCTTTATTCATTTTTTACCTTTTGTTTTTTGGTTTTTAAGTTATTGAGTTTTGTCGTCAAAATATAATCTCTTAAATCACTGTTTCATATGTCTTTTTATTTTTTACCGGTTGTCTTTTGGGTTTATAACTATTGAGTTTTGTCTTTTTATTTTATTGAGTTATGTCTTCTATTTGTCGCGAAAATAAGATTTTAACTTCCATGGTTAAATGTTTGATAAATTGGAAGTTTGAACTTTTCCCTCGATGTCCCTTGATGCGTAACAAAATATTTGAACCTATTTAGTTTTAAATTCGGTAAACAGAAAGTATTGAGATGACCCTTGTCGCGAAAACGAAACTTTAGCCTATATGGTTACAAGTTTGATAAATGAGAAGGTTGAACTTGTCCCTTAATTTGAAACATGATATGTGAACCTATTTTGTTTTAAATTCGGTAAAATGAAAGTCTTAAAACGACCCTTGTCGCAAAAATGAGATTTTAGCTTATATGCGTACATGTTTGATAAAATGGAAGCTTGAACTTGTCTCTCGATGTCCCTTGATGCGTAACATAATATTTAAACCAATTTGGTTTTAAATTCGGTAGATAGAAAGTATTGGGATGACCCTTGTTGCAAAAACGAGATTTTAGCATATATGGTTACAAGTTTGATAAATGGAAATATAGAACTTGTCCCTTGATTTAAAACATGATATGTGAACCTATTTGGTTTTGCATTCGGTAAAATGAAAGTATTCGAATGACCCTTGTTGCGAAAATAAGATTTTAGCTATATGGTTACAAGTTTGATAAATATGAGGTTTGAACTTGTCCCTCAATGTCCCTTTATGCGAAACATGATATTTGAATATTTGGTTTTAAATTCGGTAAAAGTATTGAATTGACCCTTGTCGCGAAAATGAGATTTTAGCCTATATAGTTACATGTTTGATAAATGGGAAATTTGAACTTGTCCCTCGATGTCCGTTGATGCGAAACAAGATATTTGAACATATTTGATTTTAAATTCGGTAAAAGAAAGTATTGGAAGACCCTTGTCGCGAAAACGAGATTTTAGCCTATATGGTTACAAGTTTGATAAATGAGAAAGTTGAACTTGTCCCTTGATTTAAAACATGATATGTGAACCTATTTGGTTTTGTATTCAGTAAAATGAAATTATTGGAATGACCCTTCTCGCAAAAATGAGATTTTAGCATATATGATTACAAGTTTGATAAATATGAAGGTTGAACTTCTCCTTCGATGTCCCTTGATGTGTAACATGAGATTTGAACCTATTTGGTTTTAAATTCGGTAAAATGAAAGTGTTAATATGACCCTTGTCGCGAAAATGAGATTTTAGCCTATATGGTTACATGTTTGATAAATGGGAAGTTTGACCTTGTCCCTCGATGTCCCTTGATGCGAAACATGATATTTGAACCTAATTGATTTTAAATTCGGTAAAAAGAAAGTATTGGAAGACCCTTGTCGCGAAAATGAGATTTTAGCCTATATGGTTACAAGTTTGATAAATGAGAAGGTTGAACTTGTCCCTTGATTTAAAACATGATATGTGAACCTATTTGGTTTTGTATTCAGTAAAATGAGAGTATTGGAATGACCCTTGTCACAAAAATGAGATTTTAGCCTATATGATTACAAGTTTGATAAATATGAAGGTTAAACTTCTCCCTCGATGTGCCTTGATGCGTAACATGATATTTGAACCTATTTGGTTTTAAATTCGGTAAAATGAAAGTGTTGAATGACCCTTGTCGCGAAAATGAGATTTTAGCCTATATGGTTACTTGTTTGATAAATTGGAAGTTTGAACTTGTCCCTCGATGTCCCTAGATGCGGAACATGATATTTGAACCTATTTGATTTAAAATTTGGTTAAATGAAAGTATTGGAATGACCCTTGTCGCAAAATTGAGATTTTAGCTATATGGTTACATGTTTGATAAATGAAAAGTTTGAACTTGTCCCTTGATGCGTAACATAATATTTGAACCTATTTGGTTTTAAATTCGATAAATAGAAAGTATTGAAAGACCCTTGTCGCAAAAATGATATTTTAGCCTTTATGGTTACAGGTTTGAAAAATGGGAAGATTGAACTTGTCCCTTGATTTGAAACATGATATGTGAACCTATTTTGGTTTTGTATTCAGTAAAATGAACGTATAGGAATGACCCTTGTTGCGAAAATGAGATTTTAGCCTATATGGTTACACTTTTGATAAATATGAAGTTTGAACCTGTCCCTCAATGTCCCTTTATGTGAAACATGATGTTTTACCATATTCGGTTTTAAATTTGGTAAAATAAAAGTATTAAATTGACCATTGTCGCGATAATGAGATTTTAGCCTATGTTGTTACATGTTTGATAAATGGGAGGTTTGAACTTGTCCCTCGATGTCCCTTGATGAGAAACATTATATTTAAACCTCTTTGGTTTTAAATTCGTTAAATAGAAAGTATTGAAAGACCCTTGTCGCGAAAACGAGATTTTAACCTTTATGGTTACATGTTTAAAAAATGGGAAGATTGAACTTGTCCCTTGATTTGAAACATGATATGTGAACCTATTTGGTTTTGTATTCAGTAAAATGAAAGTATTGGAATGACCCTTGTTGCGAAAATGAGATTTTAGCCTATATGGTTACAAATTTGATAAATATGAAGTTTGAACTTGTCCCTCAGTGTCCCTTTATGCGAAAGATGATATTTGAACATATTTGATTTTAAATTCGGTAAATAGAAAGTATTGGAAGACCCTTGTCGCGAAAACGAGATTTTAGCCTATATGGTTACATGTTTAAAAAATGGGAAGATTGAACTTGTCCCTTGATTTGAAACATGATATGTGAACCTATTTGGTTTTGTATTCGGTAAAATGAAAGTATTGGAATGACCCTTGTTGCGAAAATGAGATTTTAGCCTATATGGTTACAAATTTGATAAATATGAAGTTTGAACTTGTCCCTCAGTGTCCCTTTATGCGAAACATGATATTTGAATATTTGGTTTTAAATTCTGTAAAATGAAAGGATTGAATTGACCCTTGTCGCGAAAATGAGATTTTAGCCTATATGGTTACATGTTTGATAAATGGGAAGTTTGACCTTGTCCCTCGATGTCCCTTGATGCGAAACATGATATTTGAACCTAATTGATTTTAAATTCGGTAAATAGAAAGTATTGGAAGACCCTTGTCGCGAAAATGAGATTTTAGCCTATATGGTTACAAGTTTGATAAATGAGAAGGTTGAACTTGTCCCTTGATTTAAAACATGATATGTGAATCTATTTGGTTTTGTATTCAGTAAAATGAGAGTATTGGAATGACCCTTGTCACAAAAATGAGATTTTAGCCTATATGATTACAAGTTTGATAAATATGAAGGTTAAACTTCTCCCTCGATGTCCCTTGATGCGTAACATGAGATTTGAACCTATTTGGTTTTAAATTCGGTAAAATGAAAGTGTTGAATGACCCTTGTCGCGAAAATGAGATTTTAGCCTATGTGGTTACTTGTTTGATAAATTGGAAGTTTGAACTTGTCCCTCGATGTCCCTAGATGCGGAACATGATATTTGAACCTATTTGATTTAAAATTTGGTTAAATGTAAGTATTGGAATGACCCTTGTCGCAAAATTGAGATTTTAGCTATATGGTTGCATGTTTGATTAATGAAAAGTTTGAACTTGTCCCTTGATGCGTAACATAATATTTGAACCTATTTGGTTTTAAATTCGATAAATTGAAAGTATTGAAACACCCTTGTCGCAAAAATGATATTTTAGCCTTTATGATTACAGGTTTGAAAAATGGGAAGATTGAACTTGTCCCTTGATTTGAAACATGATATGTGAACCTATTTTGGTTTTGTATTCAGTAAAATGAACGTATAGGAATGACCCTTGTTGCGAAAATTAGATTTTAGCCTATATAGTTACACTTTTGATAAATATGAAGTTTGAACCTGTCCCTCAATGTCCCTTTATGTGAAACATGATGTTTTACCATATTCGGTTTTAAATTTGGTAAAATAAAAGTATTAAATTGACCATTGTCGCGATAATGAGATTTTAGCCTATGTTGTTTCATGTTTGATAAATGGGAGGTTTGAACTTGTCCCTCGATGTCCCTTGATGAGAAACATTATATTTAAACCTCTTTGGTTTTAAATTCGATAAATAGAAAGTATTGAAAGACCCTTGTCGCGAAAACGAGATTTTAACCTTTATGGTTACATGTTTAAAAAATGGGAAGATTGAACTTGTCCCTTGATTTGAAACATGATATGTGAACCTATTTGGTTTTGTATTCAGTAAAATGAAAGTATTGGAATGACCCTTGTTGCGAAAATGAGATTTTAGCCTATATGGTTACAAATTTGATAAATATGAAGTTTGAACTTGTCCCTCAGTGTCCCTTTATGCGAAACATGATATTTGAACATATTTGATTTTAAATTCGGTAAATAGAAAGTATTGGAAGACCCTTGTCGCGAAAACGAGATTTTAGCCTATATGGTTACATGTTTAAAAAATGGGAAGATTGAACTTGTCCCTTGATTTGAAACATGATATGTGAACCTATTTGGTTTTGTATTCGGTAAAATGAAAGTATTGGAATGACCCTTGTTGCGAAAATGAGATTTTAGCCTATATGGTTACAAATTTGATAAATATGAAGTTTGAACTTGTCCCTCAGTGTCCCTTTATGCGAAACATGATATTTGAATATTTGGTTTTAAATTCTGTAAAATGAAAGGATTGAATTGACCCTTGTCGCGAAAATGAGATTTTAGCCTATATGGTTACATGTTTGATAAATGGGAAGTTTGACCTTGTCCCTCGATGTCCCTTGATGCGAAACATGATATTTGAACCTAATTGATTTTAAATTCGGTAAATAGAAAGTATTGGAAGACCCTTGTCGCGAAAATGAGATTTTAGCCTATATGGTTACAAGTTTGATAAATGAGAAGGTTGAACTTGTCCCTTGATTTAAAACATGATATGTGAATCTATTTGGTTTTGTATTCAGTAAAATGAGAGTATTGGAATGACCCTTGTCACAAAAATGAGATTTTAGCCTATATGATTACAAGTTTGATAAATATGAAGGTTAAACTTCTCCCTCGATGTCCCTTGATGCGTAACATGAGATTTGAACCTATTTGGTTTTAAATTCGGTAAAATGAAAGTGTTGAATGACCCTTGTCGCGAAAATGAGATTTTAGCCTATGTGGTTACTTGTTTGATAAATTGGAAGTTTGAACTTGTCCCTCGATGTCCCTAGATGCGGAACATGATATTTGAACCTATTTGATTTAAAATTTGGTTAAATGTAAGTATTGGAATGACCCTTGTCGCAAAATTGAGATTTTAGCTATATGGTTGCATGTTTGATTAATGAAAAGTTTGAACTTGTCCCTTGATGCGTAACATAATATTTGAACCTATTTGGTTTTAAATTCGATAAATTGAAAGTATTGAAACACCCTTGTCGCAAAAATGATATTTTAGCCTTTATGATTACAGGTTTGAAAAATGGGAAGATTGAACTTGTCCCTTGATTTGAAACATGATATGTGAACCTATTTTGGTTTTGTATTCAGTAAAATGAACGTATAGGAATGACCCTTGTTGCGAAAATTAGATTTTAGCCTATATAGTTACACTTTTGATAAATATGAAGTTTGAACCTGTCCCTCAATGTCCCTTTATGTGAAACATGATGTTTTACCATATTCGGTTTTAAATTTGGTAAAATAAAAGTATTAAATTGACCATTGTCGCGATAATGAGATTTTAGCCTATGTTGTTTCATGTTTGATAAATGGGAGGTTTGAACTTGTCCCTCGATGTCCCTTGATGAGAAACATTATATTTAAACCTCTTTGGTTTTAAATTCGATAAATAGAAAGTATTGAAAGACCCTTGTCGCGAAAACGAGATTTTAACCTTTATGGTTACATGTTTAAAAAATGGGAAGATTGAACTTGTCCCTTGATTTGAAACATGATATGTGAACCTATTTGGTTTTGTATTCAGTAAAATGAAAGTATTGGAATGACCCTTGTTGCGAAAATGAGATTTTAGCCTATATGGTTACAAATTTGATAAATATGAAGTTTGAACTTGTCCCTCAGTGTCCCTTTATGCGAAACATGATATTTGAACATATTTGATTTTAAATTCGGTAAATAGAAAGTATTGGAAGACCCTTGTCGCGAAAACGAGATTTTAGCCTATATGGTTACATGTTTAAAAAATGGGAAGATTGAACTTGTTCCTTAATTTGAAACATGATATGTGAACCTATTTGGTTTTGTATTCGGTAAAATGAAAGTATTGGAATGACCCTTGTTGCGAAAATGAGATTTTAGCCTATATGGTTACAAATTTGATAAATATGAAGTTTGAACTTGTCCCTCAGTGTCCCTTTATGCGAAACATGATATTTGAATATTTGGTTTTAAATTCGGTAAAATGAAAGTATTGAATTGACCCTTGTCGCGAAAATGAGATTTTAGCCTATATGGTTACATGTTTGATAAATGGGAAGTTTGACCTTGTCCCTCGATGTCTCTTGATGCGAAACATGATATTTGAACCTAATTGATTTTAAATTCGGTAAATAGAAAGTATTGGAAGACCCTTGTGGCGTAAATGAGATTTTAGCCTATATGGTTACAAGTTTGATAAATGAGAAGGTTGAACTTGTCCCTTGATTTAAAACATGATATGTGAACCTATTTGGTTTTGTATTCAGTAAAATGAGAGTATTGGAATGACCCTTGTCACAAAAATGAGATTTTAGCCTATATGATTACAAGTTTGATTAATATGAAGGTTAAACTTCTCCCTCGATGTCCCTTGATGCGTAACATGAGATTTGCACCTATTTGGTTTTAAATTCGGTAAAATGAAAGTGTTGAATGACCCTTGTCGCGAAAATGAGATTTTAGCCTATATGGTTACTTGTTTGATAAATTGGAAGTTTGAACTTGTCCCTCGATGTCCCTAGATGCGGAACATGATATTTGAACCTATTTGATTTAAAATTTGGTTAAATGAAAGTATTGGAATGACCCTTGTCGCAATATTGAGATTTTAGCTATATGGTTACATGTTTGATAAATGAAAAGTTTGAACTTGTCCCTTGATGCGTAACATAATATTTGAACCTATTTGGTTTTAAATTCGATAAATAGAAAGTATTGAAAGAACCTTGTCGCGAAAACGAGATTTTAACCTTTATGGTTACAGGTTTAAAAAATGGGAAGATTGAACTTGTCCCTTGATTTGAAACATGATATGTGAACCTATTTGGTTTTATATTCGGTAAAATGAAAGTATTGGAATGACCCTTGTTGCGAAAATGAGATTTTAGCCTATATGGTTACACTTTTGATAAATATGAAGTTTGAACTTGTCCCTAAGTGTCCTTTTATGCGAAACATGATGTTTTACCAAATTTGGTTTTAAATTTGGTAAAATAAAAGTATTGAAATGACCATTGTCGCGATAATAAGATTTTAACCAATGTTGTTACATGTTTGATAAATGGGAGGTTTGAACTTGTCCCTCGATGTCCCTTGATGCGAAACATGATATTTGAACATATTTGATTTTAAATTCGGTAAATAGAAAGTATTGGAAGACCCTTGTCGCGAAAACGAGATTTTAGCCTATATGGTTACAAGTTTGATAAATGAGAAGGTTGAACTTGTCCCTTGATTTAAAACATGATATGTGAACCTATTTGGTTTTGTTTTCAGTAAAATGAAAGTATTTGAATGACGATTGTCGCAAAAATGAGATTTTAGCATATATGATTACAAGTTTGATAAATATGAAGGTTGAACTTCTCCCTCGATGTCCCTTGATGTGTAACATGAGATTTGAACCTATTTGGTTTTAAATTCGGTAAAATGAAAGTGTTGATATTGTCACGACCCAAAATTAAAAATCGTGACCGGCGCACGAACTAGAACATCCTAGTCCGGCAAGCCTATTGACGACACTTGGCAAACTATAATTAAAACAATTTCCAAATTGACTTTCACTTAAAATAATATCCACTGAAATTTCGACTGAATATCCTCTGTATTTTGAATATTTTCCAAGATATGAATCTTGTCTATAAACTTGTATTATCAGCCAAAATCTCAAGGTGACATAACTAGATGTTTGTACAACTCAAAACATTTCTAGACTACCAATAGCTGCAGATACATCGACCATTCAATTTATACATAAAGGAGACCTACCAAAAGAGTGACATTGATAGATCTTTAACTCTGCTAGAAGCTTTCTACGCAATTGACTTTGAATCTGAAAAAAATATAAGAAGAAAGGGTAAGTCACAAAGACTTAGTGAGGAGACAACAACCACCACCAACTAGAAGGGAAACACACAAGGGCACGGATAATTACCTTTCTCAAATCTAATTTCAATTTACAAATCTAATAGCCATACAATATACAATTAATCGATAATAAAGTGGCACATGAAATTCACAAATTTGGAAATTTATTCAATCGAAAGAAAACTATTTCAAACTTTCAATATTGTAAAGAGGTGAAAACCAAGTCCACAACTTTAGAAAAATAATATAAAAATCGAATACAACTTGATAAATCAAAATAATCAACTTTAGAGAAAGTATGGAAATCCAACTTTAGTGAACATAATCAAAATGGGTGAATCGAGAACTAGCTTCATCTCGTTGATAGCTCTTTCCTACTAAGAGTGGCTTTTTCTTTAGTGGTAGCTTCATCTAACGGATAGCTCTTTTCTCTCGACTCAAAACAAAACGTAAAACATTTTCGATTAGGGGGTTTACATCTCATTGATAGCCCTCTCCTCCTAATGGTGGCCTCTCCATAGAGGCAGCTCCATCTAATGGGTAACTCTCCCTAATCGTAATCACATACTAGGTGCACCTAGGTCGTCGTCAATATAATCATGATTCTCAAAACAAAATTCCCAAAACGTCTCTAAAACCTTATTTCACAACATAATGAAACTTTCGTCAAAATATGTACCATCAAAACTCAATTGAAAATTGTAACACCCTAACCCTTAACCGCCGAATATTAACTTTAATAAAACAAAACGTTAAGGCCATAGGAAGTTACAACATTAAGGAAACAGTTTTCAAAAACATCTGGAGAAATCAAAACATATTTGATTCACAAACACAGCAGCGGAAAACAACGAACAAATGCTTATAAATAAGCTTGCATATATTACACAAAAATATATACATAATATTTTCAAAAGAGGCAATTATACAACAAAGGCCATTGCCAAATTCAAACATACGAGTTCAGATACCCCAAAATAGTGTTACAAATATCAGAGCACTAGACTCTAACTAGGATACAACACCTAGTACCAAAAATGTAAGGATAGCTAAGCTATGCCCTTACCACTACAAAAGCTCCTAAACAGCAAAGGGCTATTCCTCAACGATAGCCTCGCCAACCTGATAATCTGGATCCCCAATGATCCAGCACATAACACAAAACAGAGAGTGTTAGTATCACAAAACAATAAACATGTATTAATAACGCATTATTATACATATCAAACACAAAGCACAAAGGCTCATCAATAACTAAAATACAACAATGTAATTGTCAATACACAAACTCATCAATAACAATTACCACATAACAACTATTATGCACACATAATTCCTAAATGAACACTAATGCCACAAAGGATGCATGCCTCAAACGCAATCTCTAATGCATGTGGTACCAATTCTTGCTCAGCTTTAGAGTCATGGCGGACTATTGGATAAACTTATATCCCTTGTGTACCTCTCATTTGCCATAAAAGGACGGTCGTACACTTGACCAACCGAAGCTGGATTACTTCTGCACCTCTCTTTCGCCATAAAAGGACGGTCGTGCATATGACCAATAATAATTGGATTTCGTTCTTACTCATAAAGAGCATACATACTATCATGAAATGCATGTATGTTCACTTAGCAATTATTGATATTTACACCTACATATGCTCAAATATGTGTGTACACTACCAATACTCATGCTAACTTCAACAAGTAAGCACTCATGGCCAATCATAATACAAACATGTATACACTCAACCATGTTCACAATCTCAAATAAACCAATCAAATCATATCAAAACCTCACACATAAGGGTTTTCAAGGAAGATCCACACACTTTGATAATCCCATACACATGCTAGGGTTTTACTCAAGCTTTTCTTGAAAACAAATAATCTTTAGAAAACATTAAGAATGAGTTAAAATGGTGGGCAAGGTTTCCAAAAATGTATTATAAAAATACAGTATCAAAAAGACATCTCCGCGCGCACCAGGACCTCCAGAACAACTCAACAAAGAAGGCCTGTTCAGGGTTGGTCGCTACAAGCGAGCTCTTGGTCGCTACAAGCGAGCATAGGCAGGGAATCATCCTGCTTGGTCGCTACAAGCGAACCTTCGGTCGCTACAAGCGAGCCTGGTCGCTACAAGCGCCAGTGTGGTCGCTACAAGCGCAGATAGGCAGGGAATTATCCTGCTGGTCGCTACAAGCGAGGTTCCGTCGCTACAAGCGACCGTATCAGTACAGTCATGTAAAAATGTGATTTTTCCACCATTTTAGCCCATCTATGGTTACCCAAGTTCCAGAACTTGATAAAAACAACTTTCCATCATGAAATATCATTTATAAACCATCACAAACAAAGATTGCATCAAGTATAGAAATTAGGGTTCAAAACAATAACTTTTCAAAAACTTTTCTTATGAACTCCAACACAATAACTCCAACAAATCATGTTAACAACATCAATTAGCATTCAAGCAAGCAAAACATAATCATTAACAACCTTAAACCATAAAAACTTTCTAACAAAACTTAGACAAAGTGAGGAGAAGTTTGGGATGGAGAAATAGACATTCTCCCCTTCTCAATCACTTGTAATTAAGTAATACTAACTCTCTTACCTTCTCAAACCTAGCAAATCTCAAGCTTTTCTCTTGCTTTTCTTGCCCTAGCTCTCCTCTTGTTCTTCTCCTCTTCTTCTTTCACGTTTTCTTCACAAAGAAAATGAGGAATGGCACTATTCATTCACACAAAATCTTATATCCCTAGCAATTGATCCTAGCCATCCATCTTTACTAACCATCATGGACCAATCCTAGCCATACAATCTAATCCAAGCTTACTACATCATCCACATAGGATTATTACTACTACTCATAAACTAAAGCCCAACACTATTCACCCTCTAAGCCCAAAACCTTAAAAACTCGGTTACGAACTTATCTTCGCGCTAAACAATTATTCCTCGATTACTAGAAAATATTATAAATGCAAAACCATAAAATAAAATATATAAAAATATCATATACGAAAATAGGGTCGTTACAAAAATCTACTACTTCTAATCATATGTAAATCCAAATCCAAATCCAAATCCAAATCCAAATCCAAATCCAAATCGATTACATATTAATATCAAAATCTTTTAAAAACATATATATCAAAATCATATATCTCAACATCTCAAAACTCATGTCATAATATATGCAATCAAATCTCAATTTTAAATCCTTTGCTCAATAAGTCATCGATAATTCCAAATAGAAACCATAATAATATTAATGATTTTAAACATAAGCATCAATGACAAGAAAAATGTTCAAAGAGTGTGTTCCCCATTTTAATAAACACTTTAGCATAAAAAGATAATCAAAATATCAATAATATTAATAGTGAAATTATGTGATAATGATCGTTATCAACTCACAGTTAAGACGAATCAACTAAGTGTGCTCTCCAACCACCCCTGGAGAAGCATGTGAAGCGTCCGGCGTCATATCTGAGCATAAATAGTTTTCTATAAAAATTTAGAAGTTCATTCTAGAACTTTAGTAACAATAGAAACCATTCAAATCAAATGAAAATCTGTCATAATCATATGTTGAAGTTATATATATATACTCTACTCTCTAAAATTAATTTCTAACTCAGTAATCATGCCTAAATATGCACTAATTGAAAGATAAGTTGATAAATATACCTCAAAAAGTCTCAATGAGCAACTTCCCGAAAATGGGTATTTTTCTTCCTCTTCAAAGCACAAACCCTAACCCCAAAGTCTTATCAAATAACACTTGTAATGTGAAATTACTTTGCTTAAGTGAATTATTTTTCTTATGGGTGTTTGATTTGTAATGAAATTTCTTGATTTGGGAAGGAAGGAAATTGAAGAAGAAGAAAGGTGAACAGAGAGAGAGGTTACAGGGGAGAAAAGAAAGGAATGAGAAATGTTTTTTTTTTCTTTTCCTCACGTGGTGTGTGTTGTTTCTATATATTTATATATTATTATTATTATTACTTATTTATTATTATTATTATTATTTATTTTATTTTTCCTAGCTTAAATGAAACGGTGTGTTTCAGATATGACCCTTGTCGCGAAAATGAGATTTTAGCCTATATGGTTACTTGTTTGATAAATTGTAAGTTTGAACTTGTCCCTTGATGTGAAACATGATATTTGAACCTATTTGATTTAGAATTTGGTTAAATGAAAGTATTCGAATCACCCTTGTCGCAAAATTGGGATTTTAGCTATATGGTTACATGTTTGATAAATGGAAAGTTTGAATTTGTCCCTTGATGCGTAACATAATATTTGAACCTATTTGGTTTTAAATTTCGATAAATAGAAAGTATTGAAAGACCCTTGTCGCAAAAACGATATTTTAGCCTTTATGGTAGGTTTGAATAATGGGAAGATTGAACTTGTCCCTTGATTTGAAACATGATGTGTGAACCTATTTGGTTTTGTATTCAGTAAAATGAACTTATTGAAATGACCCTTGTTGCGAAAATGAGATTTTATCCTATATGGTTACGCTTTTGATAAATATGAAGTTTGAACCTGTCCCTCAATGTCCCTTTATGCGAAACATGATGTTTTACCATATTTGGTTATAAATTTGGTAAAATAAAAGTATTGAAATGACCATTGTCGCGATAATGAGATTTTAGCCTAACTTGTTACCTGTTTGAAAAATGGGAGGTTTGAATTTGTCCCTCAATGTCCCTTGATGCGAAACATTATATTTGAATCTATTTGGTTTTAAATTCGATAAATAGAAAGTATTGAAAGAACCTTGTCGCGAAAACGGGATTTTAACCTTTATGGTTACAGGTTTAAAAAATGGGAAGATTAAACTTGTCCCTTGATTTGAAACATGATATGCGAACCTATTTGGTTTTATATTCGGTAAAATGAAAGTATTGGAATGACCCTTGTTGCGAAAATGAGATTTTATATGGTTACACTTTTGATAAATATGAAGTTTGAACTTGTCCCTAAGTGTCCCTTTATGCGAAACATGACGTTTTACCATATTTGGTTTTAAATTTGGTAAAATAAAAGTATTGAAATGACCATTGTCGCGATAATGAGATTTTAGCCAATGTTGTTACATGTTTGATAAATGGGAGGTTTGAACTTGTCCCTCGATGTCCCTTGATGCGAAACATGATATTTGAACATATTTGATTTTAAATTCGGTAAATAGAAAGTATTGGAAGACCCTTGTCGCGAAAACGAGATTTTAGCCTATATATTTACAAGTTTGATAAATGAGAAGGTTGAACTTGTCCCTTGATTTAAAACATGATATGTGAACCTATTTGGTTTTGTTTTCAGTAAAATGAAAGTATTTGAATGACGATTGTCGCAAAAATGAGATTTTAGCATATATGATTACAAGTTTGATAAATATGAAGGTTGAACTTCTCCCTCGATGTCCCTTGATGTGTAACATGAGATTTGAACCTATTTGGTTTTAAATTCGGTAAAATGAAAGTGTTGATATGACCCTTGTCGCGAAAATGAGATTTTAGCCTATATGGTTACTTGTTTGATAAATTGAAAGTTTGAACTTGTCCCTCGTTGTCCCTTGATGTCAAACATGATATTTGAACCTATTTGATTTAGAATTTGGTTAAATGAAAGTATTGGAATCACCCTTGTTGCAAAATTGGGATTTTAGCTATATGGTTACATGTTTGATAAATGGAAAGTTTGAACTTGTCCCTTGATGCGTAACGTAATATTTGAACCTATTTGGTTTTAAATTCGATAAATAGAAAGTATTGAAAGACCCTTGTCGCAAAAACGATATTTTAGCATTTATGGTTACAGGTTTGAAAAATGGGAAGATTGAACTTGTCCCTTGATTTGAAACATGATATGTGAACCTATTTGGTTTTGTATTCAGTAAAATGAACGTATTGGAATGGCCCTTGTTGCGAAAATGAGATTTTAGCCGATATGGTTACACTTTGGATAAATATGAAGTTTGAACTTATCCCTCAATGTCCCTTTATGCGTAATATGAGGTTTTACCATATTTGGTTTTAAAATTGGTAAAATAAAAGTATTGAAATGACCATTGTCGCGATAATGAGATTTTAGCCTATGTTGTTACATGTTTGATAAATGGGAGGTTTGAATTTGTCCCTCGATGTCCCTTGGTGCGAAACATTATATTTGAACCTATTTGGTTTTGTATTCGGTAAAATGAAAGTATTAGAATGACCCTTGTTGTGAAAATGAGATTTTAGACTATATGGTTACACTTTTGATAAATATGAAGTTTGAACTTGTCCCTCAGTGTCCCTTTATGCGAAACATGATGTTTTACCATATTTGGTTTTAAATTTGGTAAAATAAAAGTATTGAAACGAGATTTTAGCCTATATGGTTACAAGTTTGATAAATGAGAAGGTTGAACTTGTCCCTTGATTTAAAACATGATATGTGAACCTATTTGGTTTTGTATTCAGTAAAATGAAAGTATTGGAATGACCCTTGTCACAAAAACGAGATTTTAGCCTATATGATTACAAGTTTGATAAATATGAAGGTTCAACTTCTCCCTCGATGACCCTTGTCGCGAAAATGAGATTTTAGCCTATATGTTTACAAGTTTGATAAATGGAAAGATGGAACTTGTCACTTGATTTAAAACATGATATGTGAACCTATTTGGTTTTGTATCCGGTAAAATGAAAGTACTGGAATGACCCTTGTTGCGAAAATGAGATTTTAGCCTATATGGTTACAAGTTTGATAAATATGAAGTTTGAACTTGTCCCTCAGTTTCCCTTTATGCGAAACATGATATTTGAATATTTCGTTTTAAATTTAGTAAAATGAAAGTATTGAATTGACCCTTGTCACGAAAATGAGATTCTAGCCTATATGGTTACACTTTTGATAAATATGAAGTTTGAACTTGTCCTGCAATGCCCCTTTATGCGAAACATGATGCTTTACCATATTTGGTTTTAAATTTGGTAAAATAAAAGTATTAAAATGACCATTGTCGCGATAATGAGATTTTAGCCTATGTTGTTACATGTTTGATAAATGGGAGGTTTGAATTTGTCCCTCGATGTCCCTTGGTGCGAAACATTATATTTGAACCTATTTCATATTAATTTCAGTAAATATAAAGTATTGGAAGACCCTTGTCGTGAAAACGAGATTTTAGCCTATATGGTTACAAGTTTGATAAATGGAAAGATTGAACTTGTCCCTTGATTTAAAACATGATATGTGAACCTATTTGATTTTGTATTCGGTAAAATGAAAGTATTGGAATGACCCTTGTTGCGAAAATGAGATTTTAGCCTATATGGTTACAAGTTTGATAAATATGAAGTTTGAACCTGTCCCTCAGTGTCCCTTTATGCGAAACATGATATTTGAATATTTGGTTTTGGTAAAATGAAAGTATTCAATTGACCCTTGTCGCGAAAACGAGATTTTAGCCTATATGGTTACAAGTTTGATAAATGAGAAGGTTGAACTTGTCCCTTGATTTAAAACATGATATGTGAACCTATTTGATTTTGTATTCAGTAAAATGAAGGCTTAAATGCACTTTTGGCCCCCTATCTTTTAAAAAGTTGCGATTTTGGCCCCCTATTAAAAAAAATGGATTATTAGACCCCTAACTTTTGCCCCTTTTGCGAAAGGCTGATTTTGACCCAGTCAACGCATATGTGGCAGCCAACTGTGTAATTATCAATTAAAAAATAAAAGAAAAAGCCAGGCGTGTAATTATCAAATTAAAAAAAATGAAAAATTGGATTATGGATTAGGGAAATGACAGTTTTGCCCCTGCTTTTGGGTTCTTCTTTCCCTCTTCCAATTGATCCCTCTTCCAACCTTAAGAAGCCAGGTATCAATACATCTGCGATGAAAAACATGACGACACGCAGCGAGATTTCGACACCATTGACCATTACGAAAAGCGTCCAAACAAACAGCACAACGAGAATCGGGTTGGGAAACGGATCCTTTGGTGATCCGGAAGTTGGGGAGGTTGTTGATTTCGTGAGGGAGGAAAGCGTCGGTGAGAGATTGAAGACGTCGAGTTGGAGTAGGACGGAAACGGAGGCGGTGGAGAGCGCCGGCTAAGAGGAAGAGGTTGAGGAGGAGAAAGGCGGCGAAACCGAGGAAGAGGAAGAAGATGGAGGTGAGGAGAAGCATGATGATGGGTTTGAGGAAGAGAGAAAGGAGATTAGGGTTTGGTTTTGGTTGTTCAGGATCGGCATGGTGTTGGTGATGAGGAGGCATGGTCGTGGTTGAAATTGAAGGTTTGAAAAATGGTGGCAATAATAACAGAACCTTGAAATAGGAATAGAGAATGAAGGAAGGAAGGAAGGAAGGGATACGCGTAAAGTACAGTATGCGTTGTCTGTGGCGGCGGCGAAGCAGGCGTGGTCTTGGTTGAAGGAGAGTTGAAGAAGCGACGGAGGAAGCGGCGGTGTGGTGGTGGTAGAAGGGGATTGAGGTTGGGGAGACATAAGGGAATCGAAATCAAGGGTTTGAGATTGATCAGGATGGAAATTAGGGTTTGGAATTGAAATAGAATTGGGATTATTATTATTATTAGGGTTAGGGTTAGTAGGCCAAAAGCAGGGGCAAAACTGTCATTTCCCTAATCCATAATCCAATTTTTCATTTTTTTTTAATTTGATAATTACACGCCTGGCTTTTTCTTTTATTTTTTAATTGATAATTACACAGTTGGCTGCCACATATGCGTTGACTGGGTCAAAATCAGCCTTTCGCAAAAGGGGCAAAAGTTAGGGGTCTAATAATCCATTTTTTTTAATAGGGGGCCAAAATCGCAACTTTTTAAAAGATAGGGGGCCAAAAGTGCATTTAAGCCTAAAATGAAAGTATTGGAATGACCCTTGTCACAAAAATGAGATTTTAGCCTATATGATTACCAGTTTGATAAATATGAAGGTTAAACTTATCCCTCGATGTCCCTAGATACGTAACATGAGATTTGAACCTATTTGATTTTAAATTCGGTAAAATGAAAGTGTTGAAATGACCCTTGTCGCGAAAATGAGATTTTAGCCTATATGGTTACAAGTTTGATAAATGGAAAGATTGAACTTGTCCCTTGATTTAAAACATGATATGTGAACCTATTTGGTTTTGTATTCGGTAAAATGAAAGTATTGGAATGACCTAATGAAAGTATTGGAATGACCCTTGTTGCGAAAATAAGATTTTAGCTATATGGTTACAAGTTTGATAAATTTGAAGTTTGAACTTGTCCTTCAATGTCCCTTTATGCGAAACATGATATTTGAATATTTGGTTTTAAATTCGGAAAAATGAAAGTATTGAATTGACCATTGTCGCGAAAATGAGATTTTAGCCTATATGGTTACATGTTTGATAAATGGGAAATTTGAACTTGTTCCTCGATGTCCCTTGAGGCGAAACATAATATTTGAACATATTTGATTTTAAATTCGATAAATAGAAAGTATTGGAAGTCCCTTGTCGCGAAAACGAGATTTTAGCCTATATGGTTACAAGTTTGATAAATGAGAAGGTTGAACTTGTCCCTTGATTTAAAACATGATATGTGAACCTATTTAGTTTTGTATTCAGTAAAATGAAAGTATTTGAATGACCCTTGTCGCAAAAAAGAGATTTTAGCATATATGATTACAAGTTTGATAAATATGAAGGTTGAACTTCTCCCTCGATGTCCCTTGATGTGTAACACGAGATTTGAACCTATTTGGTTTTAAATTCGGTAAAATGAAAGTGTTAATATGACCTTTGTCGCGAAAATGATATTTTAGCCTATATGATTACTTGGTTGATATATTGGAAGTTTGAACTTGTCCCTCGATGTCCCTTGATGCGAAACATGATATTTGAACCTATTTGATTTAAAATTTGGTTAAATGAAAGTATTGGAATGACCTTTGTCGCAAAATTGAGATTTTAGCTATATGGTTACATGTTTGATAAATGGAAAGTTTGAACTTGTCCCTTGATGTCCCTTGATGCGTAACATTATATTTGAACCTATTTCATATTAATTTCAGTAAATATAAAGAATTGGAAGACCCTTGTCGCGAAAACGAGATTTTAGCCTATATGGTTACAAGTTTGATAAATGGAAAGATTGAACTTGTCCCTTGATTTAAAACATGATATGTGAACCTATTTGATTTTGTATTCGGTAAAATGAAAGAATTGGAATGACCCTTGTTGCGAAAATGAGATTTTAGCCTATATGGTTACAAGTTTGATAAATATGAAGTTTGAACCTGTCCCTCAGTGTCCCTTTATGCGAAACATGATATTTGAATATTTGGTTTTGGTAAAATGAAAGTATTCAATTGACCCTTGTCGCGAAAACGAGATTTTAGCCTATATGGTTACAAGTTTGATAAATGAGAAGGTTGAACTTGTCCCTTGATTTAAAACATGATATGTGAACCTATTTGATTTTGTATTCAGTAAAATGAAAGTATTGGAATGACCCTTGTCACAAAAATGAGATTTTAGCCTATATGATTACCAGTTTGTTAAATATGAAGGTTAAACTTATCCCTCGATGTCCCTAGATACGTAACATGAGATTTGAACCTATTTGATTTTAAATTCGGTAAAATGAAAGTGTTGAAATGACCCTTGTCGCGAAAATGAGATTTTAGCCTATATGGTTACAAGTTTGATAAATGGAAAGATTGAACTTGTCCCTTGATTTAAAACATGATATGTGAACCTATTTGGTTTTGTATTCGGTAAAATGAAAGTATTGGAATGACCTAATGAAAGTATTGGAATGACCCTTGTTGCGAAAATAAGATTTTAGCTATATGGTTACAAGTTTGATAAATATGAAGTTTGAACTTGTCCTTCAATGTCCCTTTATGCGAAACATGATATTTGAATATTTGGTTTTAAATTCGGAAAAATGAAAGTATTGAATTGACCATTGTCGCGAAAATGAGATTTTAGCCTATATGGTTACATGTTTGATAAATGGGAAATTTGAACTTGTTCCTCGATGTCCCTTGAGGCGAAACATGATATTTGAACATATTTGATTTTAAATTCGATAAATAGAAAGTATTGGAAGTCCCTTGTCGCGAAAACGAGATTTTAGCCTATATGGTTACAAGTTTGATAAATGAGAAGGTTGAACTTGTCCCTTGATTTAAAACATGATATGTGAACCTATTTAGTTTTGTATTCGGTAAAATGAAAGTATTTGAATGACCCTTGTCGCAAAAAGAGATTTTAGCATATATGATTACAAGTTTGATAAATATGAAGGTTGAACTTCTCCCTTGATGTCCCTTGATGTGTAACACGAGATTTGAACCTATTTGGTTTTAAATTCGGTAAAATGAAAGTGTTAATATGACCCTTGTCGCGAAAATGATATTTTAGCCTATATGATTACTTGGTTGATATATTGGAAGTTTGAACTTGTCCCTCGATGTCCCTTGATGCGAAACATGATATTTGAACCTATTTGATTTAAAATTTGGTTAACTGAAAGTATTGGAATGACCTTTGTCGCAAAATTGAGATTTTAGCTATATGGTTACATGTTTGATAAATGGAAAGTTTGAACTTGTCCCTTGATGTCCCTTGATGCGTAACATAATATTTGAACCTATTTGGTTTTAAATTCGATAAATAGAAAGTATTGAAAGACCCTTGTCGCAAAAGCGATATTTTAGCCTTTATGGTTACAGGTTTGAAAAATGGGAAGATTGAACTTGTCCCTTGATTTGAAACATGATATGTTAACCTATTTGGTTTTGTATTCAGTAAAATGAACGTATTGGAATGGCCCTTGTTGCGAAAATGAGATTTTAGCCGATATGGTTACACTTTGGATAAATATGAAGTTTGAACTTATCCCTCAATGTCCCTTTATGCGTAATATGAGGTTTTACCATATTTGGTTTTAAAATTGGTAAAATAAAAGTATTGAAATGACCATTGTCGCGATAATGAGATTTTAGCCTATGTTGTTACATGTTTGATAAATGGGAGGTTTGAATTTGTCCCTCGATGTCCCTTGGTGCGAAACATTATATTTGAACCTATTTGGTTTTGTATTCGGTAAAATGAAAGTATTAGAATGACCCTTGTTGTGAAAATGAGATTTTAGACTATATGGTTACACTTTTGATAAATATGAAGTTTGAACTTGTCCCTCAGTTTCCCTTTATGCGAAACATGATGTTTTACCATATTTGGTTTTAAATTTGGTAAAATAAAAGTATTGAAACGAGATTTTAGCCTATATGGTTACAAGTTTGATAAATGAGAAGGTTGAACTTGTCCCTTGATTTAAAACATGATATGTGAACCTATTTGGTTTTGTATTCAGTAAAATGAAAGTATTGGAATGACCCTTGTCACAAAAACGAGATTTTAGCCTATATGATTACAAGTTTGATAAATATGAAGGTTCAACTTCTCCCTCGATGACCCTTGTCGCGAAAATGAGATTTTAGCCTATATGTTTACAAGTTTGATAAATGGAAAGATGGAACTTGTCACTTGATTTAAAACATGATATGTGAACCTATTTGGTTTTGTATCCGGTAAAATGAAAGTACTGGAATGACCCTTGTTGCGAAAATGAGATTTTAGCCTATATGGTTACAAGTTTGATAAATATGAAGTTTGAACTTGTCCCTCAGTTTCCCTTTATGCGAAACATGATATTTGAATATTTCGTTTTAAATTTAGTAAAATGAAAGTATTGAATTGACCCTTGTCACGAAAATGAGATTCTAGCCTATATGGTTACACTTTTGATAAATATGAAGTTTGAACTTGTCCTGCAATGCCCCTTTATGCGAAACATGATGCTTTACCATATTTTGTTTTAAATTTGGTAAAATAAAAGTATTAAAATGACCATTGTCGCGATAATGAGATTTTAGCCTATGTTGTTACATGTTTGATAAATGGGAGGTTTGAATTTGTCCCTCGATGTCCCTTGGTGCGAAACATTATATTTGAACCTATTTCATATTAATTTCAGTAAATATAAAGTATTGGAAGACCCTTGTCGTGAAAACGAGATTTTAGCCTATATGGTTACAAGTTTGATAAATGGAAAGATTGAACTTGTCCCTTGATTTAAAACATGATATGTGAACCTATTTGATTTTGTATTCGGTAAAATGAAAGTATTGGAATGACCCTTGTTGCGAAAATGAGATTTTAGCCTATATGGTTACAAGTTTGATAAATATGAAGTTTGAACCTGTCCCTCAGTGTCCCTTTATGCGAAACATGATATTTGAATATTTGGTTTTGGTAAAATGAAAGTATTCAATTGACCCTTGTCGCGAAAACGAGATTTTAGCCTATATGGTTACAAGTTTGATAAATGAGAAGGTTGAACTTGTCCCTTGATTTAAAACATGATATGTGAACCTATTTGATTTTGTATTCAGTAAAATGAAAGTATTGGAATGACCCTTGTCACAAAAATGAGATTTTAGCCTATATGATTACCAGTTTGATAAATATGAAGGTTAAACTTATCCCTCGATGTCCCTAGATACGTAACATGAGATTTGAACCTATTTGATTTTAAATTCGGTAAAATGAAAGTGTTGAAATGACCCTTGTCGCGAAAATGAGATTTTAGCCTATATGGTTACAAGTTTGATAAATGGAAAGATTGAACTTGTCCCTTGATTTAAAACATGATATGTGAACCTATTTGGTTTTGTATTCGGTAAAATGAAAGTATTGGAATGACCTAATGAAAGTATTGGAATGACCCTTGTTGCGAAAATAAGATTTTAGCTATATGGTTACAAGTTTGATAAATTTGAAGTTTGAACTTGTCCTTCAATGTCCCTTTATGCGAAACATGATATTTGAATATTTGGTTTTAAATTCGGAAAAATGAAAGTATTGAATTGACCATTGTCGCGAAAATGAGATTTTAGCCTATATGGTTACATGTTTGATAAATGGGAAATTTGAACTTGTTCCTCGATGTCCCTTGAGGCGAAACATAATATTTGAACATATTTGATTTTAAATTCGATAAATAGAAAGTATTGGAAGTCCCTTGTCGCGAAAACGAGATTTTAGCCTATATGGTTACAAGTTTGATAAATGAGAAGGTTGAACTTGTCCCTTGATTTAAAACATGATATGTGAACCTATTTAGTTTTGTATTCAGTAAAATGAAAGTATTTGAATGACCCTTGTCGCAAAAAAGAGATTTTAGCATATATGATTACAAGTTTGATAAATATGAAGGTTGGACTTCTCCTTCGATGTCCCTTGATGCGTAACATGAGATTTGAACCTATTTGGTTTTAAATTCGGTAAAATGAAAGTGTTGAAATGACCCTTGTCGCGAAAATGAGATTTTAGTCTATATGGTTACTTGTTTGTTAAATTGGAAGTTTGAACTTGTCCCTCGATGTCCCTTGATGCGAAACATGATATTTGAACCTTTTTGGTTTAAAATTTGGTTAAATGAATGTAATGGAATGACCCTTGTCGTGAAATTGAGATTTTAGCTATATGGTTACATGTTTGATAAATGGGAAGTTTGAGCTTTTCCCTCGATCTCCGTTGATGCGTAACATAATATTTGAACCTATTTGGTTTTAAATTCTGTAAATAGAAAGTATTGAAAGACCCTTGTTGCGAAAAACCATATTTTAGCCTTTATGGTTACAGGTTTGAAAAATGGGAAGATTGAATTTGTCCCTTGATTTGAAACATGATATGTGAACCTATTTTGTTTTGTATTCAGTAAAATGAACGTATTGGAATGACCCTTGTTGCGAAAATGAGATTTTAGCCTATATGGTTACACTTTTGATAAATATGAAGTTTGAACTTGTCCCTCAATGTCCCTTTATGCGAAACATGATGTTTTACCATGTTTGGTTTTAAATTTGGTAAAATAAAAGTATTGAAATGACCATTGTCGCGATAATGAGATTTTAGCCTATGTTGTTACATGTTTGATCGATGGGAGGTTTGAATTTGTCCCTCGATGTCCCATGATGCGAAACATGATATTTGAACCTATTTGGTTTTAAATTTGGTAAATATAAAGTATTGGAAGACCCTTGTCGCGAAAACGAGATTTTAGCGTTTATGGTTACAAGTTTGATAAATGAGAAAATTGAACTTGTCCCTAGATGTCCCTTGATTCGAAACATGATATATGAAACTATTTGGTTTTAGATTCGATAAATTAACAATATAGGTTTTTTCATCTAATATAATGTTTTTTGATGACCCTTTACGTGAAAATTAGATTTTAGCGTAGAAATGACCCTTGTTTCGAAAATGGATCGCTAGTGGCTAAATATTTCACGCTTGCCTGTAGGCTGTTGAATTTGATAGCCAAAGTTAGAGTTGAATCTTTTGTATCTAAAAGGTAGGTACTTTTTTCCAATTTATTGTTCTCTTTACGGTCAAAATTTTGTTTATTTATGCTTTGGTGCTTTCATGTCACAGGTTGAGAAGCAATGTGCATATTCCTATTTAGTTACAATCACAGAAGAGGAAACAAGTGCTGGATTTGTTTGTCGACTGCAATCATCATACAAAAGCAAATTCAAGGTTCAATTTTAATTTTCTGCCATTGATATTAAAAAAGGTTGGATGCTAGTTATGCTCAACTTGCTGATCTCAAGATTTTGTTTTTGCTTTATGTAAAATGACTTTTTTGCAATTATTTTTGATATATATGATCTAACTGAATCCCAATTTTAAAAGTACTTCGAATTTACTAGAGTTTCAGTCATGCTATTTTACCGGTTGTCTTTTGGGTTTATAACTTTTGAGTTTTGTCCTTTTATTTTATTGAATTATATCTTCTATTTGTCGCGAAAATGAGATTTTAGGCTATATTGTTACATGTTTGATAAATGGGAGGTTTGAATTTGTCCCTCGATGTCCCTTGATGCGAAACATTATATTTGAACCTATTTCATATTAATTTCAGTAAATATAAAGTATTGGAAGACCCTTGTCGCGAAAACGAGATTTTAGCCTATATGGTTACAAGTTTGATAAATGGAAAGATTGAACTTGTCCCTTGAATTAAAACATGATATGTGAACCTATTTGATTTTGTATTCGGTAAAATGAAAGTATTGGAATGACCCTTGTTGCGAAAATGAGATTTTAGCCTATATGGTTACAAGTTTGATAAATATGAAGTTTGAACCTGTCCCTCAGTGTCCCTTTATGCGAAACATGATATTTGAATATTTGGTTTTGGTAAAATGAAAGTATTCAATTGACCCTTGTCGCGAAAACGAGATTTTAGCCTATATGGTTACAAGTTTGATAAATGAGAAGGTTGAACTTGTCCCTTGATTTAAAACATGATATGTGAACCTATTTGATTTTGTATTCAGTAAAATGAAAGTATTGGAATGACCCTTGTCACAAAAATGAGATTTTAGCCTATATGATTACCAGTTTGATAAATATGAAGGTTAAACTTATCCCTCGATGTCCCTAGATACGTAACATGAGATTTGAACCTATTTGATTTTAAATTCGGTAAAATGAAAGTGTTGAAATGAACCTTGTCGCGAAAATGAGATTTTAGCCTATATGGTTACAAGTTTGATAAATGGAAAGATTGAACTTGTCCCTTGATTTAAAACATGATATGTGAACCTATTTGGTTTTGTATTCGGTAAAATGAAAGTATTGGAATGACCTAATGAAAGTATTGGAATGACCCTTGTTGCGAAAATAAGATTTTAGCTATATGGTTACAAGTTTGATAAATATGAAGTTTGAACTTGTCCTTCAATGTCCCTTTATGCGAAACATGATATTTGAATATTTGGTTTTAAATTCGGAAAAATGAAAGTATTGAATTGACCATTGTCGCGAAAATGAGATTTTAGCCTATATGGTTACATGTTTGATAAATGGGAAATTTGAACTTGTTCCTCGATGTCCCTTGAGGCGAAACATGATATTTGAACATATTTGATTTTAAATTCGATAAATAGAAAGTATTGGAAGTCCCTTGTCGCGAAAACGAGATTTTAGCCTATATGGTTACAAGTTTGATAAATGAGAAGGTTGAACTTGTCCCTTGATTTAAAACATGATATGTGAACCTATTTAGTTTTGTATTCAGTAAAATGAAAGTATTTGAATGACCCTTGTCGCAAAAAAGAGATTTTAGCATATATGATTACAAGTTTGATAAATATGAAGGTTGAACTTCTCCCTTGATGTCCCTTGATGTGTAACACGAGATTTGAACCTATTTGGTTTTAAATTCGGTAAAATGAAAGTGTTAATATGACCCTTGTCGCGAAAATGATATTTTAGCCTATATGATTACTTGGTTGATATATTGGAAGTTTGAACTTGTCCCTCGATGTCCCTTGATGCGAAACATGATATTTGAACCTATTTGATTTAAAATTTGGTTAAATGAAAGTATTGGAATGACCTTTGTCGCAAAATTGAGATTTTAGCTATATGGTTACATGTTTGATAAATGGAAAGTTTGAACTTGTCCCTTGATGTCCCTTGATGCGTAACATAATATTTGAACCTATTTGGTTTTAAATTCGATAAATAGAAAGTATTGAAAGACCCTTGTCGCAAAAGCGATATTTTAGCCTTTATGGTTACAGGTTTGAAAAATGGGAAGATTGAACTTGTCCCTTGATTTGATACATGATATGTTAACCTATTTGGTTTTGTATTCAGTAAAATGAACGTATTGGAATGACCCTTGTTGCGAAAATGAGATTTTAGCCTATATGGTTACACTTTTGATAAATATGAAGTTTGAACTTGTCCCGCAATGTCCCTTTATGCGAAACATGATGTTTTACCATATTTGGTTTTAAATTTGGTAAAATAAAAGTATTGAAATGACCATTGTCGCGATAATGAGATTTTAGCCAATGTTGTTACATGTTTGATAAATGGGAGGTTTGAATTTGTCCCTCGATGTCCCTTGATGCGAAACATTATATTTGAACCTATTTGGTTTTAAATTCGATAAATAGAAAGTACTGAAACACCCTTGTCGCGAAAACGAGATTTTAGCCTTTATGGTTACAGGTTTAAAAAATGGGAAGATTGAACTTGTCCCTTGATTTGAAACATGATATGTGAACCTATTTGGTTTTGTATTCGGTAAAATGAAAGTATTGGAATGACTCTTGTTGCGAAAATGAGATTTTAGCCTATATGGTTACAAGTTTGATAAATGGAAAGATTGAACTTGTCCCTTGATTTAAAACATGATATGTGAACCTATTTGATTTTGTATTCGGTAAAATGAAAGTATTGGAATGACCCTTGTTGCGAAAATGAGATTTTAGCCTATATGGTTACAAGTTTGATAAATATGAAGTTTGAACTTGTCCCTCAGTGTCCCTTTATGCGAAACATGATATTTGAATATTGGTTTTAAATTCGGTAAAATGAAAGTATTGAATTGACCCTTGTCGCGAAAATGAGATTTTAGCCTATATGGTTACATGTTTTATAAATGGGAAGTTTGAACTTGTCCCTCGATGTCCCTTGATGCGAAACATGATATTTGAACCTATTTGATTTTAAATTCGGTAAATAGAAAGTATTTGAAGACCCTTGTCGCGAAAACGAGATTTTAACCTATATGATTACAAGTTTGATAAATGAGAAGGTTGAACTTGTCCCTTGATTTAAAACATGATATGTGAACCTATTTGGTTTTGTATTCAGTAAAATGAAAGTATTGGAATGACCCTTGTCACAAAAATGAGATTTTAGCCTATATGATTACAAGTTTGATAAATATGAAGGTTGGACTTCTCCTTCGATGTCCCTTGATGCGTAACATGAGATTTGAACCTATTTGGTTTTAAATTCGGTAAAATGAAAGTGTTGAAATGACCCTTGTCGCGAAAATGAGATTTTAGTCTATATGGTTACTTGTTTGTTAAATTGGAAGTTTGAACTTGTCCCTCGATGTCCCTTGATGCGAAACATGATATTTGAACCTTTTTGGTTTAAAATTTGGTTAAATGAATGTAATGGAATGACCCTTGTCGTGAAATTGAGATTTTAGCTATATGGTTACATGTTTGATAAATGGGAAGTTTGAGCTTTTCCCTCGATCTCCGTTGATGCGTAACATAATATTTGAACCTATTTGGTTTTAAATTCTGTAAATAGAAAGTATTGAAAGACCCTTGTTGCGAAAAACCATATTTTAGCCTTTATGGTTACAGGTTTGAAAAATGGGAAGATTGAATTTGTCCCTTGATTTGAAACATGATATGTGAACCTATTTTGTTTTGTATTCAGTAAAATGAACGTATTGGAATGACCCTTGTTGCGAAAATGAGATTTTAGCCTATATGGTTACACTTTTGATAAATATGAAGTTTGAACTTGTCCCTCAATGTCCCTTTATGCGAAACATGATGTTTTACCATGTTTGGTTTTAAATTTGGTAAAATAAAAGTATTGAAATGACCATTGTCGCGATAATGAGATTTTAGCCTATGTTGTTACATGTTTGATCGATGGGAGGTTTGAATTTGTCCCTCGATGTCCCATGATGCGAAACATGATATTTGAACCTATTTGGTTTTAAATTTGGTAAATATAAAGTATTGGAAGACCCTTGTCGCGAAAACGAGATTTTAGCGTTTATGGTTACAAGTTTGATAAATGAGAAAATTGAACTTGTCCCTAGATGTCCCTTGATTCGAAACATGATATATGAAACTATTTGGTTTTAGATTCGATAAATTAACAATATAGGTTTTTTCATCTAATATAATGTTTTTTGATGACCCTTTACGTGAAAATTAGATTTTAGCGTAGAAATGACCCTTGTTTCGAAAATGGATCGCTAGTGGCTAAATATTTCACGCTTGCCTGTAGGCTGTTGAATTTGATAGCCAAAGTTAGAGTTGAATCTTTTGTATCTAAAAGGTAGGTACTTTTTTCCAATTTATTGTTCTCTTTACGGTCAAAATTTTGTTTATTTATGCTTTGGTGCTTTCATGTCACAGGTTGAGAAGCAATGTGCATATTCCTATTTAGTTACAATCACAGAAGAGGAAACAAGTGCTGGATTTGTTTGTCGAGTGCAATCATCATACAAAAGCAAATTCAAGGTTCAATTTTAATTTTCTGCCATTGATATTAAAAAAGGTTGGATGCTAGTTATGCTCAACTTGCTGATCTCAAGATTTTTGTTTTTGCTTTATGTAAAATGACTTTTTTGCAATTATTTTTGATATATATGATCTAACTGAATCCCAATTTTAAAAGTACTTCGAATTTACTAGAGTTTCAGTCATGCTATTTTACCGGTTGTCTTTTGGGTTTATAACTTTTGAGTTTTGTCCTTTTATTTTATTGAATTATATCTTCTATTTGTCGCGAAAATGAGATTTTAGGCTATATTGTTACATGTTTGATAAATGGGAGGTTTGAATTTGTCCCTCGATGTCCCTTGATGCGAAACATTATATTTGAACCTATTTCATATTAATTTCAGTAAATATAAAGTATTGGAAGACCCTTGTCGCGAAAACGAGATTTTAGCCTATATGGTTACAAGTTTGATAAATGGAAAGATTGAACTTGTCCCTTGAATTAAAACATGATATGTGAACCTATTTGATTTTGTATTCGGTAAAATGAAAGTATTGGAATGACCCTTGTTGCGAAAATGAGATTTTAGCCTATATGGTTACAAGTTTGATAAATATGAAGTTTGAACCTGTCCCTCAGTGTCCCTTTATGCGAAACATGATATTTGAGTATTTGGTTTTGGTAAAATGAAAGTATTCAATTGACCCTTGTCGCGAAAACGAGATTTTAGCCTATATGGTTACAAGTTTGATAAATGAGAAGGTTGAACTTGTCCCTTGATTTAAAACATGATATGTGAACCTATTTGATTTTGTATTCAGTAAAATGAAAGTATTGGAATGACCCTTGTCACAAAAATGAGATTTTAGCCTATATGATTACCAGTTTGATAAATATGAAGGTTAAACTTATCCCTCGATGTCCCTAGATACGTAACATGAGATTTGAACCTATTTGATTTTAAATTCGGTAAAATGAAAGTGTTGAAATGACCCTTGTCGCGAAAATGAGATTTTAGCCTATATGGTTACAAGTTTGATAAATGGAAAGATTGAACTTGTCCCTTGATTTAAAACATGATATGTGAACCTATTTGGTTTTGTATTCGGTAAAATGAAAGTATTGGAATGACCTAATGAAAGTATTGGAATGACCCTTGTTGCGAAAATAAGATTTTAGCTATATGGTTACAAGTTTGATAAATATGAAGTTTGAACTTGTCCTTCAATGTCCCTTTATGCGAAACATGATATTTGAATATTTGGTTTTAAATTCGGAAAAATGAAAGTATTGAATTGACCATTGTCGCGAAAATGAGATTTTAGCCTATATGGTTACATGTTTGATAAATGGGAAATTTGAACTTGTTCCTCGATGTCCCTTGAGGCGAAACATGATATTTGAACATATTTGATTTTAAATTCGATAAATAGAAAGTATTGGAAGTCCCTTGTCGCGAAAACGAGATTTTAGCCTATATGGTTACAAGTTTGATAAATGAGAAGGTTGAACTTGTCCCTTGATTTAAAACATGATATGTGAACCTATTTAGTTTTGTATTCAGTAAAATGAAAGTATTTGAATGACCCTTGTCGCAAAAAAGAGATTTTAGCATATATGATTACAAGTTTGATAAATATGAAGGTTGAACTTCTCCCTTGATGTCCCTTGATGTGTAACACGAGATTTGAACCTATTTGGTTTTAAATTCGGTAAAATGAAGGTGTTAATATGACCCTTGTTGCGAAAATGATATTTTAGCCTATATGATTACTTGGTTGATATATTGGAAGTTTGAACTTGTCCCTCGATGTCCCTTGATGCGAAACATGATATTTGAACCTATTTGATTTAAAATTTGGTTAAATGAAAGTATTGGAATGACCTTTGTCGCAAAATTGAGATTTTAGCTATATGGTTACATGTTTGATAAATGGAAAGTTTGAACTTGTCCCTTGATGTCCCTTGATGCGTAACATAATATTTGAACCTATTTGGTTTTAAATTCGATAAATAGAAAGTATTGAAAGACCCTTGTCGCAAAAGCGATATTTTAGCCTTTATGGTTACAGGTTTGAAAAATGGGAAGATTGAACTTGTCCCTTGATTTGAAACATGATATGTTAACCTATTTGGTTTTGTATTCAGTAAAATGAACGTATTGGAATGACCCTTGTTGCGAAAATGAGATTTTAGCCTATATGGTTACACTTTTGATAAATATGAAGTTTGAACTTGTCCCGCAATGTCCCTTTATGCGAAACATGATGTTTTACCATATTTGGTTTTAAATTTGGTAAAATAAAAGTATTGAAATGACCATTGTCGCGATAATGAGATTTTAGCCAATGTTGTTACATGTTTGATAAATGGGAGGTTTGAATTTGTCCCTCGATGTCCCTTGATGCGAAACATTATATTTGAACCTATTTGGTTTTAAATTCGATAAATAGAAAGTACTAAAACACCCTTGTCGCGAAAACGAGATTTTAGCCTTTATGGTTACAGGTTTAAAAAATGGGAAGATTGAACTTGTCCCTTGATTTGAAACATGATATGTGAACCTATTTGGTTCTGTATTCGGTAAAATGAAAGTATTGGAATGACCCTTGTTGCGAAAATGAGATTTTAGCCTATATAGTTACACTTTTGATAAATATGAAGTTTGAACTTGTCCCTCAGTGTGCCTTTATGCGAAACATGATGTTTTACCATATTTGGTTTTAAATTTGGTAAAATAAAAGTATTGAAACGATATTTTTGCCTATATGGCTACAAGTTTGATAAATGAGAAGGTTGAACTTGTCCCTTGATTTAAAACATGATATGTGAACCTATTTGGTTTTGTATTCAGTAAAATGAAAGTATTGGAATGACCCTTGTCACAAAAATGAGATTTTAGTCTATATGATTAATTGTTTGATAAATATGAAGGTTCAACTTCTCCCTCGATGTCCCTTGATGCGTAACATGAGATTTGAACCTATTTCGTTATAAATTCGGTAAAATGAAAGTGTTGAAATGACCCTTGTCGCGAAAATGAGATTTTAGCCTATATGGTTACAAGTTTGATAAATGGAAAGATTGAACTTGTCCCATGATTTAAAACATGATATGTGAACCTATTTGGTTTTGTATTCGGTAAAAGGAAAGTATTGGAATGACCTTTGTTGCGAAAATGAGATTTTAGCCTATGTGGTTACAAGTTTGATAAATATGAAGTTTGAACTTGTCCCTCAGTTTCTCTTTATGCGAAACATGATATTTGAATATTTGGTTTTAAATTTGGTAAAATGAAAGTATTGAATTGACCGTTGTCGGGAAAATGAGATTCTAGCCTATATGGTTACACTTTTGATAAATATGAAGTTTGAACTTGTCCCTCAATGTCCCTTTATGCGAAACACGATGTTTTACCATATTTGGTTTTAAATTTGGTAAAATAAAAGTATTGAAATGACCATTGTCGCGATAATGAGATTTTAGCCTATGTTGTTACATGTTTGATAAATGGGAGGTTTGAATTTGTCCCTCGATGTCCCTTGATGCGAAATATTATATTTGAACCTATTTGATATTAAATTCAGTAAATATAAAGTATTGGAAGACCCTTGTCGCGAAAACGAGATTTTAGCCTATATGGTTACAAGTTTGATAAATGGAAAGATTGAACTTGTCCCTTGATTTAAAACATGATATGTGAACCTATTTAGTTTTGTATTCAGTAAAATGAAAGTATTTGAATGACCCTTGTCGCAAAAAAGAGATTTTGGCATATATGATTACAAGTTTGATAAATATGAAGGTTGAACTTCTCCGTCGATGTCCCTTGATGTGTAACACGAGATTTGAACCTATTTGGTTTTAAATTCGGTAAAATGAAAGTGTTAATATGACCCTTGTCGCGAAAATGATATTTTAGCGTATATGATTACTTGGTTGATATATTGGAAGTTTGAACTTGTCCCTCGATGTCCCTTGATGCGAAACATGATATTTGAACCTATTTGATTTAAAATTTGGTTAAATGAAAGTATTGGAATGACCTTTGTCGCAAAATTGAGATTTTAGCTATATGGTTACATGTTTGATAAATGGAAAGTTTGAACTTGTCCCTTGATGTCCCTTGATGCGTAACATAATATTTGAACCTATTTGGTTTTAAATTCGATAAATAGAAAGTATTGAAAGACCCTTGTCGCAAAAGCGATATTTTAGCCTTTATGGTTACAGGTTTGAAAAATGGGAAGATTGAACTTGTCCCTTGATTTGAAACATGATATGTTAACCTATTTGGTTTTGTATTCAGTAAAATGAACGTATTGGAATGACCCTTGTTGCGAAAATGAGATTTTAGCCTATATGGTTACACTTTTGATAAATATGAAGTTTGAACTTGTCCCGCAATGTCCCTTTATGCGAAACATGATGTTTTACCATATTTGGTTTTAAATTTGGTAAAATAAAAGTATTGAAATGACCATTGTCGCGATAATGAGATTTTAGCCAATGTTGTTACATGTTTGATAAATGGGAGGTTTGAATTTGTCCCTCGATGTCCCTTGATGCGAAACATTATATTTGAACCTATTTGGTTTTAAATTCGATAAATAGAAAGTACTAAAACACCCTTGTCGCGAAAACGAGATTTTAGCCTTTATGGTTACAGGTTTAAAAAATGGGAAGATTGAACTTGTCCCTTGATTTGAAACATGATATGTGAACCTATTTGGTTCTGTATTCGGTAAAATGAAAGTATTGGAATGACCCTTGTTGCGAAAATGAGATTTTAGCCTATATAGTTACACTTTTGATAAATATGAAGTTTGAACTTGTCCCTCAGTGTGCCTTTATGCGAAACATGATGTTTTACCATATTTGGTTTTAAATTTGGTAAAATAAAAGTATTGAAACGATATTTTTGCCTATATGGCTACAAGTTTGATAAATGAGAAGGTTGAACTTGTCCCTTGATTTAAAACATGATATGTGAACCTATTTGGTTTTGTATTCAGTAAAATGAAAGTATTGGAATGACCCTTGTCACAAAAATGAGATTTTAGTCTATATGATTAATTGTTTGATAAATATGAAGGTTCAACTTCTCCCTCGATGTCCCTTGATGCGTAACATGAGATTTGAACCTATTTCGTTATAAATTCGGTAAAATGAAAGTGTTGAAATGACCCTTGTCGCGAAAATGAGATTTTAGCCTATATGGTTACAAGTTTGATAAATGGAAAGATTGAACTTGTCCCATGATTTAAAACATGATATGTGAACCTATTTGGTTTTGTATTCGGTAAAAGGAAAGTATTGGAATGACCTTTGTTGCGAAAATGAGATTTTAGCCTATGTGGTTACAAGTTTGATAAATATGAAGTTTGAACTTGTCCCTCAGTTTCTCTTTATGCGAAACATGATATTTGAATATTTGGTTTTAAATTTGGTAAAATGAAAGTATTGAATTGACCGTTGTCGGGAAAATGAGATTCTAGCCTATATGGTTACACTTTTGATAAATATGAAGTTTGAACTTGTCCCTCAATGTCCCTTTATGCGAAACACGATGTTTTACCATATTTGGTTTTAAATTTGGTAAAATAAAAGTATTGAAATGACCATTGTCGCGATAATGAGATTTTAGCCTATGTTGTTACATGTTTGATAAATGGGAGGTTTGAATTTGTCCCTCGATGTCCCTTGATGCGAAATATTATATTTGAACCTATTTGATATTAAATTCAGTAAATATAAAGTATTGGAAGACCCTTGTCGCGAAAACGAGATTTTAGCCTATATGGTTACAAGTTTGATAAATGGAAAGATTGAACTTGTCCCTTGATTTAAAACATGATATGTGAACCTATTTAGTTTTGTATTCAGTAAAATGAAAGTATTTGAATGACCCTTGTCGCAAAAAAGAGATTTTGGCATATATGATTACAAGTTTGATAAATATGAAGGTTGAACTTCTCCGTCGATGTCCCTTGATGTGTAACACGAGATTTGAACCTATTTGGTTTTAAATTCGGTAAAATGAAAGTGTTAATATGACCCTTGTCGCGAAAATGATATTTTAGCGTATATGATTACTTGGTTGATATATTGGAAGTTTGAACTTGTCCCTCGATGTCCCTTGATGCGAAACATGATATTTGAACCTATTTGATTTAAAATTTGGTTAAATGAAAGTATTGGAATGACCTTTGTCGCAAAATTGAGATTTTAGCTATATGGTTACATGTTTGATAAATGGAAAGTTTGAACTTGTCCCTTGATGTCCCTTGATGCGTAACATAATATTTGAACCTATTTGGTTTTAAATTCGATAAATAGAAAGTATTGAAAGACCCTTGTCGCAAAAGCGATATTTTAGCCTTTATGGTTACAGGTTTGAAAAATGGGAAGATTGAACTTGTCCCTTGATTTGAAACATGATATGTTAACCTATTTGGTTTTGTATTCAGTAAAATGAACGTATTGGAATGACCCTTGTTGCGGAAATGAGATTTTAGCCTATATGGTTACACTTTTGATAAATATGAAGTTTGAACTTGTCCCGCAATGTCCCTTTATGCGAAACATGATGTTTTACCATATTTGGTTTTAAATTTGGTAAAATAAAAGTATTGAAATGACCATTGTCGCGATAATGAGATTTTAGCCAATGTTGTTACATGTTTGATAAATGGGAGGTTTGAATTTGTCCCTCGATGTCCCTTGATGCGAAACATTATATTTGAACCTATTTGGTTTTAAATTCGATAAATAGAAAGTACTGAAACACCCTTGTCGCGAAAACGAGAATTTAGCCTTTATGGTTACAGGTTTAAAAAATGGGAAGATTGAACTTGTCCCTTGATTTGAAACATGATATGTGAACCTATTTGGTTTTGTATTCGGTAAAATGAAAGTATTGGAATGACCCTTGTTGCGAAAATGAGATTTTAGCCTATATAGTTACACTTTTGATAAATATGAAGTTTGAACTTGTCCCTCAGTGTGCCTTTATGCGAAACATGATGTTTTACCATATTTGGTTTTAAATTTGGTAAAATAAAAGTATTGAAACGATATTTTTGCCTATATGGCTGCAAGTTTGATAAATGAGAAGGTTGAACTTGTCCCTTGATTTAAAACATGATATGTGAACCTATTTGGTTTTGTATTCAGTAAAATGAAAGTATTGGAATGACCCTTGTCACAAAAATGAGATTTTAGTCTATATGATTAATTGTTTGATAAATATGAAGGTTCAACTTCTCCCTCGATGTCCCTTGATGCGTAACATGAGATTTGAACCTATTTCGTTTTAAATTCGGTAAAATGAAAGTGTTGAAATGACCCTTGTCGCGAAAATGAGATTTAGCCTATATGGTTACAAGTTTGATAAATGGAAAGATTGAACTTGTCCCTTGATTTAAAACATGATATGTGAACCTATTTGGTTTTGTATTCGGTAAAAGGAAAGTATTGGAATGACCTTTGTTGCGAAAATGAGATTTTAGCCTATGTGGTTACAAGTTTGATAAATATGAAGTTTGAACTTGTCCCTCAGTTTCTCTTTATGCGAAACATGATATTTGAATATTTGGTTTTAAATTTGGTAAAATGAAAGTATTGAATTGACCGTTGTCGGGAAAATGAGATTCTAGCCTATATGGTTACACTTTTGATAAATATGAAGTTTGAACTTGTCCCTCAATGTCCCTTTATGCGAAACACGATGTTTTACCATATTTGGTTTTAAATTTGGTAAAATAAAAGTATTGAAATGACCATTGTCGCGATAATGAGATTTTAGCCTATGTTGTTACATGTTTGATAAATGGGAGGTTTGAATTTGTCCCTCGATGTCCCTTGATGCGAAATATTATATTTGAACCAATTTGATATTAAATTCAGTAAATATAAATTATTGGAAGACCCTTGTCGCGAAAACGAGATTTTAGCCTATATGGTTACAAGTTTGATAAATGGAAAGATTGAACTTGTCCCTTGATTTAAAACATGATATGTGAACCTATTTAGTTTTGTATTCAGTAAAATGAAAGTATTTGAATGACCCTTGTCGCAAAAAAGAGATTTTGGCATATATGATTACAAGTTTGATAAATATGAAGGTTGAACTTCTCCCTCGATGTCCCTTGATGTGTAACACGAGATTTGAACCTATTTGGTTTTAAATTCGGTAAAATGAAAGTGTTAATATGACCCTTGTCGCGAAAATGATATTTTAGCCTATATGATTACTTGGTTGATATATTGGAAGTTTGAACTTGTCCCTCGAGTTCCCTTGATGCGAAACATGATATTTGAACCTATTTGATTTAAAATTTGGTTAAATGAAAGTATTGGAATGACCTTTGTCGCAAAATTGAGATTTTAGCTATATGGTTACATGTTTGATAAATGGAAAGTTTGAACTTGTCCCTTGATGTCCCTTGATGCGTAACATAATATTTGAACCTATTTGGTTTTAAATTCGATAAATAGAAAGTATTGAAAGACCCTTGTCGCAAAAGCGATATTTTAGCCTTTATGGTTACAGGTTTGAAAAATGGGAAGATTGAACTTGTCCCTTGATTTGAAACATGATATGTTAACCTATTTGGTTTTGTATTCAGTAAAATGAACGTATTGGAATGACCCTTGTTGCGAAAATGAGATTTTAGCCTATATGGTTACACTTTTGATAAATATGAAGTTTGAACTTGTCCCGCAATGTCCCTTTATGCGAAACATGATGTTTTACCATATTTGGTTTTAAATTTGGTAAAATAAAAGTATTGAAATGACCATTGTCGCGATAATGAGATTTTAGCCAATGTTGTTACATGTTTGATAAATGGGAGGTTTGAATTTGTCCCTCGATGTCCCTTGATGCGAAACATTATATTTGAACCTATTTGGTTTTAAATTCGATAAATAGAAAGTACTGAAACACCCTTGTCGCGAAAACGAGATTTTAGCCTTTATGGTTACAGGTTTAAAAAATGGGAAGATTGAACTTGTCCCTTGATTTGAAACATGATATGTGAACCTATTTGGTTTTGTATTCGGTAAAATGAAAGTATTGGAATGACCCTTGTTGCGAAAATGAGATTTTAGCCTATATAGTTACACTTTTGATAAATATGAAGTTTGAACTTGTCCCTCAGTGTGCCTTTATGCGAAACATGATGTTTTACCATATTTGGTTTTAAATTTGGTAAAATAAAAGTATTGAAACGATATTTTTGCCTATATGGCTGCAAGTTTGATAAATGAGAAGGTTGAACTTGTCCCTTGATTTAAAACATGATATGTGAACCTATTTGGTTTTGTATTCGGTAAAATGAAAGTATTGGAATGACTCTTGTTGCGAAAATGAGATTTTAGCCTATATGGTTACAAGTTTGATAAATGGAAAGATTGAACTTGTCCCTTGATTTAAAACATGATATGTGAACCTATTTGATTTTGTATTCGGTAAAATGAAAGTATTGGAATGACCCTTGTTGCGAAAATGAGATTTTAGCCTATATGGTTACAAGTTTGATAAATATGAAGTTTGAACTTGTCCCTCAGTGTCCCTTTATGCGAAACATGATATTTGAATATTGGTTTTAAATTCGGTAAAATGAAAGTATTGAATTGACCCTTGTCGCGAAAATGAGATTTTAGCCTATATGGTTACATGTTTTATAAATGGGAAGTTTGAACTTGTCCCTCGATGTCCCTTGATGCGAAACATGATATTTGAACCTATTTGATTTTAAATTCGGTAAATAGAAAGTATTTGAAGACCCTTGTCGCGAAAACGAGATTTTAACCTATATGATTACAAGTTTGATAAATGAGAAGGTTGAACTTGTCCCTTGATTTAAAACATGATATGTGAACCTATTTGGTTTTGTATTCAGTAAAATGAAAGTATTGGAATGACCCTTGTCACAAAAATGAGATTTTAGCCTATATGATTACAAGTTTGATAAATATGAAGGTTGGACTTCTCCTTCGATGTCCCTTGATGCGTAACATGAGATTTGAACCTATTTGGTTTTAAATTCGGTAAAATGAAAGTGTTGAAATGACCCTTGTCGCGAAAATGAGATTTTAGTCTATATGGTTACTTGTTTGTTAAATTGGAAGTTTGAACTTGTCCCTCGATGTCCCTTGATGCGAAACATGATATTTGAACCTTTTTGGTTTAAAATTTGGTTAAATGAATGTAATGGAATGACCCTTGTCGTGAAATTGAGATTTTAGCTATATGGTTACATGTTTGATAAATGGGAAGTTTGAGCTTTTCCCTCGATCTCCGTTGATGCGTAACATAATATTTGAACCTATTTGGTTTTAAATTCTGTAAATAGAAAGTATTGAAAGACCCTTGTTGCGAAAAACCATATTTTAGCCTTTATGGTTACAGGTTTGAAAAATGGGAAGATTGAATTTGTCCCTTGATTTGAAACATGATATGTGAACCTATTTTGTTTTGTATTCAGTAAAATGAACGTATTGGAATGACCCTTGTTGCGAAAATGAGATTTTAGCCTATATGGTTACACTTTTGATAAATATGAAGTTTGAACTTGTCCCTCAATGTCCCTTTATGCGAAACATGATGTTTTACCATGTTTGGTTTTAAATTTGGTAAAATAAAAGTATTGAAATGACCATTGTCGCGATAATGAGATTTTAGCCTATGTTGTTACATGTTTGATCGATGGGAGGTTTGAATTTGTCCCTCGATGTCCCATGATGCGAAACATGATATTTGAACCTATTTGGTTTTAAATTTGGTAAATATAAAGTATTGGAAGACCCTTGTCGCGAAAACGAGATTTTAGCGTTTATGGTTACAAGTTTGATAAATGAGAAAATTGAACTTTTCCCTAGATGTCCCTTGATTCGAAACATGATATATGAAACTATTTGGTTTTAGATTCGATAAATTAACAATATAGGTTTTTTCATCTAATATAATGTTTTTTGATGACCCTTTACGTGAAAATTAGATTTTAGCGTAGAAATGACCCTTGTTTCGAAAATGGATCGCTAGTGGCTAAATATTTCACGCTTGCCTGTAGGCTGTTGAATTTGATAGCCAAAGTTAGAGTTGAATCTTTTGTATCTAAAAGGTAGGTACTTTTTTCCAATTTATTGTTCTCTTTACGGTCAAAATTTTGTTTATTTATGCTTTGGTGCTTTCATGTCACAGGTTGAGAAGCAATGTGCATATTCCTATTTAGTTACAATCACAGAAGAGGAAACAAGTGCTGGATTTGTTTGTCGAGTGCAATCATCATACAAAAGCAAATTCAAGGTTCAATTTTAATTTTCTGCCATTGATATTAAAAAAGGTTGGATGCTAGTTATGCTCAACTTGCTGATCTCAAGATTTTTGTTTTTGCTTTATGTAAAATGACTTTTTTGCAATTATTTTTGATATATATGATCTAACTGAATCCCAATTTTAAAAGTACTTCGAATTTACTAGAGTTTCAGTCATGCTATTTTACCGGTTGTCTTTTGGGTTTATAACTTTTGAGTTTTGTCCTTTTATTTTATTGAATTATATCTTCTATTTGTCGCGAAAATGAGATTTTAGGCTATATTGTTACATGTTTGATAAATGGGAGGTTTGAATTTGTCCCTCGATGTCCCTTGATGCGAAACATTATATTTGAACCTATTTCATATTAATTTCAGTAAATATAAAGTATTGGAAGACCCTTGTCGCGAAAACGAGATTTTAGTCTATATGGTTACAAGTTTGATAAATGGAAAGATTGAACTTGTCCCTTGAATTAAAACATGATATGTGAACCTATTTGATTTTGTATTCGGTAAAATGAAAGTATTGGAATGACCCTTGTTGCGAAAATGAGATTTTAGCCTATATGGTTACAAGTTTGATAAATATGAAGTTTGAACCTGTCCCTCAGTGTCCCTTTATGCGAAACATGATATTTGAATATTTGGTTTTGGTAAAATGAAAGTATTCAATTGACCCTTGTCGCGAAAACGAGATTTTAGCCTATATGGTTACAAGTTTGATAAATGAGAAGGTTGAACTTGTCCCTTGATTTAAAACATGATATGTGAACCTATTTGATTTTGTATTCAGTAAAATGAAAGTATTGGAATGACCCTTGTCACAAAAATGAGATTTTAGCCTATATGATTACCAGTTTGATAAATATGAAGGTTAAACTTATCCCTCGATGTCCCTAGATACGTAACATGAGATTTGAACCTATTTGATTTTAAATTCGGTAAAATGAAAGTGTTGAAATGACCCTTGTCGCGAAAATGAGATTTTAGCCTATATGGTTACAAGTTTGATAAATGGAAAGATTGAACTTGTCCCTTGATTTAAAACATGATATGTGAACCTATTTAGTTTTGTATTCAGTAAAATGAAAGTATTTGAATGACCCTTGTCGCAAAAAAGAGATTTTGGCATATATGATTACAAGTTTGATAAATATGAAGGTTGAACTTGTCCCTCGATGTCCCTTGATGTGTAACACGAGATTTGAACCTATTTGGTTTTAAATTCGGTAAAATTAAAGTGTTAATATGACCCTTGTCGCGAAAATGATATTTTAGCCTATATGATTACTTGGTTGATATATTGGAAGTTTGAACTTGTCCCTCGAGTTCCCTTGATGCGAAACATGATATTTGAACCTATTTGATTTAAAATTTGGTTAAATGAAAGTATTGGAATGACCTTTGTCGCAAAATTGAGATTTTAGCTATATGGTTACATGTTTGATAAATGGAAAGTTTGAACTTGTCCCTTGATGTCCCTTGATGCGTAACATAATATTTGAACCTATTTGGTTTTAAATTCGATAAATAGAAAGTATTGAAAGACCCTTGTCGCAAAAGCGATATTTTAGCCTTTATGGTTACAGGTTTGAAAAATGGGAAGATTGAACTTGTCCCTTGATTTGATACATGATATGTTAACCTATTTGGTTTTGTATTCAGTAAAATGAACGTATTGGAATGACCCTTGTTGCGAAAATGAGATTTTAGCCTATATGGTTACACTTTTGATAAATATGAAGTTTGAACTTGTCCCGCAATGTCCCTTTATGCGAAACATGATGTTTTACCATATTTGGTTTTAAATTTGGTAAAATAAAAGTATTGAAATGACCATTGTCGCGATAATGAGATTTTAGCCAATGTTGTTACATGTTTGATAAATGGGAGGTTTGAATTTGTCCCTCGATGTCCCTTGATGCGAAACATTATATTTGAACCTATTTGGTTTTAAATTCGATAAATAGAAAGTACTGAAACACCCTTGTCGCGAAAACGAGATTTTAGCCTTTATGGTTACAGGTTTAAAAAATGGGAAGATTGAACTTGTCCCTTGATTTGAAACATGATATGTGAACCTATTTGGTTTTGTATTCGGTAAAATGAAAGTATTGGAATGACTCTTGTTGCGAAAATGAGATTTTAGCCTATATGGTTACAAGTTTGATAAATGGAAAGATTGAACTTGTCCCTTGATTTAAAACATGATATGTGAACCTATTTGATTTTGTATTCGGTAAAATGAAAGTATTGGAATGACCCTTGTTGCGAAAATGAGATTTTAGCCTATATGGTTACAAGTTTGATAAATATGAAGTTTGAACTTGTCCCTCAGTGTCCCTTTATGCGAAACATGATATTTGAATATTGGTTTTAAATTCGGTAAAATGAAAGTATTGAATTGACCCTTGTCGCGAAAATGAGATTTTAGCCTATATGGTTACATGTTTTATAAATGGGAAGTTTGAACTTGTCCCTCGATGTCCCTTGATGCGAAACATGATATTTGAACCTATTTGATTTTAAATTCGGTAAATAGAAAGTATTTGAAGACCCTTGTCGCGAAAACGAGATTTTAACCTATATGATTACAAGTTTGATAAATGAGAAGGTTGAACTTGTCCCTTGATTTAAAACATGATATGTGAACCTATTTGGTTTTGTATTCAGTAAAATGAAAGTATTGGAATGACCCTTGTCACAAAATGAGATTTTAGCCTATATGATTACAAGTTTGATAAATATGAAGGTTGGACTTCTCCTTCGATGTCCCTTGATGCGTAACATGAGATTTGAACCTATTTGGTTTTAAATTCGGTAAAATGAAAGTGTTGAAATGACCCTTGTCGCGAAAATGAGATTTTAGTCTATATGGTTACTTGTTTGTTAAATTGGAAGTTTGAACTTGTCCCTCGATGTCCCTTGATGCGAAACATGATATTTGAACCTTTTTGGTTTAAAATTTGGTTAAATGAATGTAATGGAATGACCCTTGTCGTGAAATTGAGATTTTAGCTATATGGTTACATGTTTGATAAATGGGAAGTTTGAGCTTTTCCCTCGATCTCCGTTGATGCGTAACATAATATTTGAACCTATTTGGTTTTAAATTCTGTAAATAGAAAGTATTGAAAGACCCTTGTTGCGAAAAACCATATTTTACCCTTTATGGTTACAGGTTTGAAAAATGGGAAGATTGAATTTGTCCCTTGATTTGAAACATGATATGTGAACCTATTTTGTTTTGTATTCAGTAAAATGAACGTATTGGAATGACCCTTGTTGCGAAAATGAGATTTTAGCCTATATGGTTACACTTTTGATAAATATGAAGTTTGAACTTGTCCCTCAATGTCCCTTTATGCGAAACATGATGTTTTACCATGTTTGGTTTTAAATTTGGTAAAATAAAAGTATTGAAATGACCATTGTCGCGATAATGAGATTTTAGCCTATGTTGTTACATGTTTGATCGATGGGAGGTTTGAATTTGTCCCTCGATGTCCCATGATGCGAAACATGATATTTGAACCTATTTGGTTTTAAATTTGGTAAATATAAAGTATTGGAAGACCCTTGTCGCGAAAACGAGATTTTAGCGTTTATGGTTACAAGTTTGATAAATGAGAAAATTGAACTTGTCCCTAGATGTCCCTTGATTCGAAACATGATATATGAAACTATTTGGTTTTAGATTCGATAAATTAACAATACAGGTTTTTTCATCTAATATAATGTTTTTTGATGACCCTTTACGTGAAAATTAGATTTTAGCGTAGAAATGACCCTTGTTTCGAAAATGGATCGCTAGTGGCTAAATATTTCACGCTTGCCTGTAGGCTGTTGAATTTGATAGCCAAAGTTAGAGTTGAATCTTTTGTATCTAAAAGGTAGGTACTTTTTTCCAATTTATTGTTCTCTTTACGGTCAAAATTTTGTTTATTTATGCTTTGGTGCTTTCATGTCACAGGTTGAGAAGCAATGTGCATATTCCTATTTAGTTACAATCACAGAAGAGGAAACAAGTGCTGGATTTGTTTGTCGAGTGCAATCATCATACAAAAGCAAATTCAAGGTTCAATTTTAATTTTCTGCCATTGATATTAAAAAAGGTTGGATGCTAGTTATGCTCAACTTGCTGATCTCAAGATTTTTGTTTTTGCTTTATGTAAAATGACTTTTTTGCAATTATTTTTGATATATATGATCTAACTGAATCCCAATTTTAAAAGTACTTCGAATTTACTAGAGTTTCAGTCATGCTATTTTACCGGTTGTCTTTTGGGTTTATAACTTTTGAGTTTTGTCCTTTTATTTTATTGAATTATATCTTCTATTTGTCGCGAAAATGAGATTTTAGGCTATATTGTTACATGTTTGATAAATGGGAGGTTTGAATTTGTCCCTCGATGTCCCTTGATGCGAAACATTATATTTGAACCTATTTCATATTAATTTCAGTAAATATAAAGTATTGGAAGACCCTTGTCGCGAAAACGAGATTTTAGCCTATATGGTTACAAGTTTGATAAATGGAAAGATTGAACTTGTCCCTTGAATTAAAACATGATATGTGAACCTATTTGATTTTGTATTCGGTAAAATGAAAGTATTGGAATGACCCTTGTTGCGAAAATGAGATTTTAGCCTATATGGTTACAAGTTTGATAAATATGAAGTTTGAACCTGTCCCTCAGTGTCCCTTTATGCGAAACATGATATTTGAATATTTGGTTTTGGTAAAATGAAAGTATTCAATTGACCCTTGTCGCGAAAACGAGATTTTAGCCTATATGGTTACAAGTTTGATAAATGAGAAGGTTGAACTTGTCCCTTGATTTAAAACATGATATGTGAACCTATTTGATTTTGTATTCAGTAAAATGAAAGTATTGGAATGACCCTTGTCACAAAAATGAGATTTTAGCCTATATGATTACCAGTTTGATAAATATGAAGGTTAAACTTATCCCTCGATGTCCCTAGATACGTAACATGAGATTTGAACCTATTTGATTTTAAATTCGGTAAAATGAAAGTGTTGAAATGACCCTTGTCGCGAAAATGAGATTTTAGCCTATATGGTTACAAGTTTGATAAATGGAAAGATTGAACTTGTCCCTTGATTTAAAACATGATATGTGAACCTATTTGGTTTTGTATTCGGTAAAATGAAAGTATTGGAATGACCTAATGAAAGTATTGGAATGACCCTTGTTGCGAAAATAAGATTTTAGCTATATGGTTACAAGTTTGATAAATATGAAGTTTGAACTTGTCCTTCAATGTCCCTTTATGCGAAACATGATATTTGAATATTTGGTTTTAAATTCGGAAAAATGAAAGTATTGAATTGACCATTGTCGCGAAAATGAGATTTTAGCCTATATGGTTACATGTTTGATAAATGGGAAATTTGAACTTGTTCCTCGATGTCCCTTGAGGCGAAACATGATATTTGAACATATTTGATTTTAAATTCGATAAATAGAAAGTATTGGAAGTCCCTTGTCGCGAAAACGAGATTTTAGCCTATATGGTTACAAGTTTGATAAATGAGAAGGTTGAACTTGTCCCTTGATTTAAAACATGATATGTGAACCTATTTAGTTTTGTATTCAGTAAAATGAAAGTATTTGAATGACCCTTGTCGCAAAAAAGAGATTTTAGCATATATGATTACAAGTTTGATAAATATGAAGGTTGAACTTCTCCCTCGATGTCCCTTGATGTGTAACACGAGATTTGAACCTATTTGGTTTTAAATTCGGTAAAATGAAAGTGTTAATATGACCCTTGTCGCGAAAATGATATTTTAGCCTATATGATTACTTGGTTGATATATTGGAAGTTTGAACTTGTCCCTCGATGTCCCTTGATGCGAAACATGATATTTGAACCTATTTGATTTAAAATTTGGTTAAATGAAAGTATTGGAATGACCTTTGTCGCAAAATTGAGATTTTAGCTATATGGTTACATGTTTGATAAATGGAAAGTTTGAACTTGTCCCTTGATGTCCCTTGATGCGTAACATAATATTTGAACCTATTTGGTTTTAAATTCGATAAATAGAAAGTATTGAAAGACCCTTGTCGCAAAAGCGATATTTTAGCCTTTATGGTTACAGGTTTGAAAAATGGGAAGATTGAACTTGTCCCTTGATTTGAAACATGATATGTTAACCTATTTGGTTTTGTATTCAGTAAAATGAACGTATTGGAATGACCCTTGTTGCGAAAATGAGATTTTAGCCTATATGGTTACACTTTTGATAAATATGAAGTTTGAACTTGTCCCGCAATGTCCCTTTATGCGAAACATGATGTTTTACCATATTTGGTTTTAAATTTGGTAAAATAAAAGTATTGAAATGACCATTGTCGCGATAATGAGATTTTAGCCAATGCTGTTACATGTTTGATAAATGGGAGGTTTGAACTTGTCCCTCGATGTCCCTTGATGCGAATCATGATATTTGAACATATTTGATTTTAAATTCGGTAAATAGAAAGTATTGGAAGACCCTTGTCGCGAAAACGAGATTTTAGCCTATATGGTTACAAGTTTGATAAATGAGAAGGTTGAACTTGTCCCTTGATTTAAAAAATGATATGTGAACCTATTTGGTTTTGTTTTCAGTAAAATGAAAGTATTTGAATGACGATTGTCGCAAAAATGAGATTTTAGCATTTATGATTACAAGTTTGATAAATATGAAGGTTGAACTTCTCCCTCGATGTCCCTCGATGTGTAACATGAGATTTGAACCTATTTGGTTTTAAATTCGGTAAAATGAAAGTGTTGATATGACCCTTGTCGCGAAAATGAGATTTTAGCCTATATGGTTACTTGTTTGATAAATTGAAAGTTTGAACTTGTCCCTCGTTGTCCCTTGATGTCAAACATGATATTTGAACCTATTTGATTTAGAATTTGGTTAAATGAAAGTATTGGAATCACCCTTGTTGCAAAATTGGGATTTTAGCTATATGGTTACATGTTTGATAAATGGAAAGTTTGAACTTGTCCCTTGATGCGTAACGTAATATTTGAACCTATTTGGTTTTAAATTCGATAAATAGAAAGTATTGAAAGACCCTTGTCGCAAAAACGATATTTTAGCATTTATGGTTACAGGTTTGAAAAATGGGAAGATTGAACTTGTCCCTTGATTTGAAACATGATATGTGAACCTATTTGGTTTTGTATTCAGTAAAATGAACGTATTGGAATGGCCCTTGTTGCGAAAATGAGATTTTAGCCGATATGGTTACACTTTGGATAAATATGAAGTTTGAACTTGTCCCTCAATGTCCCTTTATGCGTAATATGATGTTTTACCATATTTGGTTTTAAAATTAGTAAAATAAAAGTATTGAAATGACCATTGTCGCGATAATGAGATTTTAGCCTATGTTGTTACATGTTTGATAAATGGGAGGTTTGAATTTGTCCCTCGATGTCCCTTGGTGCGAAACATTATATTTGAACCTATTTGGTTATGTATTCTGTAAAATGAAAGTATTAGAATGACCCTTGTTGTGAAAATGAGATTTTAGACTATATGGTTACACTTTTGATAAATATGAAGTTTCAACTTGTCCCTCAGTGTCCCTTTATGCGAAACATGATGTTTTACCATATTTGGTTTTAAATTTGGTAAAATAAAAGTATTGAAACGAGATTTTAGCCTATATGGTTACAAGTTTGATAAATAAAAAGGTTGAACTTGTCCCTTGATTTAAAACATGATATGTGAACCTATTTGGTTTTGTATTCAGTAAAATGAAAGTATTGGAATGACCCTTGTCACAAAAATGAGATTTTAGCCTATATGATTACAAGTTTGATAAATATGAAGGTTCAACTTCTCCCTCGATGACCCTTGTCGCGAAAATGAGATTTTAGCCTATATGGCTACAAGTTTGATAAATGGAAAGATGGAACTTGTCACTTGATTTAAAACATGATATGTGAACCTATTTGGTGTTGTATCCGGTAAAATGAAAGTACTGGAATGACCCTTGTTGCGAAAATGAGATTTTAGCCTATATGGTTACAAGTTTGATAAATATGAAGTTTGAACTTGTCCCGCAGTTTCCCTTTATGCGAAACATGATATTTGAATATTTGGTTTTAAATTTAGTAAAATGAAAGTATTGAATTGACCCTTGTCGCGAAAATGAGATTCTAGCCTATATGGTTACACTTTTGATAAATATGAAGTTTGAACTTGTCCTGCAATGCCCCTTTATGCGAAACATGATGCTTTACCATATTTGGTTTTAAATTTGGTAAAATAAAAGTATTAAAATGACCATTGTCGCGATAATGAGATTTTAGCCTATGTTGTTACATGTTTGATAAATGGGACGTTTGAACTTGTCCCTCGATGTCCCTTGATGCGAAACATTATATTTGAACCTATTTCATATTAATTTCAGTAAATATAAAGTATTGGAAGACCCTTGTCGCGAAAACGAGATTTTAGCCTATATGGTTACAAGTTTGATAAATGGAAAGATTGAACTTGTCCCTTGATTTAAAACATGATATGTGAACCTATTTGATTTTGTATTCGGTAAAATGAAAGTATTGGAATGACCCTTGTTGCAAAAATGAGATTTTAGCCTATATGGTTACAAGTTTGATAAATATGAAGTTTGAACCTGTCCCTCAGTGTCCCTTTATGCGAAACATGAATTTGAATATTTGGTTTTGGTAAAATGAAAGTATTTAATTGACCCTTGTCGCGAAAACGAGATTTTAGCCTATATGGTTACAAGTTTGATAAATGAGAAGGTTGAACTTGTCCCTTGATTTAAAACATGATATGTGAACCTATTTGATTTTGTATTCAGTAAAATGAAAGTATTGGAATGACCCTTGTCACAAAAATGAGATTTTAGCCTATATGATTACCAGTTTGATAAATATGAAGGTTAAACTTATCCCTCGATGTCCCTAGATACGTAACATGAGATTTGAACCTATTTGATTTTAAATTCGGTAAAATGAAAGTGTTGAAATGACCCTTGTCGCGAAAATGAGATTTTAGCCTATATGGTTACAAGTTTGATAAATGGAAAGATTGAACTTGTCCCTTGATTTAAAACATGATATGTGAACCTATTTGGTTTTGTATTCGGTAAAATGAAAGTATTGGAATGACCTAATGAAAGTATTGGAATGACCCTTGTTGCGAAAATAAGATTTTAGCTATATGGTTACAAGTTTGATAAATATGAAGTTTGAACTTGTCCTTCAATGTCCCTTTATGCGAAACATGATATTTGAATATTTGGTTTTAAATTCGGAAAAATGAAAGTATTGAATTGACCATTGTCGCGAAAATGAGATTTTAGCCTATATGGTTACATGTTTGATAAATGGGAAATTTGAACTTGTTCCTCGATGTCCCTTGAGGCGAAACATGATATTTGAACATATTTGATTTTAAATTCGATAAATAGAAAGTATTGGAAGTCCCTTGTCGCGAAAACGAGATTTTAGCCTATATGGTTACAAGTTTGATAAATGAGAAGGTTGAACTTGTCCCTTGATTTAAAACATGATATGTGAACCTATTTAGTTTTGTATTCAGTAAAATGAAAGTATTTGAATGACCCTTGTCGCAAAAAAGAGATTTTAGCATATATGATTACAAGTTTGATAAATATGAAGGTTGAACTTCTCCCTCGATGTCCCTTGATGTGTAACACGAGATTTGAACCTATTTGGTTTTAAATTCGGTAAAATGAAAGTGTTAATATGACCCTTGTCGCGAAAATGATATTTTAGCCTATATGATTACTTGGTTGATATATTGGAAGTTTGAACTTGTCCCTCGATGTCCCTTGATGCGAAACATGATATTTGAACCTATTTGATTTAAAATTTGGTTAAATGAAAGTATTGGAATGACCTTTGTCGCAAAATTGAGATTTTAGCTATATGGTTACATGTTTGATAAATGGAAAGTTTGAACTTGTCCCTTGATGTCCCTTGATGCGTAACATAATATTTGAACCTATTTGGTTTTAAATTCGATAAATAGAAAGTATTGAAAGACCCTTGTCGCAAAAGCGATATTTTAGCCTTTATGGTTACAGGTTTGAAAAATGGGAAGATTGAACTTGTCCCTTGATTTGAAACATGATATGTTAACCTATTTGGTTTTGTATTCAGTAAAATGAACGTATTGGAATGACCCTTGTTGCGAAAATGAGATTTTAGCCTATATGGTTACACTTTTGATAAATATGAAGTTTGAACTTGTCCCGCAATGTCCCTTTATGCGAAACATGATGTTTTACCATATTTGGTTTTAAATTTGGTAAAATAAAAGTATTGAAATGACCATTGTCGCGATAATGAGATTTTAGCCAATGCTGTTACATGTTTGATAAATGGGAGGTTTGAACTTGTCCCTCGATGTCCCTTGATGCGAATCATGATATTTGAACATATTTGATTTTAAATTCGGTAAATAGAAAGTATTGGAAGACCCTTGTCGCGAAAACGAGATTTTAGCCTATATGGTTACAAGTTTGATAAATGAGAAGGTTGAACTTGTCCCTTGATTTAAAAAATGATATGTGAACCTATTTGGTTTTGTTTTCAGTAAAATGAAAGTATTTGAATGACGATTGTCGCAAAAATGAGATTTTAGCATTTATGATTACAAGTTTGATAAATATGAAGGTTGAACTTCTCCCTCGATGTCCCTCGATGTGTAACATGAGATTTGAACCTATTTGGTTTTAAATTCGGTAAAATGAAAGTGTTGATATGACCCTTGTCGCGAAAATGAGATTTTAGCCTATATGGTTACTTGTTTGATAAATTGAAAGTTTGAACTTGTCCCTCGTTGTCCCTTGATGTCAAACATGATATTTGAACCTATTTGATTTAGAATTTGGTTAAATGAAAGTATTGGAATCACCCTTGTTGCAAAATTGGGATTTTAGCTATATGGTTACATGTTTGATAAATGGAAAGTTTGAACTTGTCCCTTGATGCGTAACGTAATATTTGAACCTATTTGGTTTTAAATTCGATAAATAGAAAGTATTGAAAGACCCTTGTCGCAAAAACGATATTTTAGCATTTATGGTTACAGGTTTGAAAAATGGGAAGATTGAACTTGTCCCTTGATTTGAAACATGATATGTGAACCTATTTGGTTTTGTATTCAGTAAAATGAACGTATTGGAATGGCCCTTGTTGCGAAAATGAGATTTTAGCCGATATGGTTACACTTTGGATAAATATGAAGTTTGAACTTGTCCCTCAATGTCCCTTTATGCGTAATATGATGTTTTACCATATTTGGTTTTAAAATTAGTAAAATAAAAGTATTGAAATGACCATTGTCGCGATAATGAGATTTTAGCCTATGTTGTTACATGTTTGATAAATGGGAGGTTTGAATTTGTCCCTCGATGTCCCTTGGTGCGAAACATTATATTTGAACCTATTTGGTTATGTATTCTGTAAAATGAAAGTATTAGAATGACCCTTGTTGTGAAAATGAGATTTTAGACTATATGGTTACACTTTTGATAAATATGAAGTTTCAACTTGTCCCTCAGTGTCCCTTTATGCGAAACATGATGTTTTACCATATTTGGTTTTAAATTTGGTAAAATAAAAGTATTGAAACGAGATTTTAGCCTATATGGTTACAAGTTTGATAAATAAAAAGGTTGAACTTGTCCCTTGATTTAAAACATGATATGTGAACCTATTTGGTTTTGTATTCAGTAAAATGAAAGTATTGGAATGACCCTTGTCACAAAAATGAGATTTTAGCCTATATGATTACAAGTTTGATAAATATGAAGGTTCAACTTCTCCCTCGATGACCCTTGTCGCGAAAATGAGATTTTAGCCTATATGGCTACAAGTTTGATAAATGGAAAGATGGAACTTGTCACTTGATTTAAAACATGATATGTGAACCTATTTGGTGTTGTATCCGGTAAAATGAAAGTACTGGAATGACCCTTGTTGTGAAAATGAGATTTTAGCCTATATGGTTACAAGTTTGATAAATATGAAGTTTGAACTTGTCCCGCAGTTTCCCTTTATGCGAAACATGATATTTGAATATTTGGTTTTAAATTTAGTAAAATGAAAGTATTGAATTGACCCTTGTCGCGAAAATGAGATTCTAGCCTATATGGTTACACTTTTGATAAATATGAAGTTTGAACTTGTCCTGCAATGCCCCTTTATGCGAAACATGATGCTTTACCATATTTGGTTTTAAATTTGGTAAAATAAAAGTATTAAAATGACCATTGTCGCGATAATGAGATTTTAGCCTATGTTGTTACATGTTTGATAAATGGGACGTTTGAACTTGTCCCTCGATGTCCCTTGATGCGAAACATTATATTTGAACCTATTTCATATTAATTTCAGTAAATATAAAGTATTGGAAGACCCTTGTCGCGAAAACGAGATTTTAGCCTATATGGTTACAAGTTTGATAAATGGAAAGATTGAACTTGTCCCTTGATTTAAAACATGATATGTGAACCTATTTGATTTTGTATTCGGTAAAATGAAAGTATTGGAATGACCCTTGTTGCAAAAATGAGATTTTAGCCTATATGGTTACAAGTTTGATAAATATGAAGTTTGAACCTGTCCCTCAGTGTCCCTTTATGCGAAACATGAATTTGAATATTTGGTTTTGGTAAAATGAAAGTATTTAATTGACCCTTGTCGCGAAAACGAGATTTTAGCCTATATGGTTACAAGTTTGATAAATGAGAAGGTTGAACTTGTCCCTTGATTTAAAACATGATATGTGAACCTATTTGATTTTGTATTCAGTAAAATGAAAGTATTGGAATGACCCTTGTCACAAAAATGAGATTTTAGCCTATATGATTACCAATTTGATAAATATGAAGGTTAAACTTATCCCTCGATGTCCCTAGATACGTAACATGAGATTTGAACCTATTTGATTTTAAATTCGGTAAAATGAAAGTGTTGAAATGACCCTTGTCGCGAAAATGAGATTTTAGCCTATATGGTTACAAGTTTGATAAATGGAAAGATTGAACTTGTCCCTTGATTTAAAACATGATATGTGAACCTATTTGGTTTTGTATTCGGTAAAATGAAAGTATTGGAATGACCTAATGAAAGTATTGGAATGACCCTTGTTGTGAAAATAAGATTTTAGCTATATGGTTACAAGTTTGATAAATATGAAGTTTGAACTTGTCCTTCAATGTCCCTTTATGCGAAACATGATATTTGAATATTTGGTTTTAAATTCGGAAAAATGAAAGTATTGAATTGACCATTGTCGCGAAAATGAGATTTTAGCCTATATGGTTACATGTTTGATAAATGGGAAATTTGAACTTGTTCCTCGATGTCCCTTGAGGCGAAACATGATATTTGAACATATTTGATTTTAAATTCGATAAATAGAAAGTATTGGAAGTCCCTTGTCGCGAAAACGAGATTTTAGCCTATATGGTTACAAGTTTGATAAATGAGAAGGTTGAACTTGTCCCTTGATTTAAAACATGATATGTGAACCTATTTAGTTTTGTATTCAGTAAAATGAAAGTATTTGAATGACCCTTGTCGCAAAAAAGAGATTTTAGCATATATGATTACAAGTTTGATAAATATGAAGGTTGAACTTCTCCCTCGATGTCCCTTGATGTGTAACACGAGATTTGAACCTATTTGGTTTTAAATTCGGTAAAATGAAAGTGTTAATATGACCCTTGTCGCGAAAATGATATTTTAGCCTATATGATTACTTGGTTGATATATTGGAAGTTTGAACTTGTCCCTCGATGTCCCTTGATGCGAAACATGATATTTGAACCTATTTGATTTAAAATTTGGTTAAATGAAAGTATTGGAATGACCTTTGTCGCAAAATTGAGATTTTAGCTATATGGTTACATGTTTGATAAATGGAAAGTTTGAACTTGTCCCTTGATGTCCCTTGATGCGTAACATAATATTTGAACCTATTTGGTTTTAAATTCGATAAATAGAAAGTATTGAAAGACCCTTGTCGCAAAAGCGATATTTTAGCCTTTATGGTTACAGGTTTGAAAAATGGGAAGATTGAACTTGTCCCTTGATTTGAAACATGATATGTTAACCTATTTGGTTTTGTATTCAGTAAAATGAACGTATTGGAATGACCCTTGTTGCGAAAATGAGATTTTAGCCTATATGGTTACACTTTTGATAAATATGAAGTTTGAACTTGTCCCGCAATGTCCCTTTATGCGAAACATGATGTTTTACCATATTTGGTTTTAAATTTGGTAAAATAAAAGTATTGAAATGACCATTGTCGCGATAATGAGATTTTAGCCAATGCTGTTACATGTTTGATAAATGGGAGGTTTGAACTTGTCCCTCGATGTCCCTTGATGCGAATCATGATATTTGAACATATTTGATTTTAAATTCGGTAAATAGAAAGTATTGGAAGACCCTTGTCGCGAAAACGAGATTTTAGCCTATATGGTTACAAGTTTGATAAATGAGAAGGTTGAACTTGTCCCTTGATTTAAAAAATGATATGTGAACCTATTTGGTTTTGTTTTCAGTAAAATGAAAGTATTTGAATGACGATTGTCGCAAAAATGAGATTTTAGCATTTATGATTACAAGTTTGATAAATATGAAGGTTGAACTTCTCCCTCGATGTCCCTCGATGTGTAACATGAGATTTGAACCTATTTGGTTTTAAATTCGGTAAAATGAAAGTGTTGATATGACCCTTGTCGCGAAAATGAGATTTTAGCCTATATGGTTACTTGTTTGATAAATTGAAAGTTTGAACTTGTCCCTCGTTGTCCCTTGATGTCAAACATGATATTTGAACCTATTTGATTTAGAATTTGGTTAAATGAAAGTATTGGAATCACCCTTGTTGCAAAATTGGGATTTTAGCTATATGGTTACATGTTTGATAAATGGAAAGTTTGAACTTGTCCCTTGATGCGTAACGTAATATTTGAACCTATTTGGTTTTAAATTCGATAAATAGAAAGTATTGAAAGACCCTTGTCGCAAAAACGATATTTTAGCATTTATGGTTACAGGTTTGAAAAATGGGAAGATTGAACTTGTCCCTTGATTTGAAACATGATATGTGAACCTATTTGGTTTTGTATTCAGTAAAATGAACGTATTGGAATGGCCCTTGTTGCGAAAATGAGATTTTAGCCGATATGGTTACACTTTGGATAAATATGAAGTTTGAACTTGTCCCTCAATGTCCCTTTATGCGTAATATGATGTTTTACCATATTTGGTTTTAAAATTAGTAAAATAAAAGTATTGAAATGACCATTGTCGCGATAATGAGATTTTAGCCTATGTTGTTACATGTTTGATAAATGGGAGGTTTGAATTTGTCCCTCGATGTCCCTTGGTGCGAAACATTATATTTGAACCTATTTGGTTATGTATTCTGTAAAATGAAAGTATTAGAATGACCCTTGTTGTGAAAATGAGATTTTAGACTATATGGTTACACTTTTGATAAATATGAAGTTTCAACTTGTCCCTCAGTGTCCCTTTATGCGAAACATGATGTTTTACCATATTTGGTTTTAAATTTGGTAAAATAAAAGTATTGAAACGAGATTTTAGCCTATATGGTTACAAGTTTGATAAATAAAAAGGTTGAACTTGTCCCTTGATTTAAAACATGATATGTGAACCTATTTGGTTTTGTATTCAGTAAAATGAAAGTATTGGAATGACCCTTGTCACAAAAATGAGATTTTAGCCTATATGATTACAAGTTTGATAAATATGAAGGTTCAACTTCTCCCTCGATGACCCTTGTCGCGAAAATGAGATTTTAGCCTATATGGCTACAAGTTTGATAAATGGAAAGATGGAACTTGTCACTTGATTTAAAACATGATATGTGAACCTATTTGGTGTTGTATCCGGTAAAATGAAAGTACTGGAATGACCCTTGTTGCGAAAATGAGATTTTAGCCTATATGGTTACAAGTTTGATAAATATGAAGTTTGAACTTGTCCCGCAGTTTCCCTTTATGCGAAACATGATATTTGAATATTTGGTTTTAAATTTAGTAAAATGAAAGTATTGAATTGACCCTTGTCGCGAAAATGAGATTCTAGCCTATATGGTTACACTTTTGATAAATATGAAGTTTGAACTTGTCCTGCAATGCCCCTTTATGCGAAACATGATGCTTTACCATATTTGGTTTTAAATTTGGTAAAATAAAAGTATTAAAATGACCATTGTCGCGATAATGAGATTTTAGCCTATGTTGTTACATGTTTGATAAATGGGACGTTTGAACTTGTCCCTCGATGTCCCTTGATGCGAAACATTATATTTGAACCTATTTCATATTAATTTCAGTAAATATAAAGTATTGGAAGACCCTTGTCGCGAAAACGAGATTTTAGCCTATATGGTTACAAGTTTGATAAATGGAAAGATTGAACTTGTCCCTTGATTTAAAACATGATATGTGAACCTATTTGATTTTGTATTCGGTAAAATGAAAGTATTGGAATGACCCTTGTTGCAAAAATGAGATTTTAGCCTATATGGTTACAAGTTTGATAAATATGAAGTTTGAACCTGTCCCTCAGTGTCCCTTTATGCGAAACATGAATTTGAATATTTGGTTTTGGTAAAATGAAAGTATTTAATTGACCCTTGTCGCGAAAACGAGATTTTAGCCTATATGGTTACAAGTTTGATAAATGAGAAGGTTGAACTTGTCCCTTGATTTAAAACATGATATGTGAACCTATTTGATTTTGTATTCAGTAAAATGAAAGTATTGGAATGACCCTTGTCACAAAAATGAGATTTTAGCCTATATGATTACCAATTTGATAAATATGAAGGTTAAACTTATCCCTCGATGTCCCTAGATACGTAACATGAGATTTGAACCTATTTGATTTTAAATTCGGTAAAATGAAAGTGTTGAAATGACCCTTGTCGCGAAAATGAGATTTTAGCCTATATGGTTACAAGTTTGATAAATGGAAAGATTGAACTTGTCCCTTGATTTAAAACATGATATGTGAACCTATTTGGTTTTGTATTCGGTAAAATGAAAGTATTGGAATGACCTAATGAAAGTATTGGAATGACCCTTGTTGTGAAAATAAGATTTTAGCTATATGGTTACAAGTTTGATAAATATGAAGTTTGAACTTGTCCTTCAATGTCCCTTTATGCGAAACATGATATTTGAATATTTGGTTTTAAATTCGGAAAAATGAAAGTATTGAATTGACCATTGTCGCGAAAATGAGATTTTAGCCTATATGGTTACATGTTTGATAAATGGGAAATTTGAACTTGTTCCTCGATGTCCCTTGAGGCGAAACATGATATTTGAACATATTTGATTTTAAATTCGATAAATAGAAAGTATTGGAAGTCCCTTGTCGCGAAAACGAGATTTTAGCCTATATGGTTACAAGTTTGATAAATGAGAAGGTTGAACTTGTCCCTTGATTTAAAACATGATATGTGAACCTATTTAGTTTTGTATTCAGTAAAATGAAAGTATTTGAATGACCCTTGTCGCAAAAAAGAGATTTTAGCATATATGATTACAAGTTTGATAAATATGAAGGTTGAACTTCTCCCTCGATGTCCCTTGATGTGTAACACGAGATTTGAACCTATTTGGTTTTAAATTCGGTAAAATGAAAGTGTTAATATGACCCTTGTCGCGAAAATGATATTTTAGCCTATATGATTACTTGGTTGATATATTGGAAGTTTGAACTTGTCCCTCGATGTCCCTTGATGCGAAACATGATATTTGAACCTATTTGATTTAAAATTTGGTTAAATGAAAGTATTGGAATGACCTTTGTCGCAAAATTGAGATTTTAGCTATATGGTTACATGTTTGATAAATGGAAAGTTTGAACTTGTCCCTTGATGTCCCTTGATGCGTAACATAATATTTGAACCTATTTGGTTTTAAATTCGATAAATAGAAAGTATTGAAAGACCCTTGTCGCAAAAGCGATATTTTAGCCTTTATGGTTACAGGTTTGAAAAATGGGAAGATTGAACTTGTCCCTTGATTTGAAACATGATATGTTAACCTATTTGGTTTTGTATTCAGTAAAATGAACGTATTGGAATGACCCTTGTTGCGAAAATGAGATTTTAGCCTATATGGTTACACTTTTGATAAATATGAAGTTTGAACTTGTCCCGCAATGTCCCTTTATGCGAAACATGATGTTTTACCATATTTGGTTTTAAATTTGGTAAAATAAAAGTATTGAAATGACCATTGTCGCGATAATGAGATTTTAGCCAATGTTGTTACATGTTTGATAAATGGGAGGTTTGAACTTGTCCCTCGATGTCCCTTGATGCGAATCATGATATTTGAACATATTTGATTTTAAATTCGGTAAATAGAAAGTATTGGAAGACCCTTGTCGCGAAAACGAGATTTTAGCCTATATGGTTACAAGTTTGATAAATGAGAAGGTTGAACTTGTCCCTTGATTTAAAACATGATATGTGAACCTATTTGGTTTTGTTTTCAGTAAAATGAAAGTATTTGAATGACGATTGTCGCAAAAATGAGATTTTAGCATATATGATTACAAGTTTGATAAATATGAAGGTTGAACTTCTCCCTCGATGTCCCTCGATGTGTAACATGAGATTTGAACCTATTTGGTTTTAAATTCGGTAAAATGAAAGTGTTGATATGACCCTTGTCGCGAAAATGAGATTTTAGCCTATATGGTTACTTGTTTGATAAATTGAAAGTTTGAACTTGTCCCTCGTTGTCCCTTGATGTCAAACATGATATTTGAACCTATTTGATTTAGAATTTGGTTAAATGAAAGTATTGGAATCACCCTTGTTGCAAAATTGGGATTTTAGCTATATGGTTACATGTTTGATAAATGGAAAGTTTGAACTTGTCCCTTGATGCGTAACGTAATATTTGAACCTATTTGGTTTTAAATTCGATAAATAGAAAGTATTGAAAGACCCTTGTCGCAAAAACGATATTTTAGCATTTATGGTTACAGGTTTGAAAAATGGGAAGATTGAACTTGTCCCTTGATTTGAAACATGATATGTGAACCTATTTGGTTTTGTATTCAGTAAAATGAACGTATTGGAATGGCCCTTGTTGCGAAAATGAGATTTTAGCCGATATGGTTACACTTTGGATAAATATGAAGTTTGAACTTGTCCCTCAATGTCCCTTTATGCGTAATATGATGTTTTACCATATTTGGTTTTAAAATTAGTAAAATAAAAGTATTGAAATGACCATTGTCGCGATAATGAGATTTTAGCCTATGTTGTTACATGTTTGATAAATGGGAGGTTTGAATTTGTCCCTCGATGTCCCTTGGTGCGAAACATTATATTTGAACCTATTTGGTTATGTATTCTGTAAAATGAAAGTATTAGAATGACCCTTGTTGTGAAAATGAGATTTTAGACTATATGGTTACACTTTTGATAAATATGAAGTTTCAACTTGTCCCTCAGTGTCCCTTTATGCGAAACATGATGTTTTACCATATTTGGTTTTAAATTTGGTAAAATAAAAGTATTGAAACGAGATTTTAGCCTATATGGTTACAAGTTTGATAAATAAAAAGGTTGAACTTGTCCCTTGATTTAAAACATGATATGTGAACCTATTTGGTTTTGTATTCAGTAAAATGAAAGTATTGGAATGACCCTTGTCACAAAAATGAGATTTTAGCCTATATGATTACAAGTTTGATAAATATGAAGGTTCAACTTCTCCCTCGATGACCCTTGTCGCGAAAATGAGATTTTAGCCTATATGGCTACAAGTTTGATAAATGGAAAGATGGAACTTGTCACTTGATTTAAAACATGATATGTGAACCTATTTGGTGTTGTATCCGGTAAAATGAAAGTACTGGAATGACCCTTGTTGCGAAAATGAGATTTTAGCCTATATGGTTACAAGTTTGATAAATATGAAGTTTGAACTTGTCCCTCAGTTTCCCTTTATGCGAAACATGATATTTGAATATTTGGTTTTAAATTTAGTAAAATGAAAGTATTGAATTGACCCTTGTCGCGAAAATGAGATTCTAGCCTATATGGTTACACTTTTGATAAATATGAAGTTTGAACTTGTCCTGCAATGCCCCTTTATGCGAAACATGATGCTTTACCATATTTGGTTTTAAATTTGGTAAAATAAAAGTATTAAAATGACCATTGTCGCGATAATGAGATTTTAGCCTATGTTGTTACATGTTTGATAAATGGGAGGTTTGAACTTGTCCCTCGATGTCCCTTGATGCGAAACATTATATTTGAACCTATTTCATATTAATTTCAGTAAATATAAAGTATTGGAAGACCCTTGTCGCGAAAACGAGATTTTAGCCTATATGGTTACAAGTTTGATAAATGGAAAGATTGAACTTGTCCCTTGATTTAAAACATGATATGTGAACCTATTTGATTTTGTATTCGGTAAAATGAAAGTATTGGAATGACCCTTGTTGCGAAAATGAGATTTTAGCCTATATGGTTACAAGTTTGATAAATATGAAGTTTGAACCTGTCCCTCAGTGTCCCTTTATGCGAAACATGAATTTGAATATTTGGTTTTGGTAAAATGAAAGTATTTAATTGACCCTTGTCGCGAAAACGAGATTTTAGCCTATATGGTTACAAGTTTGATAAATGAGAAGGTTGAACTTGTCCCTTGATTTAAAACATGATATGTGAACCTATTTGATTTTGTATTCAGTAAAATGAAAGTATTGGAATGACCCTTGTCACAAAAATGAGATTTTAGCCTATATGATTACCAGTTTGATAAATATGAAGGTTAAACTTATCCCTCGATGTCCCTAGATACGTAACATGAGATTTGAACCTATTTGATTTTAAATTCGGTAAAATGAAAGTGTTGAAATGACCCTTGTCGCGAAAATGAGATTTTAGCCTATATGGTTACAAGTTTGATAAATGGAAAGATTGAACTTGTCCCTTGATTTAAAACATGATATGTGAACCTATTTGGTTTTGTATTCGGTAAAATGAAAGTATTGGAATGACCTAATGAAAGTATTGGAATGACCCTTGTTGTGAAAATAAGATTTTAGCTATATGGTTACAAGTTTGATAAATATGAAGTTTGAACTTGTCCTTCAATGTCCCTTTATGCGAAACATGATATTTGAATATTTGGTTTTAAATTCGGAAAAATGAAAGTATTGAATTGACCATTGTCGCGAAAATGAGATTTTAGCCTATATGGTTACATGTTTGATAAATGGGAAATTTGAACTTGTTCCTCGATGTCCCTTGAGGCGAAACATGATATTTGAACATATTTGATTTTAAATTCGTTAAATAGAAAGTATTGGAAGTCCCTTGTCGCGAAAACGAGATTTTAGCCTATATGGTTACAAGTTTGATAAATGAGAAGGTTGAACTTGTCCCTTGATTTAAAACATGATATGTGAACCTATTTAGTTTTGTATTCAGTAAAATGAAAGTATTTTAAATACCCTGTCGCAAAAAAGAGATTTTAGCATATATGATTACAAGTTTGATAAATATGAAGGTTGAACTTCTCCCTCGATGTCCCTTGATGTGTAACACGAGATTTGAACCTATTTGTTTTTAAATTCGGTAAAATGAAAGTGTTAATATGACCCTTGTCGCGAAAATGATATTTTAGCCTATATGATTACTTGGTTGATATATTGGAAGTTTGAACTTGTCCCTCGATGTCCCTTGATGCGAAACATGATATTTGAACCTATTTGATTTAAAATTTGGTTAAATGAAAGTATTGGAATGACCTTTGTCGCAAAATTGAGATTTTAGCTATATGGTTACATGTTTGATAAATGGAAAGTTTGAACTTGTCCCTTGATGTCCCTTGATGCGTAACATAATATTTGAACCTATTTGGTTTTAAATTCGATAAATAGAAAGTATTGAAAGACCCTTGTCGCAAAAGCGATATTTTAGCCTTTATGGTTACAGGTTTGAAAAATGGGAAGATTGAACTTGTCCCTTGATTTGAAACATGATATGTTAACCTATTTGGTTTTGTATTCAGTAAAATGAACGTATTGGAATGACCCTTGTTGCGAAAATGAGATTTTAGCCTATATGGTTACACTTTTGATAAATATGAAGTTTGAACTTGTCCCGCAATGTCCCTTTATGCGAAACATGATGTTTTACCATATTTGGTTTTAAATTTGGTAAAATAAAAGTATTGAAATGACCATTGTCGCGATAATGAGATTTTAGCCAATGTTGTTACATGTTTGATAAATGGGAGGTTTGAACTTGTCCCTCGATGTCCCTTGATGCGAATCATGATATTTGAACATATTTGATTTTAAATTCGGTAAATAGAAAGTATTGGAAGACCCTTGTCGCGAAAACGAGATTTTAGCCTATATGGTTACAAGTTTGATAAATGAGAAGGTTGAACTTGTCCCTTGATTTAAAACATGATATGTGAACCTATTTGGTTTTGTTTTCAGTAAAATGAAAGTATTTGAATGACGATTGTCGCAAAAATGAGATTTTAGCATATATGATTACAAGTTTGATAAATATGAAGGTTGAACTTCTCCCTCGATGTCCCTCGATGTGTAACATGAGATTTGAACCTATTTGGTTTTAAATTCGGTAAAATGAAAGTGTTGATATGACCCTTGTCGCGAAAATGAGATTTTAGCCTATATGGTTACTTGTTTGATAAATTGAAAGTTTGAACTTGTCCCTCGTTGTCCCTTGATGTCAAACATGATATTTGAACCTATTTGATTTAGAATTTGGTTAAATGAAAGTATTGGAATCACCCTTGTTGCAAAATTGGGATTTTAGCTATATGGTTACATGTTTGATAAATGGAAAGTTTGAACTTGTCCCTTGATGCGTAACGTAATATTTGAACCTATTTGGTTTTAAATTCGATAAATAGAAAGTATTGAAAAACCCTTGTCGCAAAAACGATATTTTAGCATTTATGGTTACAGGTTTGAAAAATGGGAAGATTGAACTTGTCCCTTGATTTGAAACATGATATGTGAACCTATTTGGTTTTGTATTCAGTAAAATGAACGTATTGGAATGGCCCTTGTTGCGAAAATGAGATTTTAGCCGATATGGTTACACTTTGGATAAATATGAAGTTTGAACTTGTCCCTTTATGCGTAATATGATGTTTTACCATATTTGGTTTTAAAATTGGTAAAATAAAAGTATTGAAATGACCATTGTCGCGATAATGAGATTTTAGCCTATGTTGTTACATGTTTGATAAATGGGAGGTTTGAATTTGTCCCTCGATGTCCCTTGGTGCGAAACATTATATTTGAACCTATTTGGTTTTGTATTCGGTAAAATGAAAGTATTAGAATGACCCTTGTTGTGAAAATGAGATTTTAGACTATATGGTTACACTTTTGATAAATATGAAATTTGAACTTGTCCCTCAGTGTCCCTACATGCGAAACATGATGTTTTACCATATTTGGTTTTAAATTTGGTAAAATAAAAGTATTGAAACGAGATTTTAGCCTTTATGGTTAAAAGTTTGATAAATGAGAAGGTTGAACTTGTCCCTTGATTTAAAACATGATATGTGAACCTATTTGGTTTTGTATTCAGTAAAATGAAAGTATTGGAATGACCCTTGTCACAAAAATGAGATTTTAGCCTATATGATTACAAGTTTGATAAATATGAAGGTTCAACTTCTCCCTCGATGACCCTTGTTGTAACACCCACACTAAATTATCTAGAATATTTAGTATGTGTATTAATCTGATACTGGGTACATTAAAATTTTCAATAATAAATACAATATAAAACTACTGAATGTGTACAAATAGCTCGTTTATACCAATATCCAAATATCATATACAATTATCCTTATAAACATATATAATCTGTCAACCTTCTGAGCTTGTCCTTGACGAGCATCTGCACTCCATCCAGCGTCTTCCTGAAGATCGTCTTGAACATCTCTTGCTAACCTGTAAACCTGCACCAGAAGGATTGGGATGAGACATAATGTCTCAGTGAGCTCCAGCCCAACCTACTGTTGGCAACCACGGGGGAAACCTAGGGTCGCCGTGCCTACTCTCGGCAATCTTGGGGATACCTATGATCGCCAAGTCCTACCTTACCCATAGAGGGCTACCTGACTGTCCTGCTAAACTGTGTAGTCAGCTGAACTAGTGATCAAGGGGAAACCTAGGATCACTGTCTGAGTCTGATACTGAATAGTCATGAGATCTAGACTATGTCCTGATAACTGGGTGATCGAGGGGAATCCTAGGATCACCGCCTGATAACTGATACCTGAATCTGATACCTGTCTGATAACTATTCTCTGCCTGATAACATAATAATATAATTAACTGATAAATGTCTTTATGTTAGCTGTTAGCGTTGAACAAACAATATTATCTGGGTTCATTTTACGGAATGCCCCCGGGTGGAGTAACCCCGAAGCACATTCCCCTGATAACCGGTGAAAATTCCTATCATATCAGGCTAACACCGGACTCCTCTTGCCTAAGTGTGTGGTTATCCTCGCGGAAGATTCCTGCCCGTTCCAACTGCATCTGGAACCCCCCGTCCTCTCTAACTGGTCGAGAGCACAGGAGACACACTATAACTCTGTGTGGTTATCCTCACGGAAAGTTCCTGCCCGTTTCAGCAATGCTGAAACCCCCTGTTCTCTCTAACTGGTCGAGAGAATAGAAGACACAAAGTTTGCCCTGATTATTAATTATTATTCCTGTTATATGAATATACTTATCCTGATAAAACTGATACGTGTACCCCCCAGTGTCACTCTGACGTGAACACTGAGGCACGTCCTGATATAAAAATATAACTAAGCCTGAACTGAGGGAACTAGATACCACTGACTAAGGTATCCTATAATCTGCCTGATTAAGGGAATCCTGATAAACTACCCTTAACATACCTGAAAGTAATTCTAGTCCTGTTAACCTATTCAAGGTTCTAGACATATCGTTCTCATATGTCGTTCTTAAGGCTTACATAAGCATTGTAATGATATTCCCGTATTCGTCTAGACTTTGCCCTTTAATTCTGAACTATTCTAAATCAATGTTCAATCCTTGTTCCATACATATTCATCCTTTTAGGAGCCTCTTGAATGTGTTAGAATGGTAGTCAATGTTTCTAAAATGTTTACGGAGAAAACGGATGCGAAAAACCATGCCTACGCGTCCCAGAACACCCAAAACAGCAAAGCTGTCAAGTGCTGTCTGGGCCTCCGCGCTTGTAGCGACAAGCCCGCGCTTGAAGCGACAAGCCTGCGCTTGTAGCGACAGTAGGCAGAATAAAATTCTGCCTGGTCGCTGTAGCGAGCTCCAGCTCGCTGTAGCGACCATGACAGGTCCAGAAATCTCAAAAATGGTATTTTTCATCATTCCAAGCCATCCCAACACACCCAAGCTTCCCAAATGGCATAAAAAGGATTTTCTTAAGCTTATAAATCATTTAAACATGGCTGGAACAAGGAATTAGCAATTTACATAATCTAGGGCTTTTATAAAAATTTGCTCTAAGCATAATTACTCTTAAACTTACTCAATAAGGGTTCTAATACCCTAGGGAGCTCACCTTGAACCTAGATTGGTGCTTATTATGCTAACTCCAAAACCCTAGCTTGATTTCTCCTTGATTCTTCTTGTTCTAAACCTTCCAACACAAGTTGCTAGCAAGGATTCTTCATGAATTGGAGGAAGAATTGATGGGTTAAGGCAAGGATGATGATGAAGGCGTGAGAGTGGGAGGGAGAGGGAGAGGAATCAGATTTGAGAGAGAAGGGTGAGGAGAGAAAATGGAAGAAAATATCTTCCCCCTTCTTTTTTAAATAAATTCTTCTTTCCAAATATTTACTATATTGCCATTCCACTTATTTACCATAATGCCATGCTTCTTAATTTATTTCTAACATCGATAACTGATACTCGTAAGCGGGATATTACACTTACCATGCAAATAAACCCATTAATTGACAATTTACCAAATTGTCCTTTGCTTAAAACATTTCTGATACATCGTCTCAATATTAATAAATAGTTGAGTCTTAGGCGGGATATTACAATCTACCCCCCTTAAAGAAATTTCGTCCTCAAAATTTAGAGTCCTCTATCATATATGAGTGAATCTCTCATAGTACTTTCTCCCCTGGCCAAAACTCCAGTTCGTCTTGCTTATCGGAATCCATTGATTATATACTCGACAACTTTTCCTTTAACTGAAATGCTCGTGGTGAATTGCATAACTCTTACGTAGTAGGATGTGAGGTTATCTGAACCATCGTATCCAACTCGCTTGACCACGTTCCTGGTTCATACACTTCTGCAAATCCAATTCTGGAGTTGTCCAGCTCTGACACTTGTACTAATTCTTATAAATACCTTCATAGTCCATGTAATCTTACTTTGACGACATTAGATCGTTCTCATTATCCTCAAATATTCCCACTCTTCGGTGGATTTCTTGCACTGCATTTATTTCCCATGAATTATTATCTTTATCTTTCGTCTCATACGACGACATCACTTATCTTAATAACTTAGAAATCATTCTTCATTACTTGGAGTTTACTAATCTCCTATCTTTCTTGTCACTACTATTCTCGAATTCTGGCCGTAGCATAAATATTTTCTATATTGGTAAATTCAAACTCATAGAAGTTTTTAGCCCGAGTGGTGAGTAGTAATCATCTCACATTTCATCACTACTTACAAATATTCTGTAGCTTGAGAATTAATCACTTAATACCTCTCCTGTAATTCATCTGGCAAGGACTTCACAAACATCCTTTTTCTCTAAACTTCAGCTTTGAATTGTTCGTTAACTCATCCTTGGATTACTTCTCCGCTGCACAACTCTGATTTGAACAATTTACCTTGGGATAGAAGTAATACGCCACTAGTACCAAATTAGATCTCCTCGTTAAACTCATTCCTTAATGGCTTAACCACCTGCTTATCTTATTGATTGATCGTCATCTGACTTTGTGTTTCCTTTCAGACATAAACAATATACTTACTTTCACGAAAATACGCCGAAACCTGTAAACAGTCTTTAGCAATAATTACGAGCCCAACAATGCTCCTGCTAAAACAACTTATACACTAGTTCTAGCTTTACTCTTCATATTCTGAATCGAGTTCCGTTCTATAATTATCCGTAAGGATTTCACATCCACAACCTTTTTCCAATACAACGTAGGTCCACATAACTCTATCATATCTCTTGGTTACTCCGGAAATAATCCGTCTGGATAAGACTCAACTTTTACCGGCTCTCCTGTAAGCCCAAACACATGTTACGCCTCTTCGAGTACCCGATTAATTAATCTTAAACTTCAACACTTATCATTTCCCATTGGATCCTTCCAGTAACTTATTACTGTATCGACAATTCACATCTAATCTTGTTATCTGAGTAATTCTCCATAGGTCTTTTCATCCATGGCCCTCTTCATATGGTTTCGAGCAATCTAAGGTCTGTATTTCCACCATTTCTAACACTTACCAACATAAGGTGATCTTTGTCGGCTTACCCGAATACTTGTGTAAGGAACCCATCAAAAGAAAACATAGAACTCCTTAACATTAACCATAAGTTTAACTGTAACTTGTACGTTAGTGACGATCTTCCTGCTTAATCCTCGAAACCGGTCTGCTATAATCTGACAACATAAGTTTCAATCTTTATTTCATACCCTTACCAGGGGTTTTCTTCACTTATTGCCAAGCTTGCGTTCCTCATACAAAGCATCTTGATGACCCATAATAAAGGAAGGTAATCTGTTTCATCTGTCCAATATTCCGCTTAATCTAAAAAAATAAGTCTCTTACTTGTCAGATATTAAAATCTCATCCGGTCCAAGTGCGCAAGTCCTTCCATCCTTACACACTATATCCTTACTGGAAGTCCAGAGCTTCCAATAATTAACTGATCATTCCTTATTCCAAGTCGCTGGGTTTGGTACCGTAATTTTTTTTTTTACCTCTGCACATCTCCTCGGAGAAGGCATCGCTCAATGATGCGTCCAACTAGTTAAGGTACTTGACCTTACTCTTAGATACTCTTAAATACCTCTTATATTCCTGAGACCTTGCAATCAACAGGCTCAGTTACTTCACTGTTAGAGAACCATCCTTTGGTATTAAATACCTTGCCAATTTCCGTCTTAAAATCTGATGCCTTAACCTTTCGTACACTTCTTTCCTCCTTGGTCACGTTCAGCTCTCGGATATTTGTCCTAACTGTCATATACTAGATTGAGTTGATCAGGCTCAACTAGATGTGACCTTTAGAACAGTATCCGGAACCCAATGGTCCCACTACTTTTATTGAATTTTTAATGACCCATGGCACGGTCTGAATCGACCTGCTCTGATGCCAATTGTAACACCCATACTAATTTAATCTAGAATATTACCATGTGCGTTAAACTGATACTTGATACATTTAAAAATTTCAATAATAATATTACATCACATCTGAATGAATACAAGTTTACTCGTTTGTACAAATAATCCAATACCATTACAATACTTATACGAATGTCCAATAAGCTCCTGAGCTGGTACACGACGAGCAACTGTACTCCATCCAGTATTCCTCTGAAGAACTCCATCACGAACCTCTGACTTACCTGTAAACCTGCACCAGAAGGAATGAGATGAGACATAATGTCTCAGTGAGCTCTACCCAACCTACTGTTGGCAACCACAGGGAACCTAGGGTCGCCATGCCTACCTTGGCAATCTCGGGGATTTCCTATGATCGCCAAGTCTCATCTTTATCCACAAGGATATAAATCTGAATATGACTATAAGTCTGCCTGTAACTATATCTGTAATCTGCCTGTATCTATAACTTAGTGATCGAGGGGAAACCTAGGACCACTTTCTGATAACTGTCTAAAACTATAACTGTAACTGCCTATGACTATAATTGTAACCTATCTGTAACTATAATTCTACCTGTAACTATGACTTTGACTATAACTATGAAACATAATACATATAAATAGTTTTATGTTAGCTGTTAGCGTTGAACAAACATTATTATCTGAGTTCATTTTACGGTGCGGTCCGGGTGGAGTAACCCCGAAGTACATCTCCCTATGACCCGGTGAAATTCCTATCATATCAGGCTAACACCGGACTCCTCTTTGAGTTTGCATGTGGACAACCCTCTCGGTGAAGTCCCATCCGGCGTATCCCGGAGTCTGCTGAACATGCCTATGACTGTGAAACGTGCTGAACACGCCTTTAACTTTAACATATAATTCTTTAACTTTTAATCATATAATAATAATCATATAACATTTGACCTATAACTTAAGATTCTTGGCTTATCGTTCTCATAAGCCACCTATTAATTGTTGGAGAACCAACACTAAAAGCTTATCTGCTTGATCAAGGGAAACTTGGTAACTAACCCTTAACTAATCTTATAACTTATGGATAAATTACCCATCTCTCTATAAGATACACATTCTTTATCCTAGATTAATCATTGAAGGTTCATGAGTATCTCTACCCTAAAGTATATCAAAGATCATTGGCATGGTACAGTTGTTTATAATTAAAAAGTCATACTGGGCACTTTCGCTTTGCGACCCTTAGACTTCGCTTTGCGAAGTTCTGCGTCTGAAGCTTCGCAGAGCGTAGAAAACTTCGCACTGCGAACTCAGCTTCTGAATACTTCGTACTGCAAAGGTGTGGGCGATGGATAGACAGTAGCTGCGTTCAGCTACTTCGCAGAGCCATCTCAGGGTCGCTCTGCGACCATGACAGAACATGTGATTTTTTCTGAAAAACTTCCTTTGATTTCTGAAAACCTTGGTACCCAAACCTTCTAATGAACTTTAGATCATGCCAGGGACTCATTTGAACCATAAAAACATACTGAAAACATAGATTAACCAGGAATCAAGCATATGTATCAAATTGGGGGAAAAACCTATTATTTTCTTTAACTTAGCAATTATGTCATAAAACTCACACAACACAACCCACAAGGGATAAATGCTATTCTAGTGAACTCACTTTGAGACTTCTGAAACAGCTTAAGCTTATCCCACATCAGCTTGTCCAAAAGTAGCTTGTTTCCGGAAAATCCTCGTCAAATTCATAAGGGATTCTCCAGCAGAAACGTCCAACTTCAAACGTATTTTCCGACTTCGTTCCTAATCCGAATAACACAAAATCTATATCCAAACTGAAGGAAATTGCGTGTAGAATCCAAAAATCCACTTTTCTTTTCTGTTCAGATTCGCTCTGCGATGCTTCATGCTCGCTCTGCGAGTCTTCGTAGAAAACCCAGATTTTGCAGAAACTCAGCTTCTGTCTCCTTACTTCAAATTCGTACCCAGACCTCAATACTTAACCAAAATTCACGAAACTGGTATCAAAACGTAGATAATTTTGTTAGCTTTCCATAGCATCAAAGACCACTTGATTCGGAGTTATAGAGAGAGAGTTCTTACCATTTAAATGGAGCCCTGTCCCCAAATACGGGTTTCTCCAACTTCCTCCAATTCAACTCCAAATCTCTACCCATAACTTCTTCTTCTACAGGAATCATCATGCAAGATAAAATAGAGGTTTAGGCTCAAACAATAGGCACGAAAATTGAAGTGAGAAAGGAAGATTGAAGTGATTCTTGCCTTTTCTTAACTTCTTCTTGTTCTAACTTCTTAAACTAAGTTCTCTAGCCAATGATCCACAAGATGAGATGATGATTTCAAAGATGGTGGTGCTGATGATGAGGATCGAAAATTTGGGAGAGAGAGGAGAAGAAACCCAGCTGGTTTTTCTTTGAAAGAGAGAGAGAATGAGTTGATAAAGATGAAAAAACTCATATTTATCATATTTGTTCCTTTTCCCTCTATTTACCATTTTGTCATTCCTTTCGTTTAATTCCTGTAATACTGTTAAAAGTCATGCTTAAGCGGGATATTACACTCTACCCCCCTTAAAAGAAATTTCGTCCTCGAAATTTAGAAAATCCTTCTGAGATCCTGAAAAGATAAATCCTTTCTACCTCTTTCTCTACTATGCAAATCTCTAATTCTTTTTGCTTATTGGAATTCCATGGCAACTCTAGTGTCTGACATGTAGATTAGTCACACACCTCGATTAATCCATACTGGTTAAAACTTGTTCGTTAGCCATGATCTCCATCTCTGTAAGTCAAAACATATGACATTCTCTTTCCAGCCGAAAGGTCTGATGCATGTTACATAACTATCACCTGTTAGGACATATGGTTATCTGAACCAACATATCCATCTTATCTGACTATATTCTCTGTTCGACACATTTCTTGCAAATCCAATTTAAACTTATTAAGTCTTGGATTTCCCTTACTGTATTATATCAGTTCTTCTTTCATTGACCGTTTAATCTTATCCTGAAGACGTCGGGTCGATCTGATTTTCCTCAATTATTCCAACTTTTCGAGGAATCTATTTCACTACTTTTAATTCGAAAGAATTCTTGTCTTTGACTTTCGCCTCGTAAGACGACATCTTACCGTTACATTCGTAACATTCTTACACCGGAAAACATCTGATATTGAGTATTCCCAAATGGAAGCAAAGTCTATTGCAACTACCTCCACAATTCAAATACAAGGAGGTGGCTGTACTTATGGTACATGTTCCTTTCTTTCCGACATCCTGGTGTAACTATTATCACAACCATGAGCATTGCTCACATTCCCACTACGGAAATCCTTAAGGGTTCGAGAAATCATATGAGCCACTCATGCTCCGATTTAATTAATCAACGATAACACGTAGCTAAAGGTCTTAGGAGCTTTATCCCTTCTAGGACTCTGACAATTTGGCATCATTCAAGATATTCCTTACTCATGGGATTAATACTTTCTTTACCAATAATTTCAAACTTATGAAAATTTAGTACAAGTGACGTGTGGCATAAGCCGTCTCACATATCATCATATAATACAGTCCCTAGCACATAGCTTCCATACACGATCGAGTACGTGTACACTACTATCGGGTACACAGTACGCCGCATAATCATTGTCCAACTAATGGGACATCATACTTAGTCAAAATATACTTGAGACAATGCCACGCCAATTAAGGTCACTCTTCTTGCTCTTAACTCATGCTTGTATTCTTTGAGTATCCACAATCCCATAACGTAAATTATGATTACATTCCATTGGCGTTATAAACTTAGTTTGTCAAAAGACATTCTCTGTTCTCGAAAAGAAAACTCTATTCTGATCGCTATCAAAATAACACTCTTAAACTCTTAATCCTTTATTTCGTAACTTGTATTCACGTAGCCCTTTACTGTAAACTATGAGGAATCTTCTGATCTGTGTAAAACATTTCCTTCCTCTAACTGTGAACATTAAGTTCAAGGATTCCAAACTCCTCAATTAAGATATGTTCGGTAACAACAAACCTATTATGATTAAGACTTTCCTGTTAAACATTACTGACTGCGTACCACGTTTACCGATACATGTCACATGACTGTAAAAATATGTTACACTACTATCAAAGTAGCATAAACTCTGCCTGATCAGTATACATAATACTAATCATAACCTGTTACATGCGACATGTTAGCATAATGTGGGTACGATGTGGAATAACTTCATAACTAATTATCTTGGGTTAAACTTATTATTCAAGTCAATTTGAAGTTACCGAGCTAGAATAGCTGGATTGCCGTATTAGTTGTGGCTTTCTTCGCTATGTACTTATTGTGCTAGAAACACATCCTTTAAATTTCTCAAACTGCTTCGATTCTCTTTTCTCATGAGTTTCGAGGTCTGAAGCATTTCTCGACTTATCTCTTAAAATTTCCTGTTAGAACTGATGATAAGTTCAAGTCATCACTACTTACAAATATTCTGTAGCTTGAGAATTAATCACTTAATACCTCTCCTGTAATTCATCTGGCAAGGACTTCACAAACATCCTTTTTCTCTAAACTTCAGCTTTGAATTGTTCGTTAACTCATCCTTGGATTACTTCTCCGCTGCACAACTCTGATTTGAACAATTTACCTTGGGATAGAAGTAATACGCCACTAGTACCAAATTAGATCTCCTCGTTAAACTCATTCCTTAATGGCTTAACCACCTGCTTATCTTATTGATTGATCGTCATCTGACTTTGTGTTTCCTTTCAGACATAAACAATATACTTACTTTCACGAAAATACGCCGAAACCTGTAAACAGTCTTTAGCAATAATTACGAGCCCAACAATGCTCCTGCTAAAACAACTTATACACTAGTTCTAGCTTTACTCTTCATATTCTGAATCGAGTTCCGTTCTATAATTATCCGTAAGGATTTCACATCCACAACCTTTTTCCAATACAACGTAGGTCCACATAACTCTATCATATCTCTTGGTTACTCCGGAAATAATCCGTCTGGATAAGACTCAACTTTTACCGGCTCTCCTGTAAGCCCAAACACATGTTACGCCTCTTCGAGTACCCGATTAATTAATCTTAAACTTCAACACTTATCATTTCCCATTGGATCCTTCCAGTAACTTATTACTGTATCGACAATTCACATCTAATCTTGTTATCTGAGTAATTCTCCATAGGTCTTTTCATCCATGGCCCTCTTCATATGGTTTCGAGCAATCTAAGGTCTGTATTTCCACCATTTCTAACACTTACCAACATAAGGTGATCTTTGTCGGCTTACCCGAATACTTGTGTAAGGAACCCATCAAAAGAAAACATAGAACTCCTTAACATTAACCATAAGTTTAACTGTAACTTGTACGTTAGTGACGATCTTCCTGCTTAATCCTCAAAACCGGTCTGCTATAATCTGACAACATAAGTTTCAATCTTTATTTCATACCCTTACCAGGGGTTTTCTTCACTTATTGCCAAGCTTGCGTTCCTCATACAAAGCATCTTGATGACCCATAATAAAGGAAGGTAATCTGTTTCATCTGTCCAATATTCCGCTTAATCTAAAAAAATAAGTCTCTTACTTGTCGGATATTAAAATCTCATCCGGTCCAAGTGCGCAAGTCCTTCCATCCTTACACACTATATCCTTACTGGAAGTCCAGAGCTTCCAATAATTAACTGATCATTCCTTATTCCAAGTCGCTGGGTTTGGTACCGTAATTTTTTTTTACCTCTGCACATCTCCTCGGAGAAGGCATCGCTCAATGATGCGTCCAACTAGTTAAGGTACTTGACCTTACTCTTAGATACTCTTAAATACCTCTTATATTCCTGAGACCTTGCAGTCAACAGGCTCAGTTACTTCACTGTTAGAGAACCATCCTTTGGTATTAAATACCTTGCCAATTTCCGTCTTAAAATCTGATGCCTTAACCTTTCGTACACTTCTTTCCTCCTTGGTCACGTTCAGCTCTCGGATATTTGTCCTAACTGTCATATACTAGATTGAGTTGATCAGGCTCAACTAGATGTGACCTTTAGAACAGTATCCGGAACCCAATGGTCCCACTACTTTTATTGAATTTTTAATGACCCATGGCATGGTCTGAATCGACCTGCTCTGATACCAATTGTAACACCCATACTAATTTAATCTAGAATATTAGCATGTGCGTTAAACTGATACTGGATACATTTAAAAATTTCAATAATAATATTACATCACATCTGAATGAATACAAGTTTACTCGTTTGTACAAATAATCCAATACCATTACAATACTTATACGAATGTCCAATAAGCTCCTGAACTGGTACACGACGAGCAACTGTACTCCATCCAGTATCCCTCTGAAGAACTCCATCACGAACCTCTGACTTACCTGTAAACCTGCACCAGAAGGAATGAGATGAGACATAATGTCTCAGTGAGCTCTACCCAACCTACTGTTGGCAACCACAGGGAACCTAGGGTCGCCATGCCTACCTTGGCAATCTCGGGGATTTCCTATGATCGCCAAGTCTCATCTTTATCCACAAGGATATAAATCTGAATATGACTATAAGTCTGCCTGTAACTATATCTGTAATCTGCCTGTATCTATAACTTAGTGATCGAGGGGAAACCTAGGACCACTTTCTGATAACTGTCTAAAACTATAACTGTAACTGCCTATGACTATAATTGTAACCTATCTGTAACTATAATTCTACCTGTAACTATGACTTTGACTATAACTATGAAACATAATACATATAAATAGTTTTATGTTAGCTGTTAGCGTTGAACAAACATTATTATCTGAGTTCATTTTACGGAGTGCGGTCCGGGTGGAGTAACCCCGAAGTACATCTCCCTATGATCCGGTGAAATTCCTATCATATCAGGCTAACACCGGACTCCTCTTTGAGTTTGCATGTGGACAACCCTCTCGGTGAAGTCCCATCCGGCGTATCCCGGAGTCTGCTGAACATGCCTATGACTGTGAAACGTGCTGAACACGCCTTTAACTTTAACATATAATTCTTTAACTTTTAATCATATAATAATAATCATATAACATTTGACCTATAACTTAAGATTCTTGGCTTATCGTTCTCATAAGCCACCTATTAATTGTTGGAGAACCAACACTAAAAGCTTATCTGCTTGATCAAGGGAAACTTGGTAACTAACCCTTAACTAATCTTATAACTTATGGATAAATTACCCATCTCTCTATAAGATACACATTCTTTATCCTAGATTAATCCTTGAAGGTTCATGAGTATCTCTACCCTAAAGTATATCAAAGATCATTGGCATGGTACAGTTGTTTATAATTAAAAAGTCATACTGGGCACTTTCGCTTTGCGACCCTTAGACTTCGCTTTGCGAAGTTCTGCGTCTGAAGCTTCGCAGAGCGTAGAAAACTTCGCACTGCGAACTCAGCTTCTGAATACTTCGTACTGCAAAGGTGTGGGCGATGGATAGACAGTAGCTGCGTTCAGCTACTTCGCAGAGCCATCTCAGGGTCGCTCTGCGACCATGACAGAACATGTGATTTTTTCTGAAAAACTTCCTTTGATTTCTGAAAACCTTGGTACCCAAACCTTCTAATGAACTTTAGATCATGCCAGGGACTCATTTGAACCATAAAAACATACTGAAAACATAGATTAACCAGGAATCAAGCATATGTATCAAATTGGGGGAAAAACCTATTATTTTCTTTAACTTAGCAATTATGTCATAAAACTCACACAACACAACCCACAAGGGATAAATGCTATTCTAGTGAACTCACTTTGAGACTTCTGAAACAGCTTAAACTTATCCCACATCAGCTTGTCCAAAAGTAGCTTGTTTCCGGAAAATCCTCGTCAAATTCGTAAGGGATTCTCCAGCAGAAACGTCCAACTTCAAACGTATTTTCCGACTTCGTTCCTAATCCGAATAACACAAAATCTATATCCAAACTGAAGGGAATTGCGTGTAGAATCCAAAAATCCACTTTTCTTTTCTGTTCAGATTCGCTCTGCGATGCTTCATGCTCGCTCTGCGAGTCTTCGTAGAAAACCCAGATTTTGCAGAAACTCAGCTTCTGTCTCCTTACTTCAAATTCGTACCCAGACCTCAATACTTAACCAAAATTCACGAAACTGGTATCAAAACGTAGATAATTTTGTTAGATTTCCATAGCATCAAAGACCACTTGATTCGGAGTTATAGAGAGAGAGTTCTTACCATTTAAATGGAGCCCTGTCCCCAAATACGGGTTTCTCCAACTTCCTCCAACTCAACTCCAAATCTCTACCCATAACTTCTTCTTCTACAGGAATCATCATGCAAGATAAAATAGAGGTTTAGGCTCAAACAATAGGCACGAAAATTGAAGTGAGAAAGGAAGATTGAAGTGATTCTTACCTTTTCTTAACTTCTTCTTGTTCTAACTTCTTAAACTAAGTTCTCTAGCCAATGATCCACAAGATGAGATGATGATTTCAAAGATGGTGGTGCTGATGATGAGGATCGAAAATTTGGGAGAGAGAGGAGAAGAAACCCAGCTGGTTTTTCTTTGAAAGAGAGAGAGAATGAGTTGATAAAGATGAAAAAACTCATATTTATCATATTTGTTCCTTTTCCCTCTATTTACCATTTTGTCATTCCTTTCGTTTAATTCCTGTAATACTGTTAAAAGTCATGCTTAAGCGGGATATTACACTCTACCCCCCTTAAAAGAAATTTCGTCCTCGAAATTTAGAAAATCCTTCTGAGATCCTGAAAAGATAAATCCTTTCTACCTCTTTCTCTACTATGCAAATCTCTAATTCTTTTTGCTTATTGGAATTCCATGGCAACTCTAGTGTCTGACATGTAGATTAGTCACACACCTCGATTAATCCATACTGGTTAAAACTTGTTCGTTAGCCATGATCTCCATCTCTGTAAGTCAAAACATATGACATTCTCTTTCCAGCCGAAAGGTCTGATGCATGTTACATAACTATCACCTGTTAGGACATATGGTTATCTGAACCAACATATCCATCTTATCTGACTATATTCTCTGTTCGACACATTTCTTGCAAATCCAATTTAAACTTATTAAGTCTTGGATTTCCCTTACTGTATTATATCAGTTCTTCTTTCATTGACCGTTTAATCTTATCCTGAAGACGTCGGGTCGATCTGATTTTCCTCAATTATTCCAACTTTTCGAGGAATCTATTTCACTACTTTTAATTCGAAAGAATTCTTGTCTTTGACTTTCGCCTCGTAAGACGACATCTTACCGTTACATTCGTAACATTCTTACACCGGAAAACATCTGATATTGAGTATTCCCAAATGGAAGCAAAGTCTATTGCAACTACCTCCACAATTCAAATACAAGGAGGTGGCTGTACTTATGGTACATGTTCCTTTCTTTCCGACATCCTAGTGTAACTATTATCACAACCATGAGCATTGCTCACATTCCCACTACGGAAATCCTTAAGGGTTCGAGAAATCATATGAGCCACTCATGCTCCGATTTAATTAATCAACGATAACACGTAGCTAAAGGTCTTAGGAGCTTTATCCCTTCTAGGACTCTGACAATTTGGCATCATTCAAGATATTCCTTACTCATGGGATTAATACTTTCTTTACCAATAATTTCAAACTTATGAAAATTTAGTACAAGTGACGTGTGGCATAAGCCGTCTCACATATCATCATATAATACAGTCCCTAGCACATAGCTTCCATACACGATCGAGTACGTGTACACTACTATCGGGTACACAGTACGCCGCATAATCATTGTCCAACTAATGGGACATCATACTTAGTCAAAATATACTTGAGACAATGCCACGCCAATTAAGGTCACTCTTCTTGCTCTTAACTCATGCTTGTATTCTTTGAGTATCCACAATCCCATAACGTAAATTATGATTACATTCCATTGGCGTTATAAACTTAGTTTGTCAAAAGACATTCTCTGTTCTCGAAAAGAAAACTCTATTCTGATCGCTATCAAAATAACACTCTTAAACTCTTAATCCTTTATTTCGTAACTTGTATTCACGTAGCCCTTTACTGTAAACTATGAGGAATCTTCTGATCTGTGTAAAACATTTCCTTCCTCTAACTGTGAACATTAAGTTCAAGGATTCCGAACTCCTCAATTAAGATATGTTCGGTAACAACAAACCTATTATGATTAAGACTTTCCTGTTAAACATTACTGACTGCGTACCACGTTTACCGATACATGTCACATGACTGTAAAAATATGTTACACTACTATCAAAGTAGCATAAACTCTGCCTGATCAGTATACATAATACTAATCATAACCTGTTACATGCGACATGTTAGCATAATGTGGGTACGATGTGGAATAACTTCATAACTAATTATCTTGGGTTAAACTTATTATTCAAGTCAATTTGAAGTTACCGAGCTAGAATAGCTGGATTGCCGTATTAGTTGTGGCTTTCTTCGCTATGTACTTATTGTGCTAGAAACACATCCTTTAAATTTCTCAAACTGCTTCGATTCTCTTTTCTCATGAGTTTCGAGGTCTGAAGCATTTCTCGACTTATCTCTTAAAATTTCCTGTTAGAACTGATGATAAGTTCAAGTCATCACTACTTACAAATATTCTGTAGCTTGAGAATTAATCACTTAATACCTCTCCTGTAATTCATCTGGCAAGGACTTCACAAACATCCTTTTTCTCTAAACTTCAGCTTTGAATTGTTCGTTAACTCATCCTTGGATTACTTCTCCGCTGCACAACTCTGATTTGAACAATTTACCTTGGGATAGAAGTAATACGCCACTAGTACCAAATTAGATCTCCTCGTTAAACTCATTCCTTAATGGCTTAACCACCTGCTTATCTTATTGATTGATCGTCATCTGACTTTGTGTTTCCTTTCAGACATAAACAATATACTTACTTTCACGAAAATACGCCGAAACCTGTAAACAGTCTTTAGCAATAATTACGAGCCCAACAATGCTCCTGCTAAAACAACTTATACACTAGTTCTAGCTTTACTCTTCATATTCTGAATCGAGTTCCGTTCTATAATTATCCGTAAGGATTTCACATCCACAACCTTTTTCCAATACAACGTAGGTCCACATAACTCTATCATATCTCTTGGTTACTCCGGAAATAATCCGTCTGGATAAGACTCAACTTTTACCGGCTCTCCTGTAAGCCCAAACACATGTTACGCCTCTTCGAGTACCCGATTAATTAATCTTAAACTTCAACACTTATCATTTCCCATTGGATCCTTCCAGTAACTTATTACTGTATCGACAATTCACATCTAATCTTGTTATCTGAGTAATTCTCCATAGGTCTTTTCATCCATGGCCCTCTTCATATGGTTTCGAGCAATCTAAGGTCTGTATTTCCACCATTTCTAACACTTACCAACATAAGGTGATCTTTGTCGGCTTACCCGAATACTTGTGTAAGGAACCCATCAAAAGAAAACATAGAACTCCTTAACATTAACCATAAGTTTAACTGTAACTTGTACGTTAGTGACGATCTTCCTGCTTAATCCTCAAAACCGGTCTGCTATAATCTGACAACATAAGTTTCAATCTTTATTTCATACCCTTACCAGGGGTTTTCTTCACTTATTGCCAAGCTTGCGTTCCTCATACAAAGCATCTTGATGACCCATAATAAAGGAAGGTAATCTGTTTCATCTGTCCAATATTCCGCTTAATCTAAAAAAATAAGTCTCTTACTTGTCGGATATTAAAATCTCATCCGGTCCAAGTGCGCAAGTCCTTCCATCCTTACACACTATATCCTTACTGGAAGTCCAGAGCTTCCAATAATTAACTGATCATTCCTTATTCCAAGTCGCTGGGTTTGGTACCGTAATTTTTTTTTTACCTCTGCACATCTCCTCGGAGAAGGCATCGCTCAATGATGCGTCCAACTAGTTAAGGTACTTGACCTTACTCTTAGATACTCTTAAATACCTCTTATATTCCTGAGACCTTGCAGTCAACAGGCTCAGTTACTTCACTGTTAGAGAACCATCCTTTGGTATTAAATACCTTGCCAATTTCCGTCTTAAAATCTGATGCCTTAACCTTTCGTACACTTCTTTCCTCCTTGGTCACGTTCAGCTCTCGGATATTTGTCCTAACTGTCATATACTAGATTGAGTTGATCAGGCTCAACTAGATGTGACCTTTAGAACAGTATCCGGAACCCAATGGTCCCACTACTTTTATTGAATTTTTAATGACCCATGGCATGGTCTGAATCGACCTGCTCTGATACCAATTGTAACACCCATACTAATTTAATCTAGAATATTAGCATGTGCGTTAAACTGATACTGGATACATTTAAAAATTTCAATAATAATATTACATCACATCTGAATGAATACAAGTTTACTCGTTTGTACAAATAATCCAATACCATTACAATACTTATACGAATGTCCAATAAGCTCCTGAGCTGGTACACGACGAGCAACTGTACTCCATCCAGTATCCCTCTGAAGAACTCCATCACGAACCTCTGACTTACCTGTAAACCTGCACCAGAAGGAATGAGATGAGACATAATGTCTCAGTGAGCTCTACCCAACCTACTGTTGGCAACCACAGGGAACCTAGGGTCGCCATGCCTACCTTGGCAATCTCGGGGATTTCCTATGATCGCCAAGTCTCATCTTTATCCACAAGGATATAAATCTGAATATGACTATAAGTCTGCCTGTAACTATATCTGTAATCTGCCTGTATCTATAACTTAGTGATCGAGGGGAAACCTAGGACCACTTTCTGATAACTGTCTAAAACTATAACTGTAACTGCCTATGACTATAATTGTAACCTATCTGTAACTATAATTCTACCTGTAACTATGACTTTGACTATAACTATGAAACATAATACATATAAATAGTTTTATGTTAGCTGTTAGCGTTGAACAAACATTATTATCTGAGTTCATTTTACGGAGTGCGGTCCGGGTGGAGTAACCCCGAAGTACATCTCCCTATGATCCGGTGAAATTCCTATCATATCAGGCTAACACCGGACTCCTCTTTGAGTTTGCATGTGGACAACCCTCTCGGTGAAGTCCCATCCGGCGTATCCCGGAGTCTGCTGAACATGCCTATGACTGTGAAACGTGCTGAACACGCCTTTAACTTTAACATATAATTCTTTAACTTTTAATCATATAATAATAATCATATAACATTTGACCTATAACTTAAGATTCTTGACTTATCGTTCTCATAAGCCACCTATTAATTGTTGGAGAACCAACACTAAAAGCTTATCTGCTTGATCAAGGGAAACTTGGTAACTAACCCTTAACTAATCTTATAACTTATGGATAAATTACCCATCTCTCTATAAGATACACATTCTTTATCCTAGATTAATCCTTGAAGGTTCATGAGTATCTCTACCCTAAAGTATATCAAAGATCATTGGCATGGTACAGTTGTTTATAATTAAAAAGTCATACTGGGCACTTTCGCTTTGCGACCCTTAGACTTCGCTTTGCGAAGTTCTGCGTCTGAAGCTTCGCAGAGCGTAGAAAACTTCGCACTGCGAACTCAGCTTCTGAATACTTCGTACTGCAAAGGTGTGGGCGATGGATAGACAGTAGCTGCGTTCAGCTACTTCGCAGAGCCATCTCAGGGTCGCTCTGCGACCATGACAGAACATGTGATTTTTTCTGAAAAACTTCCTTTGATTTCTGAAAACCTTGGTACCCAAACCTTCTAATGAACTTTAGATCATGCCAGGGACTCATTTGAACCATAAAAACATACTGAAAACATAGATTAACCAGGAATCAAGCATATGTATCAAATTGGGGGAAAAACCTATTATTTTCTTTAACTTAGCAATTATGTCATAAAACTCACACAACACAACCCACAAGGGATAAATGCTATTCTAGTGAACTCACTTTGAGACTTCTGAAACAGCTTAAACTTATCCCACATCAGCTTGTCCAAAAGTAGCTTGTTTCCGGAAAATCCTCGTCAAATTCGTAAGGGATTCTCCAGCAGAAACGTCCAACTTCAAACGTATTTTCCGACTTCGTTCCTAATCCGAATAACACAAAATCTATATCCAAACTGAAGGGAATTGCGTGTAGAATCCAAAAATCCACTTTTCTTTTCTGTTCAGATTCGCTCTGCGATGCTTCATGCTCGCTCTGCGAGTCTTCGTAGAAAACCCAGATTTTGCAGAAACTCAGCTTCTGTCTCCTTACTTCAAATTCGTACCCAGACCTCAATACTTAACCAAAATTCACGAAACTGGTATCAAAACGTAGATAATTTTGTTAGATTTCCATAGCATCAAAGACCACTTGATTCGGAGTTATAGAGAGAGAGTTCTTACCATTTAAATGGAGCCCTGTCCCCAAATACGGGTTTCTCCAACTTCCTCCAACTCAACTCCAAATCTCTACCCATAACTTCTTCTTCTACAGGAATCATCATGCAAGATAAAATAGAGGTTTAGGCTCAAACAATAGGCACGAAAATTGAAGTGAGAAAGGAAGATTGAAGTGATTCTTACCTTTTCTTAACTTCTTCTTGTTCTAACTTCTTAAACTAAGTTCTCTAGCCAATGATCCACAAGATGAGATGATGATTTCAAAGATGGTGGTGCTGATGATGAGGATCGAAAATTTGGGAGAGAGAGGAGAAGAAACCCAGCTGGTTTTTCTTTGAAAGAGAGAGAGAATGAGTTGATAAAGATGAAAAAACTCATATTTATCATATTTGTTCCTTTTCCCTCTATTTACCATTTTGTCATTCCTTTCGTTTAATTCCTGTAATACTGTTAAAAGTCATGCTTAAGCGGGATATTACACTCTACCCCCCTTAAAAGAAATTTCGTCCTCGAAATTTAGAAAATCCTTCTGAGATCCTGAAAAGATAAATCCTTTCTACCTCTTTCTCTACTATGCAAATCTCTAATTCTTTTTGCTTATTGGAATTCCATGGCAACTCTAGTGTCTGACATGTAGATTAGTCACACACCTCGATTAATCCATACTGGTTAAAACTTGTTCGTTAGCCATGATCTCCATCTCTGTAAGTCAAAACATATGACATTCTCTTTCCAGCCGAAAGGTCTGATGCATGTTACATAACTATCACCTGTTAGGACATATGGTTATCTGAACCAACATATCCATCTTATCTGACTATATTCTCTGTTCGACACATTTCTTGCAAATCCAATTTAAACTTATTAAGTCTTGGATTTCCCTTACTGTATTATATCAGTTCTTCTTTCATTGACCGTTTAATCTTATCCTGAAGACGTCGGGTCGATCTGATTTTCCTCAATTATTCCAACTTTTCGAGGAATCTATTTCACTACTTTTAATTCGAAAGAATTCTTGTCTTTGACTTTCGCCTCGTAAGACGACATCTTACCGTTACATTCGTAACATTCTTACACCGGAAAACATCTGATATTGAGTATTCCCAAATGGAAGCAAAGTCTATTGCAACTACCTCCACAATTCAAATACAAGGAGGTGGCTGTACTTATGGTACATGTTCCTTTCTTTCCGACATCCTGGTGTAACTATTATCACAACCATGAGCATTGCTCACATTCCCACTACGGAAATCCTTAAGGGTTCGAGAAATCATATGAGCCACTCATGCTCCGATTTAATTAATCAACGATAACACGTAGCTAAAGGTCTTAGGAGCTTTATCCCTTCTAGGACTCTGACAATTTGGCATCATTCAAGATATTCCTTACTCATGGGATTAATACTTTCTTTACCAATAATTTCAAACTTATGAAAATTTAGTACAAGTGACGTGTGGCATAAGCCGTCTCACATATCATCATATAATACAGTCCCTAGCACATAGCTTCCATACACGATCGAGTACGTGTACACTACTATCGGGTACACAGTACGCCGCATAATCATTGTCCAACTAATGGGACATCATACTTAGTCAAAATATACTTGAGACAATGCCACGCCAATTAAGGTCACTCTTCTTGCTCTTAACTCATGCTTGTATTCTTTGAGTATCCACAATCCCATAACGTAAATTATGATTACATTCCATTGGCGTTATAAACTTAGTTTGTCAAAAGACATTCTCTGTTCTCGAAAAGAAAACTCTATTCTGATCGCTATCAAAATAACACTCTTAAACTCTTAATCCTTTATTTCGTAACTTGTATTCACGTAGCCCTTTACTGTAAACTATGAGGAATCTTCTGATCTGTGTAAAACATTTCCTTCCTCTAACTGTGAACATTAAGTTCAAGGATTCCGAACTCCTCAATTAAGATATGTTCGGTAACAACAAACCTATTATGATTAAGACTTTCCTGTTAAACATTACTGACTGCGTACCACGTTTACCGATACATGTCACATGACTGTAAAAATATGTTACACTACTATCAAAGTAGCATAAACTCTGCCTGATCAGTATACATAATACTAATCATAACCTGTTACATGCGACATGTTAGCATAATGTGGGTACGATGTGGAATAACTTCATAACTAATTATCTTGGGTTAAACTTATTATTCAAGTCAATTTGAAGTTACCGAGCTAGAATAGCTGGATTGCCGTATTAGTTGTGGCTTTCTTCGCTATGTACTTATTGTGCTAGAAACACATCCTTTAAATTTCTCAAACTGCTTCGATTCTCTTTTCTCATGAGTTTCGAGGTCTGAAGCATTTCTCGACTTATCTCTTAAAATTTCCTGTTAGAACTGATGATAAGTTCAAGTCATCACTACTTACAAATATTCTGTAGCTTGAGAATTAATCACTTAATACCTCTCCTGTAATTCATCTGGCAAGGACTTCACAAACATCCTTTTTCTCTAAACTTCAGCTTTGAATTGTTCGTTAACTCATCCTTGGATTACTTCTCCGCTGCACAACTCTGATTTGAACAATTTACCTTGGGATAGAAGTAATACGCCACTAGTACCAAATTAGATCTCCTCGTTAAACTCATTCCTTAATGGCTTAACCACCTGCTTATCTTATTGATTGATCGTCATCTGACTTTGTGTTTCCTTTCAGACATAAACAATATACTTACTTTCACGAAAATACGCCGAAACCTGTAAACAGTCTTTAGCAATAATTACGAGCCCAACAATGCTCCTGCTAAAACAACTTATACACTAGTTCTAGCTTTACTCTTCATATTCTGAATCGAGTTCCGTTCTATAATTATCCGTAAGGATTTCACATCCACAACCTTTTTCCAATACAACGTAGGTCCACATAACTCTATCATATCTCTTGGTTACTCCGGAAATAATCCGTCTGGATAAGACTCAACTTTTACCGGCTCTCCTGTAAGCCCAAACACATGTTACGCCTCTTCGAGTACCCGATTAATTAATCTTAAACTTCAACACTTATCATTTCCCATTGGATCCTTCCAGTAACTTATTACTGTATCGACAATTCACATCTAATCTTGTTATCTGAGTAATTCTCCATAGGTCTTTTCATCCATGGCCCTCTTCATATGGTTTCGAGCAATCTAAGGTCTGTATTTCCACCATTTCTAACACTTACCAACATAAGGTGATCTTTGTCGGCTTACCCGAATACTTGTGTAAGGAACCCATCAAAAGAAAACATAGAACTCCTTAACATTAACCATAAGTTTAACTGTAACTTGTACGTTAGTGACGATCTTCCTGCTTAATCCTCAAAACCGGTCTGCTATAATCTGACAACATAAGTTTCAATCTTTATTTCATACCCTTACCAGGGGTTTTCTTCACTTATTGCCAAGCTTGCGTTCCTCATACAAAGCATCTTGATGACCCATAATAAAGGAAGGTAATCTGTTTCATCTGTCCAATATTCCGCTTAATCTAAAAAAATAAGTCTCTTACTTGTCGGATATTAAAATCTCATCCAGTCCAAGTGCGCAAGTCCTTCCATCCTTACACACTATATCCTTACTGGAAGTCCAGAGCTTCCAATAATTAACTGATCATTCCTTATTCCAAGTCGCTGGGTTTGGTACCGTAATTTTTTTTTTACCTCTGCACATCTCCTCGGAGAAGGCATCGCTCAATGATGCGTCCAACTAGTTAAGGTACTTGACCTTACTCTTAGATACTCTTAAATACCTCTTATATTCCTGAGACCTTGCAGTCAACAGGCTCAGTTACTTCACTGTTAGAGAACCATCCTTTGGTATTAAATACCTTGCCAATTTCCGTCTTAAAATCTGATGCCTTAACCTTTCGTACACTTCTTTCCTCCTTGGTCACGTTCAGCTCTCGGATATTTGTCCTAACTGTCATATACTAGATTGAGTTGATCAGGCTCAACTAGATGTGACCTTTAGAACAGTATCCGGAACCCAATGGTCCCACTACTTTTATTGAATTTTTAATGACCCATGGCATGGTCTGAATCGACCTGCTCTGATACCAATTGTAACACCCATACTAATTTAATCTAGAATATTAGCATGTGCGTTAAACTGATACTGGATACATTTAAAAATTTCAATAATAATATTACATCACATCTGAATGAATACAAGTTTACTCGTTTGTACAAATAATCCAATACCATTACAATACTTATACGAATGTCCAATAAGCTCCTGAGCTGGTACACGACGAGCAACTGTACTCCATCCAGTATCCCTCTGAAGAACTCCATCACGAACCTCTGACTTACCTGTAAACCTGCACCAGAAGGAATGAGATGAGACATAATGTCTCAGTGAGCTCTACCCAACCTACTGTTGGCAACCACAGGGAACCTAGGGTCGCCATGCCTACCTTGGCAATCTCGGGGATTTCCTATGATCGCCAAGTCTCATCTTTATCCACAAGGATATAAATCTGAATATGACTATAAGTCTGCCTGTAACTATATCTGTAATCTGCCTGTATCTATAACTTAGTGATCGAGGGGAAACCTAGGACCACTTTCTGATAACTGTCTAAAACTATAACTGTAACTGCCTATGACTATAATTGTAACCTATCTGTAACTATAATTCTACCTGTAACTATGACTTTGACTATAACTATGAAACATAATACATATAAATAGTTTTATGTTAGCTGTTAGCGTTGAACAAACATTATTATCTGAGTTCATTTTACGGAGTGCGGTCCGGGTGGAGTAACCCCGAAGTACATCTCCCTATGATCCGGTGAAATTCCTATCATATCAGGCTAACACCGGACTCCTCTTTGAGTTTGCATGTGGACAACCCTCTCGGTGAAGTCCCATCCGGCGTATCCCGGAGTCTGCTGAACATGCCTATGACTGTGAAACGTGCTGAACACGCCTTTAACTTTAACATATAATTCTTTAACTTTTAATCATATAATAATAATCATATAACATTTGACCTATAACTTAAGATTCTTGGCTTATCGTTCTCATAAGCCACCTATTAATTGTTGGAGAACCAACACTAAAAGCTTATCTGCTTGATCAAGGGAAACTTGGTAACTAACCCTTAACTAATCTTATAACTTATGGATAAATTACCCATCTCTCTATAAGATACACATTCTTTATCCTAGATTAATCCTTGAAGGTTCATGAGTATCTCTACCCTAAAGTATATCAAAGATCATTGGCATGGTACAGTTGTTTATAATTAAAAAGTCATACTGGGCACTTTCGCTTTGCGACCCTTAGACTTCGCTTTGCGAAGTTCTGCGTCTGAAGCTTCGCAGAGCGTAGAAAACTTCGCACTGCGAACTCAGCTTCTGAATACTTCGTACTGCAAAGGTGTGGGCGATGGATAGACAGTAGCTGCGTTCAGCTACTTCGCAGAGCCATCTCAGGGTCGCTCTGCGACCATGACAGAACATGTGATTTTTTCTGAAAAACTTCCTTTGATTTCTGAAAACCTTGGTACCCAAACCTTCTAATGAACTTTAGATCATGCCAGGGACTCATTTGAACCATAAAAACATACTGAAAACATAGATTAACCAGGAATCAAGCATATGTATCAAATTGGGGGAAAAACCTATTATTTTCTTTAACTTAGCAATTATGTCATAAAACTCACACAACACAACCCACAAGGGATAAATGCTATTCTAGTGAACTCACTTTGAGACTTCTGAAACAGCTTAAACTTATCCCACATCAGCTTGTCCAAAAGTAGCTTGTTTCCGGAAAATCCTCGTCAAATTCGTAAGGGATTCTCCAGCAGAAACGTCCAACTTCAAACGTATTTTCCGACTTCGTTCCTAATCCGAATAACACAAAATCTATATCCAAACTGAAGGGAATTGCGTGTAGAATCCAAAAATCCACTTTTCTTTTCTGTTCAGATTCGCTCTGCGATGCTTCATGCTCGCTCTGCGAGTCTTCGTAGAAAACCCAGATTTTGCAGAAACTCAGCTTCTGTCTCCTTACTTCAAATTCGTACCCAGACCTCAATACTTAACCAAAATTCACGAAACTGGTATCAAAACGTAGATAATTTTGTTAGATTTCCATAGCATCAAAGACCACTTGATTCGGAGTTATAGAGAGAGAGTTCTTACCATTTAAATGGAGCCCTGTCCCCAAATACGGGTTTCTCCAACTTCCTCCAACTCAACTCCAAATCTCTACCCATAACTTCTTCTTCTACAGGAATCATCATGCAAGATAAAATAGAGGTTTAGGCTCAAACAATAGGCACGAAAATTGAAGTGAGAAAGGAAGATTGAAGTGATTCTTACCTTTTCTTAACTTCTTCTTGTTCTAACTTCTTAAACTAAGTTCTCTAGCCAATGATCCACAAGATGAGATGATGATTTCAAAGATGGTGGTGCTGATGATGAGGATCGAAAATTTGGGAGAGAGAGGAGAAGAAACCCAGCTGGTTTTTCTTTGAAAGAGAGAGAGAATGAGTTGATAAAGATGAAAAAACTCATATTTATCATATTTGTTCCTTTTCCCTCTATTTACCATTTTGTCATTCCTTTCGTTTAATTCCTGTAATACTGTTAAAAGTCATGCTTAAGCGGGATATTACATTATCCCTCGATGTCCCTAGATACGTAACATGAGATTTGAACCTATTTTATTTTAAATTCGGTAAAATGAAAGTGTAGAAATGACCCTTGTCGCGAAAATGAGATTTTAGTCTATATGGTTACAAGTTTGATAAATGGAAAGATTGAACTTGTCCCTTGATTTAAAACATGATATGTGAACCTATTTGGTTTTGTATTCGGTAAAATGAAAGTATTGGAATGACCTAATGAAAGTATTGGAATAACCCTTGTTGCGAAAATAAGATTTTAGCTATATGGTTACAAGTTTGATAAATATGAAGTTTGAACTTGTCCTTCAATGTCCCTTTATGTGAAACATGATATTTGAATATTTGGTTTTAAATTCGGAAAAATTAAAGTATTGAATTGACCATTGTCGCGAAAATGAGATTTTAGCCTATATGGTTACATGTTTGATAAATGGGAAATTTGAACTTGTTCCTCGATGTCCCTTGAGGCGAAACATGATATTTGAACATATTTGATTTTAAATTCGATAAATAGAAAGTATTGGAAGTCCCTTGTCGCGAAACCGAGATTTTAGCCTATATGGTTACAAGTTTGATAAATGAGAAGGTTGAACTTGTCCCTTGATTTAAAACATGATATGTGAACCTATTTAGTTTTGTATTCAGTAAAATGAAAGTATTTGAATGACCCTTGTCGCAAAAAAGAGATTTTAGCATATATGATTACAAGTTTGATAAATATGAAGGTTGAACTTCTCCCTCGATGTCCCTTGATGTGTAACACGAGATTTGAACCTATTTGGTTTTAAATTCGGTAAAATGAAAGTGTTAATATGACCCTTGTCGCGAAAATGATATTTTAGCCTATATGATTACTTGGTTGATATATTGGAAGTTTGAACTTGTCCCTCGATGTCCCTTGATGCGAAACATGATATTTGAACCTATTTGATTTAAAATTTGGTTAAATGAAAGTATTGGAATGACCTTTGTCGCAAAATTGAGATTTTAGCTATATGGTTACATGTTTGATAAATGGAAAGTTTGAACTTGTCCCTTGATGTCCCATGATGCGTAACATAATATTTGAACCTATTTGGTTTTAAATTCGATAAATAGAAAGTATTGAAAGACCCTTGTCGCAAAAGCGATATTTTAGCCTTTATGGTTACAGGTTTGAAAAATGGGAAGATTGAACTTGTCCCTTGATTTGAAACATGATATGTTAACCTATTTGGTTTTGTATTCAGTAAAATGAACGTATTGGAATGACCCTTGTTGCGAAAATGAGATTTTAGCCTATATGGTTACACTTTTGATAAATATGAAGTTTGAACTTGTCCCGCAATGTCCCTTTATGCGAAACATGATGTTTTACCATATTTGGTTTTAAATTTGGTAAAATAAAAGTATTGAAATGACCATTGTCGCGATAATGAGATTTTAGCCAATGTTGTTACATGTTTGATAAATGGGAGGTTTGAACTTGTCCCTCGATGTCCCTTGATGCGAAACATGATATTTGAACATATTTGATTTTAAATTCGGTAAATAGAAAGTATTGGAAGACCCTTGTCGCGAAAACGAGATTTTAGCCTATATGGTTACAAGTTTGATAAATGAGAAGGTTGAACTTGTCCCTTGATTTAAAACATGATATGTGAACCTATTTGGTTTTGTTTTCAGTAAAATGAAAGTATTTGAATGACGATTGTCGCAAAAATGAGATTTTAGCATATATGATTACAAGTTTGATAAAAATGAAGGTTGAACTTCTCCCTCGATGTCCCTCGATGTGTAACATGAGATTTGAACCTATTTGGTTTTAAATTCGGTAAAATGAAAGTGTTGATATGACCCTTGTCGCGAAAATGAGATTTTAGCCTATATGGTTACTTGTTTGATAAATTGAAAGTTTGAACTTGTCCCTCGTTGTCCCTTGATGTCAAACATGATATTTGAACCTATTTGATTTAGAATTTGGTTAAATGAAAGTATTGGAATCACCCTTGTTGCAAAATTGGGATTTTAGCTATATGGTTACATGTTTGATAAATGGAAAGTTTGAACTTGTCCCTTGATGCGTAACGTAATATTTGAACCTATTTGGTTTTAAATTCGATAAATAGAAAGTACTGAAAGACCCTTGTCGCAAAAGCAATATTTTATCCTTTATGGTTACACGTTTGAAAAATGGGAAGATTGAACTTGTCCCTTGATTTGAAACATGATATGTTAACCTATTTGGTTTTGTATTCAGTAAAATGAACGTATTGGAATGACCCTTGTTGTGAAAATGAGATTTTAGCCTATATGGTTACACTTTTGATAAATATGAAGTTTGAACTTGTCCCGCAATGTCCCTTTATGCGAAACATGATGTTTTACCATATTTGGTTTTAAATTTGGTAAAATAAAAGTATTGAAATGACCATTGTCGCGATAATGAGATTTTAGCCTATGTTGTTACATGTTTGATAAATGGGAGGTTTGAATTTGTCCCTCGATGTCCCTTGATGCGAAACATTATATTTGAACCTATTTGGTTTTAAATTCGATAAATAGAAAGTACTGAAACACCCTTGTCGCGAAAACGAGATTTTAGCCTTTATGGTTACAGGTTTAAAAAATGGGAAGATTGAACTTGTCCCTTGATTTGAAACATGATATGTGAACCTATTTGGTTTTGTATTCGGTAAAATGAAAGTATTGGAATGACTCTTGTTGCGAAAATGAGATTTTAGCCTATATGGTTACAAGTTTGATAAATGGAAAGATTGAACTTGTCCCTTGATTTAAAACATGATATGTGAACCTATTTGATTTTGTATTCGGTAAAATGAAAGTATTGGAATGACCCTTGTTGCGAAAATGAGATTTTAGCCTATATGGTTACAAGTTTGATAAATATGAAGTTTGAACTTGTCCCGCAATGTCCCTTTATGCGAAACATGATGTTTTACCATATTTGGTTTTATATTTGGTAAAATAAAAGTATTGAAATGACCATTGTCGCGATAATGAGATTTTAGCCTATGTTGTTACATGTTTGATAAATGGGAGGTTTGAATTTGTCCCTCGATGTCCCTTGATGCGAAACATTATATTTGAACCTATTTGGTTTTAAATTCGATAAATAGAAAGTACTGAAACACCCTTGTCGCGAAAACGAGATTTTAGCCTTTATGGTTACAGGTTTAAAAAATGGGAAGATTGAACTTGTCCCTTGATTTGAAACATGATATGTGAACCTATTTGGTTTTGTATTCGGTAAAATGAAAGTATTGGAATGACCCTTGTTGCGAAAATGAGATTTTAGCCTATATAGTTACACTTTTGATAAATATGAAGTTTGAACTTGTCCCTCAGTGTGCCTTTATGCGAAACATGATGTTTTACCATATTTGGTTTTAAATTTGGTAAAATAAAAGTATTGAAACGATATTTTTGCCTATATGGCTACAAGTTTGATAAATGAGAAGGTTGAACTTGTCCCTTGATTTAAAACATGATATGTGAACCTATTTGGTTTTGTATTCAGTAAAATGAAAGTATTGGAATGACCCTTGTCACAAAAATGAGATTTTAGTCTATATGATTAATTGTTTGATAAATATGAAGGTTCAACTTCTCCCTCGATGTCCCTTGATGCGTAACATGAGATTTGAACCTATTTCGTTTTAAATTCGGTAAAATGAAAGTGTTGAAATGACCCTTGTCGCGAAAATGAGATTTTAGCCTATATGGTTACAAGTTTGATAAATGGAAAGATTGAACTTGTCCCTTGATTTAAAACATGATATGTGAACCTATTTGGTTTTGTATTCGGTAAAAGGAAAGTATTGGAATGACCTTTGTTGCGAAAATGAGATTTTAGCCTATGTGGTTACAAGTTTGATAAATATGAAGTTTGAACTTGTCCCTCAGTTTCTCTTTATGCGAAACATGATATTTGAATATTTGGTTTTAAATTTGGTAAAATGAAAGTATTGAATTGACCGTTGTCGGGAAAATGAGATTCTAGCCTATATGGTTACACTTTTGATAAATATGAAGTTTGAACTTGTCCCTCAATGTCCCTTTATGCGTAATATGATGTTTTACCATATTTGGTTTTAAAATTGGTAAAATAAAAGTATTGAAATGACCATTGTCGCGATAATGAGATTTTAGCCTATGTTGTTACATGTTTGATAAATGGGAGGTTTGAATTTGTCCCTCGATGTCCCTTGATGCGAAATATTATATTTGAACCTATTTGATATTAAATTCAGTAAATATAAAGTATTGGAAGACCCTTGTCGCGAAAACGAGATTTTAGCCTATATGGTTACAAGTTTGATAAATGGAAAGATTGAACTTGTCCCTTGATTTAAAACATGATATGTGAACCTATTTGATTTTGTATTCGGTAAAATGAAAGTATTGGAATGACCCTTGTTGCGAAAATGAGATTTTAGCCTATATGGTTACAAGTTTGATAAATATGAAGTTTGAACTTGTCCCTCAGTGTCCCTTTATGCGAAACATGATATTTGAATATTGGTTTTAAATTCGGTAAAATGAAAGTATTGAATTGACCCTTGTCGCGAAAATGAGATTTTAGCCTATATGGTTACATGTTTTATAAATGGGAAGTTTGAACTTGTCCCTCGATGTCCCTTGATGCGAAACATGATATTTGAACCTATTTGATTTTAAATTCGGTAAATAGAAAGTATTTGAAGACCCTTGTCGCGAAAACGAGATTTTAACCTATATGATTACAAGTTTGATAAATGAGAAGGTTGAACTTGTCCCTTGATTTAAAACATGATATGTGAACCTATTTGGTTTTGTATTCAGTAAAATGAAAGTATTGGAATGACCCTTGTCACAAAAATGAGATTTTAGCCTATATGATTACAAGTTTGATAAATATGAAGGTTGGACTTCTCCTTCGATGTCCCTTGATGCGTAACATGAGATTTGAACCTATTTGGTTTTAAATTCGGTAAAATGAAAGTGTTGAAATGACCCTTGTCGCGAAAATGAGATTTTAGTCTATATGGTTACTTGTTTGATAAATTGGTAGTTTGAACTTGTCCCTCGATGTCCCTTGATGCGAAACATGATATTTGAACCTTTTTGGTTTAAAATTTGGTTAAATGAAAGTAATGGAATGACCCTTGTCGTGAAATTGAGATTTTAGCTATATGGTTACATGTTTGATAAATGGGAAGTTTGAGCTTTTCCCTCGATCTCCGTTGATGCGTAACATAATATTTGAACCTATTTGGTTTTAAATTCTGTAAATAGAAAGTATTGAAAGACCCTTGTTGCGAAAAACCATATTTTAGCCTTTATGGTTACAGGTTTGAAAAATGGGAAGATTGAATTTGTCCCTTGATTTGAAACATGATATGTGAACCTATTTTGTTTTGTATTCAGTAAAATGAACGTATTGGAATGACCCTTGTTGCGAAAATGAGATTTTAGCCTATATGGTTACACTTTTGATAAATATGAAGTTTGAACTTGTCCCTCAATGTCCCTTTATGCGAAACATGATGTTTTACCATGTTTGGTTTTAAATTTGGTAAAATAAAAGTATTGAAATGACCATTGTCGCGATAATGAGATTTTAGCCTATGTTGTTACATGTTTGATCGATGGGAGGTTTGAATTTGTCCCTCGATGTCCCATGATGCGAAACATGATATTTGAACCTATTTGGTTTTAAATTTGGTAAATATAAAGTATTGGAAGACCCTTGTCGCGAAAACGAGATTTTAGCGTTTATGGTTACAAGTTTGATAAATGAGAAAATTGAACTTGTCCCTAGATGTCCCTTGATTCGAAACATGATATATGAAACTATTTGGTTTTAGATTCGATAAATTAACAATATAGGTTTTTTCATCTAATATAATGTTTTTTGATGACCCTTTACGTGAAAATTAGATTTTAGCGTAGAAATGGCCCTTGTTTCGAAAATGGATCGCTAGTGGCTAAATATTTCACGCTTGCCTGTAGGCTGTTGAATTTGATAGCCAAAGTTAGAGTTGAATCTTTTGTATCTAAAAGGTAGGTACTTTTTTCCAATTTATTGTTCTCTTTACGGTCAAAATTTTGTTTATTTATGCTTTGGTGCTTTCATGTCACAGGTTGAGAAGCAATGTGCATATTCCTATTTAGTTACAATCACAGAAGAGGAAACAAGTGCTGGATTTGTTTGTCGAGTGCAATCATCATACAAAAGCAAATTCAAGGTTCAATTTTAATTTTCTGCCATTGATATTAAAAAAGGTTGGATGCTAGTTATGCTCAACTTGCTGATCTCAAGATTTTTGTTTTTGCTTTATGTAGAATGACTTTTTTGCAATTATTTTTGATATATATGATCTAACTGAATCCCAATTTTAAAAGTACTTCGAATTTATTAGAGTTTCAGTCATGCTATTTTACCCGTTGTCTTTTGGGTTTATAACTTTTGAGTTTTGTCCTTTTATTTTATTGAATTACATCTTCTATTTGTCGCGAAAATGAGATTTTAGGCTATATTGTTACAAGTTTTATAATTGGGAAGGTTGAACTTGTCCCTTGATTTAAAACTTGATATGTGAACCTATTTGGTTTTGTATTCGGTAAAATTAAAGTATTGGAATGACCCTTGTCGCGAAAATGAGATTATAGCCTATATGGTTACAAGTTTGACAAATGAGAAGTTTGAACTTGTCCCTCAATGCCCATTTATGCGAAACATGATATTTGAACCTATTTTATTTTAATTTCGGTAAAATGAAAGTGTTGAAATGACCCTTGTCGCCAAAATGAGATTTTAGCTTATATGGTTACATGTTTGATAAATGACCCTCACACTTACTGAATTTGGCGTACAACTGCTTCTCCCGGAGAACATCTAGAACAATCCTCGAGTGCTGAGCATGCTCCTGAGGACTCTTGGAATAAATCAGGATGTCATCAATGAAGATCACAACAAACTGATCCAAGTATGGCTGAAAGATTCGGTTCATGTAATCCATGAATACTGCTGGAGCATTAGTCACACCGAAGGGCATTGTTGGTTATTTGAAGGTTGGCGACATGTTTGATAAAATCAAAGTGCTCAAGCAATGCGTCTCCAGAACCTTTTAAGTCCTCAGAAGCTGAAAATTGCATTTCAGGAGGTTCAGAAGCTGAAAACTGGTTTTACTGTTCATCAGAAGCAAAACTGGCCTTCAGACGCAGAAATGACCTTCAGACGCAGAACTGTTCATCAGACGCTGAACAGGTCTTCAGACGCACTGTTCAGACGTTGACTGGCGTTGACCTTCAGAAGTTGCCTTCAGACGTTGACTGGCGTTGACCTTCAGAAGCTGAACTTCAGAAGCTGTTTTCAGAAGCTGGATTTTCTGCATTCTCTCTGATTATTTCTGTGCGTATCTTTGGAAGATTTACTGAAGTTTTATCCAGGCATTTGTTTTCTAGAAGGCTGATTAGTTTGGTGAAGATCTTGGTGAAGATTGGCTTCGTGTTTATTTATGAATATATTTCCAAAGGATCTTTGCAAAATATAATTCAGAAATATATGTGCTTCAATTTGCTTCTAAAATAATTCTGGGAGTATATCTTTGAAGATTGTGTTCAGAAGTATGTTGCTGCTGAAGACTATTTAAAGAGGGCATTGCTATTGCAGAAATAAAAATCAAAAACCAGAAATTAGAGTCTTAAGTGTTTTAGAGTTTTGGAGTTTTTGAGTCTGTGTAAGCTTTAGGCTTTGTACACCACTCATTTGTTAGAGTTGGTTGTTTTGTTTTGAGTTGTAAATCATTCTAAGCTTTTAAGTACGAATGATGTCTTTGATGTCTTGAAGAGTTACATCGTATTTTCATAGTTGTTTTCAGAGTTGTTAGTAACCGGGTTAACAAATTCATTGTGTTCTTTATCTTTCTGCACTTTATTTTCTGCTTCTGAACTTCAATTTTTCATACTCTGTTTTACTGATTCAGAACCAGAATTGCCAGAATTTCAATTGGCATCAGAGTAGGCACCCTGCCTGTATTTGGGTGAGCTCCAGGGAGATATTTTCTGGCTTTATGGAGAAAGAAGGAGGATTTGTTAACAGGCCACCTCTGCTGGATGGTTCCAACTATGATTATTGGAAATCACGCATGAGTGCTTTCCTTAAATCAATAGATAGCAAAACCTGGAAAGCAGTTCTGAAAGGTTGGGAACATCCTGTTGTGACTGACAAAGATGGTAAGAAGACAGCTGTTTTAAAACCAGAAGAAGATTGGACCAAGGATGAAGATGATTTATCTCTTGCAAATTCCAAAGCCCTGAATGATATATTCAATGGAGTGGACAAGAATATATTCAGAATGATCAAGCAGTGCACAATTGCCAAGGATGCCTGAGAGATTCTCAAGACTACTCATGAAGGCACTTCAAAGGTAAAGCTGTCCAGACTTCAGCTTCTGACCACAAAATTTGAAAATCTCAGAATGCTGGAGGATGAGAACATACAAGGCTTTTACATGAACATTCTGGACATGTCTAACTCTTTTGAATCTCTTGGAGAAAAAGTATCAGATGAGAAGCTTGTAAGGAAAATTCTCAGATCCCTACCCAAGAGGTTTGATATGAAGGTGACTGCAATTGAACAAGCACATGACATCTCTAACATGAAGGTTGAGGAATTGATTGGGTCTCTTCAAAACTTTGAAATAAGCAGGACTGAAAAGAAGGGGAAAGGTGTTGCCTTTGTAGCAGATGCTGAAAGTATGGATGATGAAACCTCTTCAGAAGCTCTTGTGATGCTGAGTAAACAATTTAAGAAGTTTCTGAAGCAGAAGACAAGAACTGATGAGAAGAGCAAGGAATCAAAAAGAGTTCAGTGCTATGAGTGTGAGGGATTTGGTCATGTCAAGTCAGAATGTCCTAATTATCTCAAGAAACTGAAGAAGAGTCTGACTGTGACTTGGTCTGATGAAGAGGACTCAGAAGGAGAAGTGGGGAATAAATCAGCCAGACATGTTGCTGCCTTTACTGGAAGATGCATCCCTGATGATGGAGTTATGGGTTCAGAAACTTCTTCAGAGTTTGAGTCAAGTGATGGAGAATCATCCTGTGAAGATCTGGCTACCTATTACAATGATCCTGCTGCTTTTTGGAAGAAGATGCAGTATCAATTTGATGAAGTGTGCAAGCAGATGGAAGAACAAAAGAAAATTAACACTCAACTTCAGATTGAAAGGGGGGAACACTTAGAGAAAATTTCTGTTCTCAGTAATGAGGTAATTCAACTGAATTCTCAACTTGATCAGATGAAGAAGCAAGTCAGAATGATGAATTCTGCTACTGATGTGCTGGAAAAAATTTTGGAGAATCAGAAAAAACCAAATGGCCTTGGATTTGTTGATAAGAATCTGAACATCAAACAACAAAAACCTGCTAAGAGGTTCATACCTGCTGCTACTCATGTTCCACTGATGAGGAAACCTAAGAACAAACCTCAGGATTCTAAAGACAAGAAAGCTACTGATCCTTGGATATGTCATCATTGTGGTAAAAAGGGACACATTAAACCTTTTTGTTACAAGCTGCATGGATATCCCAAACATTTTCACCACAGAAAAGTGGAACCAGCTGTGAACAAAAGCAAGATCAAGAAAGAATGGAGACCAAAGTGTGCAAGTGTTGCTCAGAGGCTGAACAAAGGGAAAGGAAAGGCTGTTGTTGTTGACAGCAAGCCCATTCCTGTAGCACAGAAGAGTTCTGGTGCTGGACCATCTAAAGTTTGGAGCAAAGTGTTGGTTCCTGTTCCTGTTCAGAAGGCTCTAGTTCCTTGTGTGTCTGAAGAAGTTGTTAAGCATGATACCATGCCCTGTGTTCAGAAGAGAATTGCTGATCTTGAGAAGCAGATTGCTGGGAAGAAGGTTCTAAATGTGCCTGAGGCACACATCAATTGAGCAGAATCTGGTGTTGTGTCTGATGAAGACTAAGCAACTTCTGATGCTGAGTCTGAAGACTGTCTAGTTTGTAACTGATGTCCTGGGTTACTTTTTGTGTTTCTGGTTTGCAAGTGTGCTGTACTCTGCAGTTTTGTTGTGTTCTTTTGTGTATGGATTCTGAGTGGTTCTGATCCTTGCTGGTGCTGTGCTGAGTTCTGAGCTGTTAGTTTTGTTGCTTGTCTGTGTTGTGTTTCTCTGCTCCAGAGGATTGCTGGTCATTTTGTCAACATTGTTTGGCTAAAAAGGGGGAGAAATATGTGACTGCTTCAGAAGGTGTTCAACTATTCAGGGGGAGTTGGTATTTCTGAGTGTCTGTTTCAGGGGGAGTTCCTGAGTGATGCGTTTCAGGGGGAGAAGCTGTACCTCAGAAACTGCTAGTGTGTGTTGCTGGTGTGTGTTTGTGCTTCAGGGGAGTTTTCATATGTGTTTCAGCAACTGTGAAGTATGTGTGTGCTTCAGGATGTGTTTGTATGATTGTGAGTTGAACTGAAGCTGATTGTTTATGTTTAACATAGCATTTATCCGCTGTTGACTCTGGTGCTATGGTTAATTATATGTGTAGTTCTTCATGGCTGAGTATATTTCCTTGGAAAGCCTTGGGTCCACACGCTATAAAGTCGTTGCATATAGATGGCGTGACAATTTTTTAATGGCTGGAAGTTACCGACGAATTTTTCATCGAAAAACATGGCCCACATATAGCCGTTGCAGATGGTCGTTTCACATATAGCCGTTCCAGGTTATTTCTATGTATATATCTCACTTAATCTTTTCACTTATTCTCACTTAAATTTTCTTAATCAAATTTTATTCTCCATTATTTACACTATTCTATATATATATATATATATATATATATATATCACTTAATCTCTTCACTTATTCTCATTCATTTCAAATCCATCCTTACCATTTTCTTCACTTATTCTCACTTAAATTTTGTTAATCAAATTTTATTCTCCATTATTTACACTATTCTCCATCATTTAATTTTCATTGTTGAAGTTTCTAACACAAGTAAAATAATGTTATTTTTTGTAATAATTGATTTCAATTTTATTCTCCATTATATATTTTTAATGTACTTATAAAATAAGTTACATTATTTTTTATAGTTTTGTTGGTTCTGATCTATTTTGAGGTTGGTGTTGTTGCTAGTGTTGCTGCCTCCACTCCGTTCATCGACTTACTATTTGAGGTTGGTATATCTTTAACTTAGTTTAAATTGCTACAATGATATGATTGGTAATTAAATTATTAGTCATTAGAAAAGTAGTTTTTTAAATTTAATTGTAATAAATAAAAATGTTAGTGGGATTAACTTCTTAAAAAAAACATTTAGTCAGATTAAATTAAATTTCAACTTATTAGAGTATGTTAGAGAGTATAATAAAAAAAATGTTAGCTTGTAAAAATGTTTCCTTTTAAAAAAAATATTGATTTTATTAACCAAAAGGTGGCAATAAATCAAAGCAAAGAGTAAAAATGTGTGTATTTATATATGTGTGTATTTATATATTATTAATTTAGTTATTAAAATATTTTGCAATATTTTTTGTAATTTCCTTTGCTTTCGATCCATTTTAAGGTTGGCATTGTTGCTGCTATCGTTGCTTTTTTTTGCTTCCTCTTTGTTCATGGCTTGTTATTTGAGGTTGGTATCTTTTACTTATTTTAAATTGCACCAATGGTATAATTAGTTATAAAAATATTAGTTATTAGAAACGAAGTTAGTAAAATTAAATTGTAATAAACATGTTAGTTAGATAAAATATTATATATGTTGAATAAAAAATTTAGTTAATTAGTAAAACTAATTTATGTATTAAATATGTTTTAGTTAATAAAAATGCAAGTAAAAAATGTAGTTAGTAAAAATGTTATTGTAGTTATTTTAAAAAAAGAAGGTTAAGTTAGTAAATAAATATGTATAAAAAGTTTGTTAGAAAAAGAAGATAAATTAGTAAAGAATTATGAAGTTAATTGATATGAAATATGTGTAATTCGTACGAATTTCTAAATATTTAAGTTTTTAGAAAGAAAAAAAATTGTTATTTATATTTAGGTTGTAGTAATTAACTTTTGTCGGCAGCACGTGGAATTATTATCCGCGCGTTATTGTAACGAATAAATATGAGCTAATTAGAGTTAATATTAGTGACGCGGAAGATGGATCAATATTTTTTCCATCGTAGTTGGATGTACGATAGAAAAATATCCGGGGAAAAGGACACTTAAAGCGGCTTTTGTGGATGGAGTTCGTGAATTTGTTGCTTACGCCATGCGCAAGGTGTCGTTACATTGGAGGGAGGGATAAGATGTATGTGTCTTAAATGTATGTGTAGGCTGCTTCAGAGCCCAAAAGATGTTCTAAATCATTTAAAAGACCTTGGTTTTATGGAGAATTATTAAGTGTGGAAACATCATGGTGAACAAGAGCCTACAAATAGTATTGAGTCTGATATTAATATGCACGATTCAAGCAGTGAGGCGAGTACGGAGTGTGAAAATTTTGGCCTCATGGAAGATATGGTCGGTGATGCTCTTGGGGTGAACCTGTCTTACAACGAGGGCGAGGGCGCTGAAGAGGAAACAATCCCGAACGAGAAAGCGTTGAAGTTTTACAAAATGATGACAGAAGTAAACAAGTCATTGTTTGAAGGGTCGTCTGATTCTAAGTTATCTATGAGTGTGAGGCTTTTAGCTGCCAAGTCAGATTGGAGTGTGGCCGAAGAAGGCACAAAATGTTATACAAAAATGATGAGGGACGCAACTCCTATAAAGGAAAATTTTCCATTGAGTTTTTATGAGGCTAAGAAGTTGGTGTCGAAGTTGGGATTGCAAGTTAAAAATATTGAGTGTTGCGTTAAAGGGTGCATGTTGTTTTACGACAACGAATTCGGTAAAAATGATGGGGCGTTGGAGTGTAAATTTTGCAATGCACTGAGGTATCAAGTACGTGATAATGCCAGTTCTCGGAAGCAGAAACTAGTCTCAATCAAGTCAATGTTTTATCTGCCAATAATACCATGATTGCAGAGATTGTTTGCATCACCTCACACAGCCGATAAAATGACGTGACATTATTACAATAAAACAAATACAAGTGTGATGCGACATCCTTGTGACGGGGTGGCATGGAAGCACTTTGATGCAATACATCCTGATTTTGCAGAAGATCCACATAATGTGAGGCTTGGATTATGCTCTGATGGATTTGTTCCGTATTGAAAGTAAGTATAATAAGCACAATATTTGCAATTGAAAATACATTCGTAAACTTAATACTGTCATGGCTCACTAAAAATAATGAAGTAGGATTAATCCTTCATCAAAGAGGGGTACCGGTCAACGAAAGATGCATATCTTCGTTGTGTCTAATTTTTGCTGAAACTTGGATCCTCCATAGCTGGTCTCTCAACAACAATTTTTGTTGCGCAAATGTCAATCATTCAATCAAACTTCAGCCAGAAACATACTAAAAATGATCAAATGTTGCAAGTATGATAAAAAAAAAGCAAGGAGACCAGTAACACTCCTCACATGGGAATTTTTTAGGATTGAAGAACTTTTGAGACTTTCAACACGAATTTTGGCGCCAAAACATTATCCTTCGATTGGGTTCTCCATCTTCTTAAGTTATATTACATTCTTCTTTCTTTGACCACTAATTTTTCATTCAATTTAGAACCAATGAGATAAAAAAGAAACAAAAAATCAAATAACTCAATGGCATAAATTGGCTTAAAACCTTTATTATTTGAATCAGAAGAAAAAATCATCAAAGCACAATAGTAATTTCATATCTAACATGCGTTGGACCTCACATTTTAAACGTAGTTGGGAAAATTGATATATTAGATTCAAGCATTAGGCCTTTTGCTGGAATGGATGAACTTCCATTATCTGAACAACCCTACAAACACAAAAAATTGTGGATTACAATAAATAATGTTAGATTAAGTAATAGTTAATGTTCACACTTGCATGTAAAGTCCTAGCTCTTATTCATCATACCTTTGACCGAAGCATGAAGTGTTTCATATACACCTTCTATTATACCACAACATTTCCGTATAACTATTGCAAATTATGTTTCAAAGGTAAAAGTACAAGTAGCATTACGTCAATATCCATCAATTACCAAAAACATATTCAACGTTAACATGCAGTAAAAGAAATACCAAAATCAAATATTAGAGGCTTTTAGATGAACTTCCGGTCTCGAATAACAAAAATGATTAATTCAATGAACAAGTTGGTGGTTCAAATGATGAAATACAATAGCGTAATAAATTTTTTAGTGTGGAATCATATTTCAAAAATAAAACAAAACATTTAAAATGTTGAAATACAAAAAATCAATGGGTTCACTTATGGGGACACAGAAGCAGGTCCATTATTGACATAAACACGATCGGAAGCGACAGGGGAGATTGTTGGAGAGCTGGTGGGTGAGACAGTGCCCGGAGAAGATTCGATGGGAAATTCAGATGGAGATGTAGATGTGACGGTTGGTATTGGAGAAGGTGGAGATGAAACCTAGGGAGGGGTGTGGATTTCGGGAGAGGTTTTGGGTGAGTGGTAAGGTGTGAAAGTGTTGATGAGGGTTAATTGAGAAGGAGAGGAGTTGTCATCAGTCTTGGGAAGGGAAGATAGGAATAGGTTGGGCAAGTGCTTGTACCGAAAAGAAAAATAGGAATAGGTGGATGTATGGTCATTTGTTGTATGTGAAATACTCAATCATTTAATGTATGTATGGAAGATGGAAAGGTGTAACTTATGCTGGTTAGTTGAAATAGTTTTGGGGGAAGTTTGAATTTCAAATGTGTGTTGTTATTTGTGCAAATTAGGTGGTCATTTAATGGAGTAACTAAAGCATTTTTGCCGCCAATTTAGAAGGATTAGGGTTTTGCTTTTAAGGTTGCATTGTTAGTTAGGATTAGATATTAAGGATATATCTTGAACCTTTAATTGCACCAACTCTCTCTTCTTTGACGGTAAAAGGTGCACCCAAAAACACAACTTCCGTGATTTTTATCTGAAACACACCTAAACCTATTGACAAACTTATATCCCCGTTCTTACTCATTACTAATGAGTAAACCAGTGCGTCGCACGGGGAAAAATTTGTCAAAAAAATATATTTTCAGTGTACTCCTTCCGATCCTTATTATAAGAAGAAAAACCAAAAAACATCAAAACCAATACACCCATTAATTAGTGTAACTTTTTGAATATTTTTACAAATATACCCTCATAAAAAATTGTGAAGCATTAAATACACCCACTAATTTTAAAAAGACAAACATTAAATAAGGGGTATAAAAGTCTTTTAAACAATAACTACACCTTAAAAGTTGTGATATTTTCTAATAAATAGGACCAAGAATTTTTTTGAAAATTTTCTTATATATAGGACCGGAGGGAGTATATTATAATTTTTTGGTCAACTATTGAAATAAATGTTATCCGATAAATTTCTGAATTTGATAAAAATTTGGAATTTTTTGATTGAGGAATGTTATTTGAACAACCATTTTATTGGACAACTTGTAGGACAACCATAATATACAAATAAATGTAGGTCTTGACACAAAACCAAAGTAATAGAGAGAGAGAAAATGAGAACATAATGTAAGTATGAGAGAAAAAGTTATCATAAAAGTTGTCATAATGATTGTTCAAATATCATTTCTCATAAATAAAAAAAAAATATACATTGTCAATGCCATTATTACAAAGAAGATGGAAAAAATTAATTAGCATAATTTGTGACATAATCGTAGAAACAACCACCCCATATGGGAGGTCACCACTCTCACACTTTCCAGTTCACACAGAACGAAAAAACACATAAACCAAAAGACTTGTGTAAAGGTTCTTAATCTTATTTATCACGAATAAGTAAGAAGTTAGTAAAACAATAGCATAAAGGTTTCTCCAAATGTAGAAACAGATCATTAGAACAAAACCCAAATGACATTATATAAACTGTAAAATAAACTCACCTGAATAAAATAAGTCTTTAATGAGATCACAAAACCAACAATTACCCCTTGCAATTTATCTTCATGTGTTTTGACCTCTGCAACAAACCCATGGATGACCAAGTTGTGAAATTGTTGATGCAGTCCATCCACGTTCTAATACAACCAAATTCATCAGAAAAGAGAAACCCTGCAAGCCATAATGAAGCACCCCATATTTTAAATCATAACAGTCTTGGAAAACAAACAAAAGTTGTCTCTATATCAAAATATACAAACATGTTGTGGGTACAACAACCTCAGCAATCCATTAACAAAATTAGAAAAATAATAAAGAGAATTTGAATGAATAATTATATCTGATATTGAAATAAATGTCGGAAAAAAAGAACTAAAGATTTCAAGAATAGAACCTGAAGATGTTGAAGACGTCACCATCACCATCAAAACTTCACCTTCTTTTGCTCTGATAACTCGAAAAATATAATCAACACTAAGACACTTTTCTAGCAGAAATGGTTGATAATTTAACAACACATGAACTGTTAGAGCCTACTGTAACAACCCGATTTTCAGCGTTGGATTTATCTGTTATTGTTAATTAGCATTATTTATTTGATTATGTGTGTTAATTAATTATTTATGTGTGATTTGTGGGTTAAGGGAATTTGTAGTGAATTGAGTGACATTTTTGTAATTATGTTAGAACTAGTAATTTGAATTTAGAGGAAGTGGTGTATAATTAATATGGGGGTTTAAGTGAAGTAAAAATGTAGAGAAAATAATTGTGAGACAATTGTGATTAAGTCCATTAGTGGGAATAACCCAAAGACCATATTATAAATACACTAGTAGTGAGTGGTGGTGAATTAGATTAAACATTACAACACTACAAAATTTTGAGGCCAGTGAGAGAATAGAGAGGAGAAAAGCTTGGAGAAGAGGAAACTAGAAGAGCTTAAAGGGAAGGAGTGGATTATACTAGAAGTAGCAAGAAAAGTGAAGAATTAAGGTAAGAGGGGAGATTACTTTCAATAAGTGGGTTAAATAAGCACTTATAGGGTTTGAGAGTTTTAGATTATGATTAATTACATGATTATTTGTTGCTGAATTGTTGAATTTTCGTGTTCCTATTTGTTGATTGAATTAAGCATGCTAAACCTTTATGAAATTGCATTTTGTTCATGTCAAAATTCATGGTTAATTATGATTAATTGATACCTTTGTTAATTTTGATGAATTTGATGATCAACATGATAATTGAATGATGTTTGCTGTTTATGAAACTGATTATGAGTATGGGCATGTGTCTTGTTTGAGAAATCATAAAGTTATGTTGAATAAGTCGTGATTTAAGTGATTTTGAGAAAAGTGATTAATTGAGTGAATTTGCTTAAGTTGCTACTGTTTTGATTATGGTGCTGCCTTATGATGAAAAGCATGCTACTATATGTTGGTTGTGTGGCTTTGATGAGAATTAAGTTGTTGTTGTTTGTGTTTTGCTAAAATGACTTAATTAAGTGAAAATGAGTAAGTTGCTGCTTAAATGAATAAGTTGTTGTTGGAATAATTTGAATAGGTGTATATGGTGATGTTGAACTTGATGAAATGAATTTACTTGAGCTGGGTATGTTTGTTTGTTAAGTTTTTGGTGAAAATGATTTTTTGAGACGAACTTTACCGAAAAACCTTGAGAATTCATGTCAATTTGATGTTGTGTTGTGTAACCATTGTTCAATTAAAGTGTATTGATCATGAGTATTGTTTGTATACTGATTTTGGGTTGATTGGGATGAAAAAAATGGGATTTTTGGGAATTTTTGGAGGTCTTCCCGTAACAGGGAAAACATGTTCTGGTTGTCGTGGCCGTAGCGACCACAAGCTCCCTGTAGAGACCATGACAGTAACAGGGAAAACCTGTTCTGGTTGTCGTGACCGTAGCGACCACAGGATCGCTGTAGCGACCATGACAGCAACAACATGTGTTGTTTTGTGCATTTTGGTCCTTAGGGGATGTTTCCGAACATCCCTGAGCATTCCTTTTGTGTTGTTTTGATGCTGTTTTGATGAATTAACCATAGGCTTTGATGGCTTGCATTGAAAGGAATGGAATGGTTGATTTTGAGACGAAAATGTGAAGTTGTGAAATAAACATGGAAAACCTATTTTGAGTCATAAAAATGTATGCAAGATTGTTAACTGTCTATGATGATATGAATGGCGCTGTAACATGATTTAAGAAGTGAATTAATGATGTGGTGATTTAATTAATGATGTAGTGATTTAATTAATGATGCGGTAATTTAATTAATGATGTGATGAAATGATATTGTGATGATTAAGCATGATGAATACGATGAAATGATATTGTGATGATTAAGCATGATGAATACGATGAAATGATGTTGTGATGATTAAGCATGATGAATATGACAAAATGATGTCGTGATGCTCATATGATTTGTATTGTATGGATGTATTGATTTTATAATTCAATAGTGACGATGTGGAGATACGTTATATGATGGAGTGAATTATAAAACAGCATGATGAGTGCATTGTCGAGTCTATACGTGATGTTTATGCATACATAGTCAGTCGAGTTGTGAATTGATGCTAACTTGCCGAGGATTTTGATAATCCAACATGCCGAGGGTTTTGATAATCCAACATGCCGAGGGTTCTAGTAATCCAACATGCTGAGGAATCTGATATTCCAAACTTTGGTATCACATGCATTTAGTGTCGTGTTAGACACATTGCATGAACATGATGAGTCGTATAGGAAATGTTTTGGTGTGAACTTGTGCATTTATATGGTAAATGTATACTTGATGGTATTGATGACATGGTGAATGCTTTATGCTTGAATTGATGATGAGATATGAACGATGTAAAATTGAGTTGATTATCTGTTGATGACTTATAGATAAGTTGATAATTATTTGTTGATGATTTATGGATGAGTGATAATTATATGTTGATGATTTAATTGTTGGTAATGAATTATGATGTGATAATATGATTTAATTGATGATGATGAATTGTGACGCCAAGATACAATTTGATTACAATGTGGTATAATTAAGTTGGTAATTATGTAATGATGAGGGTATGCTGTGAATTTGTGAATTATGCATGATTAGTAACCAGGCTTTTTGTAGTGACGAATACTTCAATGTTAAATGATGTTTTTGCATGAGACTTATATGGGTTTATTGATCCTTTTTCTGAATGTATATCTTACCCTCCAATGGCTTTATTGTTGCCTCATCTGTGGGTTCAACCCTTGTGGATGTAGACTTGCATGTGGAGGATTAGTTGCTCGGTGAGTTGTGTCGAGGATGGCATCGCGCCTATTCTCCTTTTGTCGCTTAATTTTCCGAGGATGTCTAGATTAGGTGCTCTGATCTAGGAGACCGGGATTTATTTTTCTTGTCAAATTTTATGAGATGTATTCTATTGAGACATTTATGTTGAGACCCGAGATGATTATTATGTTTGAGATGATTTATTTCCATTGTACTGTGATGGATGTTGATGAGGTTTTTATTATGAGAAATTGTATGAGTTATTTGGTGATTTGTTAGATTCCGATTAGACGTGTCGCATGATTTATCGCTTAATTAGTAGTCTCGGGGATCGGGGTCTAACATCTACTACAAAACACACACACACACACACAGATATATATATATATATATATATATATATATATTTGAACGGCAAAATTTATTAAAAACCAAATCTCTATTCAAGACAAACAGAGACCGGTAAAACATAGACTACAATACAAAGGCGCCGTATATAGGCGGAACACCTAAAAGAAACACCAAAAACAACACCCAAACACACATCACCTAACAAAGACCTACCTTCAACAACCACCAAAACCAACATTAACACCCACTAGAACAACAACCATCAAAACCAACTTTACCCCCTAAATCAAACTCCGTCGCCAACAACCCTTGAAAATGAAATCCATAAACACCCATCGCGGACTACTAACCCCAACAAAAACACCTCTAAATCAAATATCCTCTTCTCATCACCATAGTCGAGCCACACATGTAAATGTCAGATTCCAACGCTCATTCGGCTTCCACCACCTCTCTACCCCTGGTCCACCGAAGAAAAACACCATAATTAGCCCAAAGCAAACTTGAATCAAAGAACTGACTCCCGATCTCGAATCAAAAGCGATCGGCCCACCAGACTCCAATAACAAATGAGTAAGGTACCCCTCACCCCCGATCCACCGGAAAAGACACCATAACCAGCCAAACAAACTTGCAACTAGATCTCGAAGCAAAATTAATCGGTCCACCAGAATCCAAAACACAAATCTGTAAGGCATTCGACATGGATAAGCAATGGAGCAAATAGGAATCGTGACATCCACACTCGAAGCACCCGAACACAAAAGCAACAATAGCTAGCGACAACAGATATGGATCCAAAACCGAGGCGTCCAACAACAAAAACACTAAGAGCTCACCAACACCCACAAGAGCTCCATTAAAACATTCACCTCCTACCTAAACAGCGTCTACCAAACCCTCTTAATCAACTCCCTTCCACCAAAAATATTCTGACGCCAGATCCGAGTACATATTATCCAAGACCACCCCATCCATAACCGCACCACTACAGCCACCACAAACCTACACCTCCACTACCTCCCCCAACCATCTCGCAGCACATCCAGCACAACCGAAAACAGATGGAGAAAATGTCACCGGAAAAAGTTCCACCAATGTGTGGGATAAAACGACAAACCTCCAAACAACCACCTTTCACCACCAACCCACAACGGACTCTCGCACTAACAATCATCTTTCACCACCATTTCAGCTGTCACCACCGACGAAACTCTATCATCACGTACAATCCACCACTTCAACACCACCATGACACAAAACCTCCACCTGAACCAACCACTTCACCACCACGACACAAAACCTCCACCCAAACCACCACCACCATAACTCGTGAAAGGGGCAACCATGAATAAATCTGAAAACACCAAATTTAGTCATTATAATTATAAATGATATAAAATAATGTTTTTCTTCAAAACACAACTTATTTAATTATTAATTTAGGATTTGGTGTACCGATACACTCGAATTTTTGGATGTACCATAGAATTTTCCTTCAAGGGAAACAAAAAGTTAAAATTTTAAATTTTAAAAAATAATTATAACTATATTACTAATCATAGAAGGTCTATATAACCAAGCATGTTTCATTGAATGACAAATGTCACACTTGCTAGCTTTATTATATTGTATGATGATTGATTGTAGCTACTCCCTCCGTCTCATGTTCCTTTTCCAATTTTTTCTTGTCTCAAATCATTTGTCCCTTTTATAATACCAATACAACATTATTGTTTTTTTCCACTAGAATACCCTTGTTAATTGCATTTCAATCATCTATAACTACTCCACTAACTATAATTAATAAGGGTGTTTTAGTAAATGATACATATTTTGCCATTAAAATCAACCCTATTAATTATTTCCATAATAACCGTGTAAAACTCAAATAGGACGTCTACTGTGAGATAGAGGGAGTATAAAACAATAATCGAGTGTATGTATCTTTCCATTTTATTTGACTTCATTTAATATCGTTTTTTTGGTTACAAAGGAAAAGGAGGCAACAAGAAAACAACAGGAACAAAAAAGAAAGAGGAACATGCCTAACAAAAGCTAACTATTCCCAAAGGAAGTAAGTTCCATTAGCGTCGCTTCTAAGAAGATTGAGCAGCCCAGCTAGGGAAGAAGCATAAATAAGGAGATCAACATCCGAAGAAGCTCCAAGCTTTGCCAAAAAATCAGCGCACTGATTCCCTTCTCTGAGAGTGTGACAAATCGTGACATTACTTTGATGAAGCTCTTTTATGTCTTGTATACGAACGACATAGACATGATGCTTTTCTAGGCGTCCGTTAATGAGATTGATGCAAACAAGAGAATCAGAGTAGCAAACGAACTCCACAAAACCCAAATCTTTAGCTATATTCAAGCCATGGTAAATAGCAGAAAGTTCAGCTAGTATAATATCATCCGAACCCGAGATGAAGCCTGAAAAGGCAGAAAATAATAAGTCAGCATTGTTTCTCAGAATTCCCCCGAACCCAAATCTGATGGGAGAACTGTGACAACTCTTGTCCACATTAAAAATAGCACAAGTGTGGTTATTATTGTTCAATTTAACCAAACGATCAGCTGGTGCAGCAGAAACTAGAGTTGAAAGGCTAGATTTAATTACCTCCACTGAATTATAAATGTTGACATCAAGGTGATGCCAAGGCCAAGTGTCATTGCTAACTCTGGTGTTCTTCTTTCCTTTATCCTTTTACTTCCATCATTTTACTTTGATACATGAAGTTATTGAATGATTAGTTACCATATGATAGTGATTGATTATTTTTTATAAACTAATCTCAATTGTTCACTGATTGGGATCGATAAACCCTCAATTCAATCACATTTCATCTTGACAATTAACTTGTGAATAATTCATTCATATATCAAGTAGTTAATCTCTTGAGTAGTGTTTTTTTGTTTAACAATAGGTTTGGTTTGAAATAGTCATAGTTTTGTGCTTTGATTAAGTAGATCAATTTTTTTTAATCGTAATTCAATACATAGTTGAATTTTTGATTCATATTGAATTGTTAATGCCACATTGTTTAATTCTCATCATTCAAATTGTGTGCATAAATTCAATAGTCATATGTTTTTGCAAAGAATTTTCAAAACCACGCTTTTGTAAACTTTTAATCAAAAAGTCTATTCACCCCCCTGTAACTCCCTCTTGTCATGGTCATATCAGCCAGCAATCTCTTCCATAAAGAATTGTGTATCAGACGTTGGAGTTAGAGGACATGTAGGCAACAACACTTCCAATTGTCTCCACCCGAAAACTGATGAACACCCTGAGCTACTTCATTACTCTCCCTTATGTTTTCGACCTCCATCTTCCTCCACAAAATTGTCACTCCTTCGCTACCACCCACCTTCAAATCACCCTTCGACTTTCTACCCCCTACACCCCCTTTACTCAACAACCACCCTTTCCAATATTCCCCAACACCAAATTAGCCATAGATAAAAATCTTGGAGCACCCAATCCTCCACACCTTTTCTTCTTTATAAAGACTTGTGTTTGTTGCTAATTACACCTCCCTTTACCACACTCTCTACAAACTCTGAAATATTAGAATCTCGTTGGCCCACTTCTAGTAGCCCATTCCCCTCTATAGTTTATGGAACTAACGTTATATTATCACAAGGCCCGAAAATTTATTTAACCCTAACTTATCTAGTGAACTCTATATAAATGTATGATTTTACTTTGGTTGATAATACAAGCAAAGGTCGGCAGCGCTTCGTCGAAGCTCGATTCCAATATTTCTCTCTGGCTCAATGAACCCTCATTACCTTCTGTTTGCAAAGGTAGCCATTCACTCTATCTCTATCATTCATTGATGAAGCGAATATGTTCGTATATATGAATTGATTAAAATGATTATCGTAGGGAGAGGTAGAAATCTCAAGTCATTCATGTTTTTTTCTCATCAATTGCATCTACTTTTTTTTATAATTTATTTCAATTTTTTTAATCTTATCTTGTTTTGTATCCACCAGATCCACGAGCATGACAACAAGACTCACTTCAAAGATTTCAATTTCAGATCTGATCAAATGCTTTTCATCAACCTTTTCTATATATCAAAGCTTTGTTATGTTCCTCCCAGTGATTGGTTTTGGAAATGTCCAAGATAAATTTCCTCCGACTGTGATTTCTTTGATTAAATTTGGAACAATGAAGACAAATTTTTGTCTTTTTGAAGAAGGTATGCCTAGTGTTCATTATTGTTTATTTTGAACTAATTTATTTTGTTTTTCAGATTGCTATCAAAACAATTATTATTAATTTTGATTTAATATTTTATTTACTCTCAAACGAGTATCATAAGAAATCAATATCTTTTTTAAAAGTAATAATTATAATTTGAATGTTGATTTATGATGTGTTCCGTATGCATAGAATAAACCTTTGTTATAAATATTGCATATTGATTCCTAACTCAATTTAATTACGAATGTACTATATCCATTAGGAAGCTGAACACGACCTCTTAAAAAAAAAACATAAATTGGTGTATAAAAGAAAACAATATCATGTATCTACTTTTGAAATTAGCAAAATTATTAGGCATCCAAATGAATTATACCACAATCACCAAAAGTGTCTCCTTTTTTAAATCTAAATCCCTTGTATCAGTTATTGGACTAAAAATCCATGCTTATAAATTCAATTTTTATAGAGATAAATAAAAAATTGATAATTTTTAACAAATGTGAATCCTTCGAACAAAAAAAAATGCCAATCATATTAATCGTATCCAAAACATAGATCAATAAGTTAGAAATTAATCTAAGTTCAATCACACTGGCTAGGTATGTCACACTCCCTAGTCCAATAAATACATAGATGTTCATCTTAGAACTCTAATCTAAAGGTGTCTATTTACTCAAGGTAGAGAAGTTGAGGAGATGTGAGACTCCTCCTGGAATGAACTCTATATATAATCAGTCATATCTCTTGCTAAGTTTGGGTTCATATTATTCTCCTAACCCGCAAGGAAAAAGCAGTAGAAAGCTGTTTTTTTTATAGAGCAGCACGTGCTTGTGGCTTCAGATTCAGGTGCTAATTTCCCCCTCTTCGTCGTTTTTTGAGTGTTATCTTTATCCGAATTGATCTTGGAACTTGGGACAGAATTTCCCCAACTTGTAATGTCATCAATGCCTTATTCATTGATAATCTTCATTCCATATCTTCCAAAGTATTTTTCCATATTCAAACTTGTGCTAAAACTCCCTCTTTATAGACCTCACTGTTTTTTTAATATGAGCTATATTCAATATGAGCTATATTCAATAGTTATGTTAAGTGGCAATAATATACTTTAGAAGCATGGTTTATAAAATCATTCATTTTTTTTGTTTTGTTTGTTTGGCAGGTTGATGTAGATACGAATAATTCAATCATGTCCTTGGGAGCAATCATTTATAATGTTCTTGAACCTTGACAGATAAGCTTTGACTTTGAAGTTTTTCCATCAAGTAGTTCAACTAATTTATAGGCAAGGAAGGATATATTGCAAAGCCACATATTCTCTCAAACGTAATATTCAATTGCTTGTGCCTTTTGTGTGTTTAATAATCTATTTTCTCTACAGTTCAGTTCACCATTCCATCAAAACAATATGACCGAACAACGACAACGACAAGTACAAGGGCGATGGAGACATCGACGAGGAAGATGATGGTGGTGACAACGACGACGATCATGGATTAATCCCAAATCTTTCTCAAAAAAAGCGATTAACACCTAACGCAATCTACGACCTTGAATGCATGCATGCTGATTATCGTGAACAGGTGGATCCTAACAACATTTTTAGCCATGATGATCATGATTATTATCATGTTAAAGATGAAGCGATGGATGACGATGTTTATGATGAAGCTGAGGAGGTTCACGATAAACATCATCATCATCCATGGCTTCATCTTTAGCATGATAATAATCATGATCATCATGGCTAAAAATGTTGTTAGGATCCACCAGTTCACGATAATCAGCATGCATTCATTCAACGTCGTAGATTGTGTTTGGTATTAATCGCTTTTTTTGAGAAATATTTGGGATTAATCCATGATCGTCGTCATTGTCACCACCATCATCTTCCTCGTCGATGTCTCCGTCGTCCTCGTACTTGTCGCTGACGTTGTTTCCATCATGACACACTTGTACATGATGAAGATAATTAGCAATATCAGTAGGTCAAGCACAACATTTCTGTATATTTTTATGTGAACAATGTGCTCTTGCAGTCTGATTTTAATCCATCTGAGTCATATTGACCGGCAACTATGACCACATTCACTGGAACCTTGTGCATGCATGGAACAAGAACCTTGTACATTAAAATATAAGAATGTGTTAATTGATTTTACAGAATTAGGAAATATTTTATAATCGAGACATATAGGTAATTGTTCAAAGACATAAACTTCTTGATGGAACAATTAACATTGTAATTGAACTATTCAAATATCCATACCACACACAGTGATTCAAAATTTGACATGTCGATTTGACTGGTTTGGTTATAAAACCTTAATTTTAACATAAATGTAAGATGCTCACCAATGTAAAGGGTAGCATGCCTGTATGGGAATTAACGCCATTGTTATTACTATCACCAATAACGACAGTGCCATACCAATTTATCTGTTGCATCCCTTTGACATCCAATGCAATAGGATTGACCAAAAAAAATACTCTCTCCGTTCCTTTTTATAAGAGTAATTTACAAAAATCACGTTTATTAAGAAAAGTTGTTAGAGTAATAAAGTTGTCTCAAATGTTTATGATGAAGCTGAGGAGGTTCATGATAAAAAAATTATTTGCCTTTCTCTTTACTTCATTTCTAGCCCAATTCTCCGGACCATCTGAAACTCTATTACAAAATTTAGGCTATTTTACCCTATTGTTTTGTCAAGCATCATCAATGTTGTTGTCATTAGATATTTCATTTAACTTTGCTAGCTTCATTTTCTCGGTTTTCAACCTTTAAACCTTGATTTCCACTTAGGAAGTTTTCTTTCTCAGGTTCCCCTGATTCATCTACAGCAATCTCCAGTAGTATATAACAAATATAAAATATAACACATTACTTGACCTGAGGATGTATCAAGTGAGAGGACTTCTTATAGTGAGAGATGAGAGGAGTAATTAACAACCATCAGATTAAAACCAACGGCTAACATGCTTTGAGCTTTAAACCCTAGTAAAACCATCAGATTAATTTCCCCTTCTTCTCTCAATTGTTTGCGCCGCTTCCCTTTCTTCGCCGTTCTGTAACATCCCGCTTTTAAGTATCAGTTATCAGTATTACACGTGATTAAGGACCGTGACAATTTGATAGAATGAACCAATGGCAATTTTGTAAATTAAGCTAAGAGGGGGTTTAGTTTGAAAATGGAGCAAGATATTTATTTCCCTTCATTCCATTCCTTCACCATACTTCCAAAATCAGATTTTCTCCTCCCTCCTTTCTCATATCACACGCCCTCACCCCTCTCCATAAACTCATCTTTTCCATTCCAATTCTTGAGAGAAAACTTGATAAGCAAGGTTTGGTTAGGAAAGCTAGAACAAGTGAAAGAAGAACAAGGAAGAACCAAGGGAAGAAGTAGATTGGAGCAAGCTAGGGTTGTTGGTTTCAAGCTTAAACAGCACCAATAGTGGATTAAGGTGAGTTCCCTAGGGGTTTTAGAACCCATCTTTTGAGTATTTCATGAGTTTTAGCATTATGAGCAAGTTATGAGCATATAAACCCTAATTCAATTTAGATAGCAATTCTTGATCATTGTGTGTTGAATCCTGTTGTTATGTCTTTGAATCTATCATTTAAGTTGTTATGATGTCTGGGTATGTTTGAATAAGCTGAATTGGTGAAAATCACGTTTTAAACTTGCCAAAAACTGTCCAACTGCAGGTAAAATCGTGTCACGATTTATCAATCGTGTCACGATTTCACAGGCAGTGCCAAACACGATTTCTGGGTAAGAAATCGTGACACGATTGCCCAATCGTGTCACGATTTTGGGCTGGACAGGATCACATGTTTTTTCATCTTTTCTTGCTCCGTTTCGGCTATTCAAAACTGCTTCGGACTTAAGGATCAACATGTAACGATTAAGCATTGTTAAAGAACATATAAAGACCTATCCTTAAGATGTTCTAACCAACATTATAGGGTGAGGATAAGCATAAGCTTGAGAGGATATATAACTTAATCCCCAAGACATTATAGAAGAATATAAGAGCTAGTTTAGGAATTATCCTTTACTCGGCAATTATTCATACACAAATAAGTATAAGCAAGCTCAAGAATGATATAGGCTTAATGTCTAGAACCTTATATAGGTTAAGAGTACAAGAATTAGCAAGTTTAAGCCGTGGCCTTCGGTGTTCACGCCAGTGGAACACGAATGGTTCACGTAGAGTTAAGACTAAGATTATTACCTTTAAGTCGTGACTTTCATCGTTCACGCCAGTGGAACATGAAAGGTTCATGCATAAGCTTAAAGATTATTTAATTGCGTCTTCCGTCGTTCACGCCAGTGGGACACGGGAGTTATACGCATCAGTTAAGATTAATATTAAGCCGTGACTTTCGTTGTTCACGCCAGTGGGACACGGAAGGTTCATGTATAAGTTAAGACTAATAAGAAAGAATATTAATTCGCGTCTTCCGTCGTTCACGCCAGTGGGACACGGGGGGTAATACGCGTAAGTTAAGTCGTGTCTTCTGCTGTTCACGCCAGTGGGACACAAGAGGTTCACGCCAGTGGGACGTGTTATTCCGCAAGGATGACCGCACGACGACAAGAGGAGTCCGGTGTTAGCCTGATATGATAGGAATTTTCACCGGTTATCAGGGGAATGTGCTTCGGGGTTACTCCACCCGGGGGCATTCCGTAAAATGAACTCAGATAATATTGTTTGTTCAACGCTAACAGCTAACTTAAAGACATTTATCAGTTAATATTTTATTATGTTATCAGACAAGTATCAGATATCAGGTATCAGTTATCAGGCGGTGATCCTAGGTTTCCCCTCGATCACCCAATTATCAGGATATAGTCTAGATCTCAGGACTTTTCAGTATCAGACTCAGATAGTGATCCTCGGTTTCCCCTTGATCACTAGTTTAGCAGGATGTAGTCCAGTTTATGACTACACAGTTTAGCAGGATCAGTCAGTTAGCCCTCTATGGGTAAGGTTAAGACTTGGCGATCATAGGTATCCCCAAGATTGCCGAGGTAGGCACGGCGACCCTAGGTTCCCCGAGGTTGCCAACAGTAGGTAGGGTAGGAGCTCACTGAGACAATATGTCTCATCCCTATCCTTTTGGTGCAGGTTTTCAGGTAGCCAGTGGTTCGCAGATGAAGATCTTCAGGAAGATGCTGGATGGAGTGCAGATGCTCGTCAAGGTTAAGCTCAGGAGGTTGACAGATTATTTATGTATATGAGAATGTAATTGTAAATGATATTTGGATAATTGTATAAACGAGCTACTTGTACTCATTCAGTAGTTTTATATTGTATTTATTATTGAAAATTTTAATGTACCCAGTATCAGATTAATACACATGCTAAATATTCTAGATAATTTAGTATGGGTGTTACAATTGGTATCAGAGCAGGTCGATTCAGACCGTGCCTTGGGTCATTAAAGTTTCAATAAAAGTAGTGGGACCATTGGGTTCCGGATATTGTTCTAAAGGTCACATCTAGTTGAGCCTGATCAACTCAGTCTAGTATATGACAGTTAGGATAAATGTCCGAGAGCTGAATGTGACCAAGGAGGAATGAAGTGTATGAAAGACGAAGTTTAAGGTGTCGGATTCTAAGACAGATTTAGCGAAGAAGTAATCAACGCCAAATGGTGGCCATCGAACAGTGAAGTGACTAAGTCTGTTTAGGGCAGAGTTTCAGGAAGGTCAGAAATATTTAAGGATAAGGTGAAGAGCCTTAACCTAGTTGGACGCATCATTGGACGATGCCTCGTCTGCGGAAGACATAAGAATTAAGGAATCATGGAATGCTCTAGGGAATGACGTGGAACCTAGACGGGAACCGCATATTGAGAATTTAAAGCGAAGCGTGGATTAAGTAACAATTCTAAGTACAGAGTTGAAGAAACGAATTTGAATCGGATGAGATTTTAATGTCCGGACAGTTAAGAGAATTAATTATGGAATACGTGAGTTGTTTGGATAGATGAAACTAAACACTCAAGAGTGGTTATTGAGTATGAATCACAAGTAAGTTTGACCCCATCAGATCAGCCACGTCTACTGAATCAAATTGTGAAATAAGAAGAAGAGGAGATGATATGCAGCCTAAGAACTAAGATGGATGAGTAAGTTGAAATGATGATACCTGTTGCACATCGAAGCGTGTTTCAGGATATGTTCTGTTGACAAGCAGATTTGAAATAAGCTAAGTCCAATGAAAAGTTTTATACCAAGAGAAGAGAATTGGATTATTATATTAGGATGAACCATCAAGATGTTTCATACGAGGACTCATGGTTGTAGTAGACCAGTTTTGGAAGATAATGATGAGGTTTTGAAGCTCAAGATCAATTAACCGAAGGAAATTTAAGAGGTATGGTAAAACCATAGAGACCGTAGCTGCCTCGGAAAGATTATGGGTATGAAATCCTTATGGATAGATATAGAACGATTAGTAATGGGACTCAGATCCTCAGTGGATCCAGTGAATGAAAGACGTGAATCTTCCGAAACCATAAGTCATTTTAGAAGTTGCCACAAGTGAATTAAGTTTGAAATTTAAACTACTCCAGGTGTACCTTGAGGTCGGTATCTATAATGTTAAAACGATAATACAAGTTGGATGGACCATGAGATGGTCACAGGAATCAGGACATGGGGAATAAGTAAGAATCAGAGTATGAGCCGTTGATAGGAGCTTTGTTAGGCTCGTAACAGTTGCCGAAAATCGTTTACAAGTTTTGGCGTATTATCGTGGAGGTAAGTATATGGTTTATGTCCAAAAGGAAACACAGTGTCGAATGACGACCAATCAGTAAGTTCAACAGGCGATTTAAGCCATAAAAGAATCAGCGAATGTAAGATGATTTTGCTGTGATAGCTATAAGTCATTAAGGAACAAGTCAGCCGGAGGATTTGAGCAGGGAGTATTATTCCTACTCTGAAGTGAATTCTTTAAATCAGAGTTGCGCAGCGGAAAGGTGATTTAAGGATGAGTTAATGAACGATTCTAAGCTGAAGCTTAAAGAACAAGGATGCTTGCGAAGTCCTTGTCAGATGAACCACGGAATATCAGTAAGCAGTGACGACTTGAACTTGTTATAAGTTCTAGGAGGAAATTTTAAGGGTTATTCCGAGGGATATTTCAAACCTCGAAATACAAGAGAAACGGAAATCGAAGCAGTTTAGGGTTATGTGATAAGAATGAGAAGAATATGCTTTTAGCACGATGAGTGTAGATCAAGGAAACTCACCACTAATACGGTAAACTAGCTAATTTAGCCCAGTAACTTTAGGTGGACTTGAAGAGTAATGTTTAATCAACAGGATCAAGTATAAGGCAATATCAGTAAAGGTTGCACTTGCAAGATGATACTTTGAAATTGAAGCGTTGATGAGAAACGTCAATGCGGTGGCATATGAGTTTAATCCATGTTGTATTCCGTTATGTCAACATGTTACATGTATCAGGTTATGTTAGTATTATGTATACTTATCAGGTAATACTTAAACTACTCAGATAGTAGTGTAGCAGATTTTCAACTAAGGGATGTGTTTTGGCATTAGTGGTACGCAACCAGGAATGTTTAAGTATGAAGGTTTTACCGGAACAGAATTGTTGATATCACCATAGCTTAGCAGAAGAATTCGGAAATGAATGTACTTAATGTTCATTAGTAAAAGAAGAAGAACTTTTATGCAGATTAAAGGCCACTCGTAGTCTATAGTAAAAGGGACTACGTAAGTTCAGGTTTCGATTAAAGGACTTAAATGTGCTATTTTGGTAGTACTCAAGTGGAGTTTTCTTTTGAAAACAAGGATCTTGAAATTCAGCGTCCAGAATGAGAAAATAAGTTTGCGATGCAGATAGAATGTAACAGTAATTTACGGGTTGATGTAAACTCAAGAGATAAACATGAGTAACATTGGCGGGGCAAACCTGGAAAGCCAGTTGAAAGGCAAATCCCGGATGTTACAAGACGAGTTAAGAGTAAGAAAAGATTCCAAATTGATGAGGTAGTACCTCAAATGTGTTAAGATTAAGAATGATGTCCCGTTAGTCGGACAAAGATGAGGTGTTGTAATGTGTACCCGTCAGTAGTGTACACGTGCTCGCTTTTATATGCAAACTATATGCTATGAATTATACCATGTGATAAAATGTAAGATGACTTATACCACTCATCACTTGGGCTAGACTCTTATGAGTCCTGGACTATCGACGCAGAAATATTTACGTTATGGTTAGAACTTGAGATAGTTAATGATTATGATTGCGATAAGAAGCACATCGGGATGTTAGAAAGAAAGGAGCAGGTGTTAGAGGTGAAACTTCCTGCTTATACTTGGAATATTAAACAAGGTTAGAATATTTCTTACATTTGTATGTGTGAGTATAATATCAGATGTTTTCGGTGTAACGATGATTCTATATGGAATGGTGATATAAGTCTATAAGTAAGTTGTCGTCGTATGAGACGAAAGTTAAAGATAATAATTCATGGGAGTTAGATGCAGTGCCGTAACCCCTTAAAAGTGAAAATATTTGAGGAGGATAAGATTATCCAGTAAAGTATTTGAGATTTAGAGACCTTAAGTTGGTTTGCAAGAAGTATTTGAACCAGGATCAAGTCAAGCGAGTTGGATATAATGATTCAGATAACTTTACATCCTACTACGTAATAATTATGCAAATTCGCCATGAGCATTTTAGTTAAAGGAAAAGTTGTCGAGTACATTCGACGTATAGAGTTGGAAATCCAAGGGATTCCGATAAGCAAGACAAACTGGAGTTTTGGGCAAATAGAGGAGGTAGTGTGGGAGATTCTTTCATGTTTGATAGTGGATTCTAAATTTCGAGGACGAAATTTCTTTAAGGGGGGTAGATTGTAACATCCCGCTTTTAAGTATCAGTTATCAGTATTACACGTGATTAAGGACCGTGACAATTTGATAGAATGAACCAATGGCAATTTTGTAAATTAAGCTAAGAGGGGGTTTAGTTTGAAAATGGAGCAAGATATTTATTTCCCTTCATTCCATTCCTTCACCATACTTCCAAAATCAGATTTTCTCCTCCCTCCTTTCCCATATCACACGCCCTCACCCCTCTCCATAAACTCATCTTTTCCATTCCAATTCTTGAGAGAAAACTTGATAAGCAAGGTTTGGTTAGGAAAGCTAGAACAAGTGAAAGAAGAACAAGGAAGAACCAAGGGAAGAAGTAGATTGGAGCAAGCTAGGGTTGTTGGTTTCAAGCTTAAACAGCACCAATAGTGGATTAAGGTGAGTTCCCTAGGGGTTTTAGAACCCATCTTTTGAGTATTTCATGAGTTTTAGCATTATGAGCAAGTTATGAGCATATGAACCCTAATTCAATTTAGATAGCAATTCTTGATCATTGTGTGTTGAATCCTGTTGTTATGTCTTTGAATCTATCATTTAAGTTGTTATGATGTCTGGGTATGTTTGAATAAGCTGAATTGGTGAAAATCACGTTTTAAACTTGCCAAAAACTGTCCAACTGCAGGTAAAATCGTGTCACGATTTATCAATCGTGTCACGATTTATCAATCGTGTCACGATTTCACAGGCAGTGCCAAACACGATTTCTGGGTAAGAAATCGTGACACGATTGCCCAATCGTGTCACGATTTTGGGCTGGACAGGATCACATGTTTTTTCATCTTTTCTTGCTCCGTTTCGGCTATTCAAAACTGCTTCGGACTTAAGGATCAACATGTAACGATTAAGCATTGTTAAAGAACATATAAAGACCTATCCTTAAGATGTTCTAACCAACATTATAGGGTGAGGATAAGCATAAGCTTGAGAGGATATATAACTTAATCCCCAAGACATTATAGAAGAATATAAGAGCTAGTTTAGGAATTATCCTTTACTCGGCAATTATTCATACACAAATAAGTATAAGCAAGCTCAAGAATGATATAGGCTTAATGTCTAGAACCTTATATAGGTTAAGAGTAAAAGAATTAGCAAGTTTAAGCCGTGGCCTTCGGTGTTCACGCCAGTGGAACACGAATGGTTCACGTAGACTTAAGACTAAGATTATTACCTTTAAGTCGTGACTTTCATCGTTCACGCCAGTGGAACATGAAAGGTTCATGCATAAGCTTAAAGATTATTTAATTGCGTCTTCCGTCGTTCACGCCAGTGGGACACGGGAGTTATACGCATCAGTTAAGATTAATATTAAGCCGTGACTTTCGTTGTTCACGCCAGTGGGACACGGAAGGTTCATGTATAAGTTAAGACTAATAAGAAAGAATATTAATTCGCGTCTTCCGTCGTTCACGCCAGTGGGACACGGGGGGTAATACGCGTAAGTTAAGTCGTGTCTTCTGCTGTTCACGCCAGTGGGACACAGGAGGTTCACGCCAGTGGGACGTGTTATTCCGCAAGGATGACCGCACGACGACAAGAGGAGTCCGGTGTTAGCCTGATATGATAGGAATTTTCACCGGTTATCAGGGGAATGTGCTTCGGGGTTACTCCACCCGGGGGCATTCCGTAAAATGAACCCAGATAATATTGTTTGTTCAACGCTAACAGCTAACTTAAAGACATTTATCAGTTAATATTTTATTATGTTATCAGACAAGTATCAGATATCAGGTATCAGTTATCAGGCGGTGATCCTAGGTTTCCCCTCGATCACCCAATTATCAGGATATAGTCTAGATCTCAGGACTTTTCAGTATCAGACTCAGATAGTGATCCTCGGTTTCCCCTTGATCACTAGTTTAGCAGGATGTAGTCCAGTTTATGACTACACAGTTTAGCAGGATCAGTCAGTTAGCCCTCTATGGGTAAGGTTAAGACTTGGCGATCATAGGTATCCCCAAGATTGCCGAGGTAGGCACGGCGACCCTAGGTTCCCCGAGGTTGCCAACAGTAGGTAGGGTAGGAGCTCACTGAGACAATATGTCTCATCCCTATCCTTCTGGTGCAGGTTTTCAGGTAGCCAGTGGTTCGCAGATGAAGATCTTCAGGAAGATGCTGGATGGAGTGCAGATGCTCGTCAAGGTTAAGCTCAGGAGGTTGACAGATTATTTATGTATATGAGAATGTAATTGTAAATGATATTTGGATAATTGTATAAACGAGCTACTTGTACTCATTCAGTAGTTTTATATTGTATTTATTATTGAAAATTTTAATGTACCCAGTATCAGATTAATACACATGCTAAATATTCTAGATAATTTAGTATGGGTGTTACACGTTCCAAACACAAAAACTTCATCTTTCATTCTCTCATAATCAAAGACAAACACTAGTTTTGCTGTTCTTACTCCAAAAGAAATTGTTTTCCAGTTCTGTACCATTTATGTAGATAAACACGAGTAACATAATAATTATTATTGTCAATCTCTTCCCAAACAAAAATCAAATTAAAGAAAAAAAAATCAACAACAACGCTTAGATATTCAACAATGGGGGCCTGCAATCGAAAAGTTATCCTCCATCATAAATTAAATTTTTTTACATGATTTCATAAATTCATTTAATTGCTTATAATATAGATTGAAAAATTAGAATCGATTGGTAGAAACAAAAAGTTTTCTAATCTTGGAATCTGAAGATATATTCTAGTCGTGATCTGTGGGCATCCATGTAATGTGTTTGAGTGAGTAAATCATAATAACTAGGCATATGAAACCCAACATTGCGAGCGATAGTTGATCGTTTCATGTTCTTCTAAATTTTCATGATTTAACAATACTTCTAATTGAGTAGATCTGGAATAACATCCCTTTATGCAATTTCTCTTCTAATTAAGTGATTCTTTCTTGATAAAAATAAATAAGAGTTGAAGCCTTGCCCAAAAACTGAAAAAGTCAAAATTGAAAAAACAATTGCAGTAGTAACACACCAGAGAAAAAGAGAAGATGCAGAAGGGGAGTCTTTATTTTTTGATATTGATGAAACGAAAAGGTGCAGAAGGAGATGGGAAGGAGATGAGGCCTGAGGGTGGACGATGACATTAGGATCTAATGTTGTCATTAAAATTAAATGCCACGATACAGATTAATCCAAAGGTCATGATTTAAGCCTCTCCTCTCTCACAATAAAAGTCCTCTCATTTGATACATCCTCTACTTGACCTTGCTTTAAATTCACCACTTTTTTCAATTTTTTTGCTTGGAGGCGGTGGTTTGATCCATTTCAATTGAGAATCTTCCACCTAATTATATATCATTTATTCATTAAATATGTTTTCTAATTGTTTGATCTATGTTTTGGATGCAATTAATAATATTGACATTTTTAAAAAAATTACAAAAAGAGGACACGTGGCACGTGGATACCTCCTAACGGCTACAAGAAGTCAAGAAGCTCTATATAAGGGGATTGAAGGCTTTCATTCAAAACACACAGCTTAAAAGCATAATTAAACATCTTACAAAAAGAGTTTAAAGCTTCATAGCAAATTGATTTCACAATCAAACTCTAAAGATTATTAAAATCTCCAAGAGTGTGAAGCAATCTCAAATTATCTTTTTAAAGATAATCATCTTCTCTCCCCCCTCTCTTCTGATTGTCTTCATCTTAATCTCATTTCTTCAAATATCAAATCAATTGTAAAGAGCAAATCTCATCTAGTTTTAAGGGTATTAAAGTCTAGGTTGAGTAATATAGTGCAAGGTCTGGTGTGACTTAGTACAAAAAGTTGAGAGCCTGCTGAGGCTTAGAGAATACAGGTTGTAAATGTTCTAAGTGAACAAGATTGTAAGGTGCAGGATTTGAGAGGGTATCTCAAGCATCATAGTGGAAAACTCTCACAAGATTATGTGGAGTGGACTAACCCACATTGGGTGAACCACTATAAAATTCTGTGTGTCCTTCTTCTCTCTCCCTATACTCTTTACATTGCTTGCATACACATTACACACACAATACTTTACTTAAATATTTTATTCTGCAACTAATACTTCAGAACGTTCTGAATTCTGTTTAACTCAATTTTTCCAAGTATCAACTTGAGAAGTATTTTTAAGTACAGGATTAAATTTTAAAAAGGGTCACAATTCAAACCTGTGACTATATTATCTACTTCACTTATATGATATTGTTTTGCATGAAACTTACATGTGTTTATTAATCCTTTTTGTTGAACGTATATCTTACCCTTCAGTGGCTTTGTTGGTACCTGCATCCTCGTGGTGTAGACGTGCAGGTTGAGGATTAGTTCTTGGTGAGTGTTGTTGAGGATGGCCTCATGCCTACTCATTTTTATGCTTTTGAGGATGTCTAGATTAGGTGCTCTGATCTAGGAATTTTTGGGGATTGTATTATTTTATTCTAGATTATTGTTGTTGGATCTATATGATCATGATGTTGATGTACTTATGTTTTTTTTTAGATTTTTATGATGTGACTCGAGATGATATTTGTCGAGATGTTTATTCTGTTGTGATCTGAGTATATTATATGATGAAATTTTTATTATGAGAAATTTGTATGAGTTTATTAATGAATTGTAATACCTCGATTTGTTGAATTGCGTGATTTATTACTTAAATAGTAGTCTCGGGGTTCGGGGTGTTACAGCTCATATACAAAGGAATAGGGATTCTAAATCCTAAAACCACTTATCCACGGTGGAAACCACCACCATCTACGGCGGAATCCACCGGTGACTAGTGCTATTTCACCACTTTACCCAAAAAGCTCCATTTTTACAATTCATCAAACTAGATAAAGAAAAAATAAGAAGAAAAGAAAACAAGAATGGTGAAGATGACAAACCTGTTAAGATGAAGGTGATGAGGTAAACTCGAACTTGAGGGGTTGAAGGACTAAAATGCACCAGGAACTCTCTGAAAACTTGAAGGGAATTCTGGAAAAATCGAAGCTTGCAGAAATCAGAAATAGTAAAAGTGTTTCCAACATTTGAAACTATTTATACTTCCTTCGCAACCTTTCAGTAAACAGCGAGCCCAATCTGGTGCAGCCCTTCACCTGCAACCCTGTTAAAACAAAACAAAGCAACGGTTTAGATCACATCTCTTCGTGCATCTAATGGCCCTGATCAAACCTGTTGAGTTCCCAAACATCAGGATCAAATCAACGGTGATGATAGAACCTCGAGAACAGATCTCAAAGCACACTCAAGGCCTTATGTAATCAAGTGCATTACTAGCCTTTACACGTGGCAGTCAAAAACCAATGGGCATGTCCCCTCAATCTCGTCCTCGAGACATGGGCATTAAATGCAGAAGGACAGACGACCAACTCTATGACGAGGGAATCTCTTGATCACATCACCATACTGGTCGGTAGACGAACACACAACCAAACATGTCTCTTACATACTATCAAGCTCGCTTCACTCCCGGCCGGTCGAACCCCCCGATGCTCCCAGCGAGCAAGAGTCTATCACGACTAGGGGGATTGGTCGACTATGACTTGATAACACGTTTGGTGGCATTCAAGACACGACCAATACGATCGTCAATAACACGTTTGGTGACATTCCAGACACGACCAATATTATCGTCAATAGCGCGTTTGGTGACATTCCAGACACGGCTGTTTCAGCCATGGGAGATACGACCGATACGACCATGGTAGAACTTGTGCGGCATACCCTTGCGAACTGCATTGTTCCTAAATAGGCCAACCCGCCACATTGCGAGCATAAACACACTATGCGAACAAGTTCCTCGCGAACATATCTAATTCAAACGTCAGGGGTTACCACCTCTATAGCTTCCCACGAGCAGGACCCTCGCACTTTCAAAGTCATCACTCTTTACCAAGAGCAACGACTTGGGGGGCTTCTATTCTGGACCGAGCAAACTCAGTAGGCCCATTTACGTAGGCCCAATACAAAATGAACCAGATCCAACATCCGGTGAATTACTCGCAACACACCTCCTCCCCACGAGGGGGGTGCTCGGAGCAAACGGAGACAGATTCAAACAATCAGTAACGTCTCACGTTCCCGTGAATCTCTCCTCGACGGTTACGATTCCTACGAATTCGTAACCGCCGAGCCACACGTGTGCCATACAACGGCACATGCAACACCCACCTCTATATAAAGGGGACTCTCAGCAGTCCCCAAGGTTAGAATCTCTTCACTCTCTAAACCCCATTCTGATTTCATACTGACTTGAGCATCAGAGTGTCTGCAGGTACACACCCCTCGCCGTTCCAGTCAACAACAAAGGCATTCAACCACCGCATTAAAACTGCACCGGTAGTCACCTTCTGATCAAGTACGATCAGATATGTTTTTAAATTTTTAGTAAAAAAAAAATGTTTTTAATCTCTACTTTCAAGTTTAGTCCCTAAAAATATTTCATTCACTTTTAGCCTAAATTTGCATCTTATGGGGACTATTTTTAAGGACTAAAAGTTTTTATTTTTTGTAAAAATTTTAAAAATAGATACTATTCTTAGAAACTATAATATTATAAATATTAAAATTTTATAGGGTGTAAACTAGAAAACTCGTGATTTTATAAGGACTAAACATTTTAAACCCTAAATGTTATAACATAAGAGACTATTTTTTTTACGCAAACATAAGAGACTATTTTGAAAAGAAAAAAAAAATTAAACACATTGGCATTATTTTTGCAAAATAAGGAAGTATTTAAAAAACCAACAAATAATATAAGTAACCCAATTGTGATATTGTTAACTGTTGAAGGACTATACTAAAACTATCTCGATGAGCATAGCTCAATTAGTAAGGTTATTGTGATATGTAGGAACCGATGTTCAAACCATAAATTCTCTACTTATTCACGTCTTAAGAGGTGAATTGTTAGTCATTACGCTACTTGACCAAAAAAAAGACTATACGAAACTAAAAAAATTCAAATAAGAGATCAATTTGAAACTTTTAATTGTAAAAATAAATAGTAAAACAAAATTATAAGAATCTACAGTATCAATTCCTACATTCTGGACTTGGATTCCTTGCCGTCAAGAAAAGACACGGTCAGTTCATTGTAGACGTTGCAATTAAGATCGGATGATACATATTTAAAACTCAATAAATGAAAACTATGAAACAAATCAGATGGCTGAGATCATCCTGCAGGGAATCCTACACGCTATACTAACAGTGCCAAACTATAAAAGTGTCTACATAAACCAACAAAATAGTTGTATTACTTTCATTTTATAGTTATTCTTCTATTGCCTTGACAAGAGATTGAAAAAATACGATTCTATTGATAATATTCCTTATCATTTCGTTCATTTCATCCAGTTTCTATCATAATACTTGACAAAGATTATTTACATTTGAGAAAATGTTCAAACTTTCAAATGAAATAAGCACAATTTGACCCTTTTTCTTGTACAATTTGCCACCTTCAGTTTTATCAACTAAGATAGAAAGGATGCACATAATGAAGTTGCAAAATCAGCAAAACCAACATTATGGGGGTGTTATCATTCACTCAAACCTTGTGATGATACAATCATTAAAAACATCAGTTAGTAAAAATTATTTGAAAACATAGACCAATGAAATGCACGCTGCTCCATTTCGCAACTCGATCAAAGTAAATGAAAAAATGATTTGAATTAGTATTTGATGAGCATTGGTATTTGCAGCTAATCGCCAGTTCTTCTGTATTCAGGCTTCAGCTCATAGGTCCCTTGATTAGTTCCTTTGTTATTGTAGACACAAAGATCTTTCAATATATCTTTCAGAAATTGCTGCACAGAAAAGTATAATCCGTTAGATATAACACACTACTAGTTAAACACAGGCACAGCTGAATATATACAAACAAATGTTCAATAACCAAGTGGTGTGTGCTTGAAAGAGACTAGCCTATAAACAGAGTGACATTAAATAAAATTGTAACTAGTATGTCATACAGTAAGGTATATACATATATGTATCAACTATAATAGCCATCATCATATCATAATAGTTGAAAATCTCCCAAAAATTCTCTGAATGATAGATCTATTCAATTGCATAAATATAATGAAATGGGTCTATGAGCATTAACCATAGATTCATGTTTACGTATACTTGAAGCAACTGGAGTCTATGAAGCACTGACACAAACATAAATACTGATATGTTGACACCAAGGATAATTTGAGAAAATAAAAGTGATTGATGTAACAATAAATTTTTTAGTGTCATGTCGGTGTCGTACACCGAACACACCTTTGATCTGACATGTCGGTGCTACATAGATTAAAATTCATTTTGTAATTTAAATGGTCAATGACTACACAATTAAACAAGAGCTGGATTTTGAGAGAAAGATATTAGTCAAAGCAGTAGTAGCACATACTTCAGGTTGGTCAGTTTCTTGTATGAGGTTTCTCAAACTCCAATTTGACTGTTTTTCAAATTTCTTAAACAGAGTCTCTTCTACTTCTCCACGGTTTCCTCTTGTTCTCTTCGTATCTGTTCCTCGCCCTGGAGGTTTCTTCTTATTATCCTAATGCAATAAATCAACTTCTTTTACATCTCAAGTATATAAAAAGATAACATAATTAACTCAACTAGATAACACTAGAAATTAAGCTATTTATTGTCTTTTTATCTCATTATCATAGTTTAAAATTGTTATCCGCAACCACAATTGCAACCGCAATATAAAGGTTTTAGAGATCTCCTCAAGGAAATCACTGCAATTGCGGCCCTATTTGTGTGCATTTTGTCGCAATATCAAAGTTCACAGAGGAACCACAACTGCAACCAAAATTTAGAAGCATGCTCATTATTAAACTGAAAACAATGATATGATGGTAAGTTATAAAACTGCTCAAGAGAAGCACATGATGATGCCAGAAGAAGGAAAGTTTCTTTTGGCATGCAAATGCAATCATCGAGACAGAAATCAGTCACAATAGGAAGACGAAGAAGAATAAGGAATTTATTTACCTTAGTAGGTCCAGAAGAAACTGAAAAACTGATCATCCCTGGCATTGGCCTCATACGAGCTCCATTATCATTGCCAATAACCTGAAAATAGAGTTCAGAAGAAGTCAAAGGTAAAGAAAATGTTTGCTAAAATCATTGGATCAAATCTTATAAAGAGAATGAAGGCCATCAGAAAACCTGTATCTGTCTGTTTTTGACCATATACTTTTTTGTCCTTTCACGACAGAGTTTCCCGTAGACTTCAAGGTTTTGATCATGTGGCTTCATGTCAAACTTGTTCACTATTTTTCCCTCCACATATACCTTTCCTACAATATGCCAAATATCTCAACGGCTTCATTTACATTTTTCTGAATTAGAGACTTCCTATCCAGTTATATCCTTATTATGGTTTACTATTTAAAAATAAAAGATCAAATATCATTAAACAAACAATAAAATATGAAAGGAACAAAGAAATAAATCGATAAAAAAATAAAAATAGCCTGTTGTATAGCGAAGTAAGTCTATCTACAATAGACCCGTAAAAGGTTCAACCCTTCCCTCGACTTTGTGGTGAAGAGAGCTTCACAATTCCAAGTTGCTGATAGGAAACTTATTCAGTAATTTTAAGTTATGTGATAATAAGCCTCAGTTAAGGTTGAATTGATTGAGAGTATCCGAGTTTGACTCCGGACCGAAACAATATTTTGTCACATTTTACTTATCTTCCGACTTAACTCCAAATTACCAAGGCCATTTCCCCTAATAAATGGGGGGGTTAAGACCGAAATGAAAAACGGTTAGCGTATATTGTACATTGTACATAAATAACAGGAAGGAGTGAGACGGGGGATAGCTATTCATCTGGGATAGTAAATTGCTGGTATAACAGAATTAATAAAATAACATAATAACAGTTCTTTTATTGATCAATTACAACTGGGAATAGTAATTTACAAGGAACACTGCCATATAACTATTAAACAAAACATTAAAACAGAGAGTCCGAAAGAAATGAAAATGGGAATGGAAGTTATAACTTTCACAATACAACAAATCCATATATAGTCAATAACTATTCAAGAATCACCTTCTCCTTTCCTTTCTCTATTTATTCATAAAAATAAACATAACTGACAATAAATTTACATCCCCTTCTCTTATATTGTTCTCTAGTAAGAGGTCTAACATAGATACAAACCATTGAAGTTGCACACAAATGTATCTTTATAATTGGCATTGCATCCTTTAATATCATGTAATTCATTTAGAATAATAAAATAACTTTTGCTCACATTCGGTGTGTCCTTTTCATCTTAAACTCTAAACTCAAAATCTCTTATTTGTTTGGATCGTTGATTGTTGAAGTCTAATATTATCATTTCATATAAAACAAAATTCAACACATGTAATGATTGAAAAGAAGGAAAATATATTGAGGTAGGTACCTTGTGTTGAGTCTGAAAAGACAGACATAGGAACGAAGTCTGTGGACATATCCATATCAAAACATCTTGGTGTATCTCCAACTTGACTTCCACCCAACTCCATTGTAAACTGCCCAGTTTATTATTTCACTAAACAATCAATCAACTTTTTCAAAATAACAAAAAGAAAAATACAGAGGAAAAGTGTTATTAATAAAAAGAAAGATTAAGTATGTTTTTAGTCCCGATAAACTATGTATATTCTTAATTCAATCCTTATATCCATCTTTACCCCTACTTTTAACAATAACATGGTGAGTATCAACTTTTATAAGGGATTAAGAAGACCGATAACAACTTATTTATCTCATAAGAGGAGTGGTAACACACACACATTTCAACATAGTATCTTTGTTTGATTAAGACCCTGTTTGGATAAACAACTTATTTGATGCTTATAGCAAAAACAATTATCATGATAAATGCTCAAGTATAAGCTATTTCTTAAGCAAAACATAAAATAAAGTTAAATTGTTTTCATACAAGCTATATGTTTTTCAAAAGCTATCTCAGAGAACATATGAAAATAAGTTGATTTCATAAGTTATCCGAAACAGTATCACAAATCTTATGTCATATATAACCTAAAATAAAACAATCCAAACAGCGCTAAAATTCATATGGGTCAAACCAAATTACAGGGTCCCATATAAATAAATTTCAATCAATAAAAAAGATGCTTTTTTAAAAGTGTATTGTCATTGTCCCGTAAGTACACCTAGCTGAGTGACATTTGGTATGTTGGGAAGCGGGTTCGAACCCTCAATATATATGCATGATTCTGTGCTAAACTCACACACTACATAAGTGTGGAGAACTACGGAATTTAGGGGTCGAACCCGGCCTCTACATATTAATGTTCATAAAGCTACCAACCGAGCTGCACTTACTGACATTATTCTTAACATGACATGATAAAATATGAAACACCTTTTGATAATGTAATAACACAAGAAAAAAAACGCATGCATGAAAATCGAAAACAACAACGACGATGACGATGAAGAAAATGCGAACCTCAGCATGAGAAGAATCCTTGAGAGGATCAATGGAGACGACGACCTTAGCGACAGGAAGAGAAGAGTCGGACGAAGATGGGCCTCGCAAAGATTGAGCCACAACCGGCGGACATTTCATCAACCAAACCGGTGCATCTGCCTTTGAAGTGTCAACGTAGCCACCGCCACGTCCGCCGCCGCCGTTGTTGTTTTTCTCTTTGCTTCCGCCGCCGCCGTTGACGTATTCGTCCACCTGTTCCTCCTTTATCATTGTCGCAAAATTCGTTCTTGTTCGCTCTTCTCGTTACTGTAATGTTGAGAGGAAAATGCTTTATGACACGACAACTTTTGTCGCACCAATTGCACGAATTCTTCGATTCTCAATTTTCTCTCTTTTTAAAGTCAAATACTTCATCCGTTCCTTTTTAATTTAATTGTCACAGTTCAATATAATATTAAATGTTGTTTTTCTTGTATTGTCTTTAGTAATTTATTGCAGAGAGAAATATATGAAAAAAGATATTAAATAATTAAGGCTACTATAGAAAAAACATAAATTGTTGTATCAAAAGTAGTAAAATACATTTATCGTTTGGTTTATCTAAAAAGTTAAAAAATGACAATTAAAAAGGAACCGAGAGAGTATTTCCAAAGGATGTTTTGTGGAAGAAGCACCGCTGCAAACTATTGGTGGAGAATATTTTGCGGTAATCCATTAAAAAGTCAATGCAATTCATATTGTGAAATAATAATAATTTAGTTTATATATTATTTTACTTCTGTCAGAAAACAATATTTTATCTTATTTGTGTCAAAAAAATTGTTAAAGAGCCTAAGGCGTGAGTTATATACACATGGTGAAGGATTCGTGCAAATGGTGCGACAAAGTTGTTGTGCCATATAGCACTACTCGGAAAACAATGTTGAGCCATTCAGTCCCTCGTGTATTTATACAGCGACTAATTGTCAGTTTGGTCCCTGAATGTAAATGATTAGTTAAAATATATCAAAATTTTAAAATAGTCTATGATTGTGCACTTTGTTAGTCAAAATAGTATCTGACGCTAAAATAATCTCAATGCTCACAATAACTTTTTTCATATAGAGACTAAGATGACAATAAGTAGGTATTTATAAGGACTGATATGACAATAAGTAAGTATATTGAAGGACTAATATAATAATATTAATGAAATATTTTAACGTCAAAAACTATTTTGACTAACGAAGTGCATAACCAGTGATTATTTTAAAATTTTGAGACATTGAGGGACTATTGTGACTACTCATTACACATTTAGGGACCAAAGCGACTATTACCCTTTATATAGAAGACAAATTAGTCCTCCACGGAATCGTTATTTTTGTCCAACGCAGAACAAAAATAACGATTCAGACTCGTTTGAGTTTATATTTTGTCATGACTAAATTAGATTTAAGGAAATTGTGACGGACCAAATTAGGTCTTTATATATATTTCTGTCGCGGTGATTTTCGAAGATCAAGCTATTGATTAGCGTTGACTCACTAATTTTATTTCACGACTGAACTTTTAATTTTTTAAAAGAAAAGTGGAAAAAAGTTATAAATTACCACATTTTTAAAGATTTTGGGTTCGGGGGTTAGTTACGTTTAGGGAAGGTGTTAGCACCCTAAACGTTCGTAGTACTCTACGAGAACCTCTTGATTTTATTTATTTATTTTGGCTATAACTTGCTTATTATTTTTTTTTTAGAAAGAAAAGAATGAATTAGAATAGTGAGAAAAAATAAAAATGTTTTTTTATTGTATTTTTTATGATTTGGGAGGACATGGTCCTTTGCCTACGTACCCGTGAGGGATCAAAACCTCGTAGTTCGGGGTAAAAATGACGGTTGATTTGTTTTGTATTTTTTATTGGTTTTTTTTAAAAAAAAGGTTAAAGATAAAATAAAGGTCAAGAGGCAAAATGAAATTGGTTTGTGTTTTTTATTTTTGAAAATGATTAAAGTGTTATTGAAGTAGATTAATGGTTATTTAAAGAAAATAAAAGAGAAAAAGGGACACTTGATTGAAAATCAAGGTTTATTTAAGAAAAGATTTTTTTGTTATTTGCATGTTTTTGTTGTTTTTAATAATGAACTAAATAAGACTAAAACGTAACAAAAGGTTAAAACGAGGGATTTCCGTGGTGACGTTGGATCACCACGAAACCCCTTTTAAAATTAAACTAACCTAATATTTTTGTATTTTTTTTATAAGGCGAAATAAAATAAAAATAAAAGACATAAAGCGGAATAAATGAAGTGTGGGTGTCAGTGCATATTCTCATTATATTTACATTGGTCCTAAATACATTCTAATAAAATAAAAAAAATAAACATGACAAAATGATAAACAAGAAAAAAAAGAAATTGCAAATGCATTAAAATAAATATGCTAAGAATTAAACTAAAATGAAAATGCATGAAATAAAAGGAAAATAAAAAAATAAAAATGCATGATGTTCTAAAAATAAGGGCAATAAAATAAAATGCATGAACTTAAATAATAAAATGCAAGGAAAGAAATTAAAGGGGAAGAAAATAAAAGAAAAGAAAATAGAGAAAAAAGGGGGTGTAGGAGCAGAGAAGGGAGGTGCAAGAAGTAATTGAAGAGAGAAATCTGAAAGTAATGTGGGCCGAGTGCTGGGTTGTATGGGCTTAGGGGTCAATAAAAGCTTTTTCTGAAAAAACACTACTCATTTTTCTTTCTCTTCTCTCTCTCTTCACTACTCAGCTCCCCTCTCTCTCTAAACTCTGCCTGGCCGGAAAAGAAATCCGGCGCGGCGGTCGCCGGCGGCGCCACCGCGCCGGAGCACGAAACCCACCCTTTCTCAAATTTTTTTAGCTTTTTAAAAATCCTTTTCTCTCCTATACACGAAAATGGACTTAGTTTTCTCAAATTCTTCCTCAAACGTTCTAGATCTAAGCCTTTTTGTTAAAAAAGAAAACTACCTTTTTGGGCTGTGGATTGGCTCCGGTTTTGGATATGGTGGATTCGGTTTGGTTTAATGGGATGTTTGGGTTCGTTTTCGTGTGTTTGCGTGCGTGGTGGGGGGAATGGCCGCGGCGGTTGTGTAGTGTGTTGATTGAGGGGTGGCCGGTTGGTTGTGAGTGGGGCTGCGTGTGTTGTTGTTGTGTTGGTTCAAGGGGGGAAAGCCGTGTGTGTTGTAGGGCTGGCCGTGTGTGGTGGTGGCCGGAAGTGTGTGTGTTTGGTTGGGTTTATGGTGGTGCGGTGGTGACTGTGGGTGAGTGGCTGGTTTTCTTTTTGTGCGTGGCTGTGTAGTGGTGAGGGGTGGTCGTGAGTGGTGGTGAGTTTGGGGAGAGGGGGATAGCCGTGGCTGTATGTGGTGTGGATGATGCAGTATAGAGGGGGTTTGTGTGGCTGGGCCGTGTGTGATGTTGTAGGAGAGGGTACGGATACTGCTGATTTTTTTTGTGTTCTGGTTGCTCTGAGTTGGCTTTGTGTTTTTCTGATTCCTGTGCGTGTTCCCCCCCTTTTCTCTGTTGTGCTGCCTCAGTTAAATACGCTAATTGTTATCAATGACCATAAAGCAGTTTAAATGACACATTAAAACAAAAAAAGTCTCTGATCCAAAGTCTCCTCTAAAAAGTCTGATGTTTAAAAAAGGTAAAAAAATAAAAAAGGAAGAAAAAATTAATAACAAAAATGCTAAATAAAAATGACAAAAAATATTTAAAAGAATAAAAATAAAGATAGAAATAATAATAAAAAAAAACAAAAACCAAAAGACGGACTCGAATGAAATTAAAAAAAAATGAGGTATTTTAAAATACCTCTCTTGTCGAAATTTCGTCTGAGACGACGAAAAATTCCGAACCGAAAAGACGAGTGAAAAAAGAATCTTAGGTCAAAAATTGGGGTATGACAGATGCCCCTATTTAAGTCTCTTCGTCCGGAGATTCGAAGAGAAAATCTTGGATTCGACGGGTCGAAGAGACTTAAATACAGAGTACGCCAATTTTGGACCTAACAAAAAAACATGAAATGCTCGTGATGCAAATGTGAATGCAAGACGGCGAAGATGACCTGACCGGGGTAAAACAAAACCAAAGGATACCCGAGTTTGTTAAAGCAAGGGATCCGACTCCACTGGGGGATAACATAGTTTCACTGGGGAAGGGATCAACTATCGTATTGACAGCTGAAAAAGGAAATATGATATGGGAAAAGACACCGACCAACAAGCTACCCGTTTGTAGAGCTTGCCACTTGAGGTAAAGACGTAAATAAAAGTAACATACCACTGACGACAAGAAACAAAGGGTAAATGCCAAATGTTCAGGTTGTTGCCGAACTGCCATTGACGACAGGAAATAAAAGTAAATGCCAACTGTTCGGGTTGTTCCCGAACTGCCATTGACGACAAGAAACAAAGGGTAAATGCCAACTGTTCGGGTTGTTGCCGAACTGCCATTGACGACAAAGAAATAAAGGTAAATGCCAACTGTTTGGGTTGTTGCCGAACTTTCATTGACGACAAAGAAATAAAGGTAGATGCCAACTGTTCGGGTTGTTGCCGAACTGCTATTGACGACAAAGAAATAAAGGTAGATGTCAACTGTTCGGGTTGTTGCCGAACTACCATTGACGACAAAGAAATAAAGGTAGATGTCAACTGTTCGGGTTGTTGCCGAACTGCCATTGACGACAAAGAAATAAAGGTAGATGTCAACTGTTCGGGTTGTTGCCGAACTGCCATTGACGACAAGAAATAAAGGATGCCAACTGTTCGGGTTGTTGCCGAACTGCCATTGACGACAAAGAAATAAAGGTAGATGTCAACTGTTCGGGTTGTTGCCGAACTGCCATTGACGACAAGAAATAAAGGTAGATGCCAACTGTTCGGGTTGTTGCCGAACTGCCATTGACGACAAAGAAATAAAGGTAGATGTCAACTGTTCGGGTTGTTGCCGAACTGCCATTGACGACAAAGAAATAAAGGTAGATGTCAACTGTTCGGGTTGTTGCCGAACTGCCATTGACGACAAGAAGTAAATGTAAATGTCAACTGTTCGGGTTGTTGCCGAACTGCCATTGACGACAAAGAAATAAAGGTAGATGCCAACTGTTCGGGTTGTTGCCGAACTGCCATTGACGACAAGAAGTTAATGTAAATGTCAACTGTTCGGGTTGTTGCCGAACTGCCATTGACGACAAGAAATAAAAGGTACGCACAAGTTGTTCGTTAAAGAACTGCCGCTTGGCCTAAAGAGGGTGACATCTCTGGACCAGACATACTGGGGATGACACTTGGGGAAAAAGAGTCACAAATTGTTCATGATTGATTGACATGAAAAGCAAGACTCAGGGTGGTTAATGCAACCATGCATTGAATGATGCTATGTGTATGCATGAATGTGTATATGCATGAATGTATGAATGTATGTAAGACAATACGACTTGTATGACTGTATGGAGGATTGACTTGTGTGATGGTATAACTGATGGACTTGATGAAACAAGACTGGACAGGTAAGACAGAAAGTGGACCGACGACGCAGTACAAACACTCAGCAATCTTCATTGGGGGATGATGTCATTGGGGACATATCAAGACATTGACGGGGTAAGGCCCGATGTATGCAACAACTGGTGGGGAGTAAACACTTCCTGGGGGAGACGTGTTAATCCAAAGACCTGTCAGAAGAGCTGGTGTTTCTATGGTCATGCTTTTTGTTTTTTTCCTTTTTTGAGTCCCTAACTTTTGCGTGGACCGCCCTTTCGGGTTTTCAGTCCACCGGGAATATATTTTTTTTGTATGCCCCTAATTTTTGCCTGGACCGCCCTTTCAGGTTTTCGATCCACCGGGACGCTCATTTTTGCCTAAGTCGCCCTTTCGGGTTTTCGACTTACCGAGCTCTTTTCTTTTTCTTTTCTTTTTTTTTTTAAGCAATTGACCATGTTTAACCTGCAGAGTCTACCCGTTCTTGGGACAGATGTTGACGCGCACTTCACTTATTCATGAGTTCAGAGAGAGTGTGTTTGTTGTTTATGCTTTCCAAAAATAAAAAGATTTATAATTTTTTTGAAAAAAATATTTTACTTCAAGTACTACCATCAAAAATAGAAGGAATTTTATAAACCGAATAAATGGGAATTCCAAATAAAAGGCACAGGCTCAAATTCATTTAACAGAGTAGTGGCCCGCCAATGGCGTGGCTCCACGGATTTCACAAAGTTTGGAAAATGGTAAATATAAGGGGAAGGTACATTGAACACAAATAACCGCTATTCTCCCTAACAACTTTGAATTCCGCCGTTTGGATGCTTCAGATTCAGAGTCTTTTTGACCGCTAATGTGCCCCAAGTGAGTAGAGATCAGACCAATGCAGTTACTTTGTCTTTGGATCCTTAACTTTTGCATAGATCGCCCTTTCGGGTTTTCGACCTATCAGGATGATTATTCTCTGTTTCATGTCTCTAATTTTTGCCTGGACCGCCCTTTCGGGTTTTCAGTCCACCGAGACGCTCATTTTTGCCTAAGCCGTCCTTTCAGTTTTCGACTCAGCGAGCTGTTCTTTTATTTTTAGACAAAGTATTTCTTGACTGCATGGGCGTTCACAGGACGGGGAAGCTCATTGCCATCCATAGTCATAAGGGTCATTGCACCACCGGAGAATGTTCTCTTGACGACATATGGTCCTTCATAATTAGGCGTCCACTTGCCCCTAGAATCGGGTTGGAAAGATAAAACCTTCTTGAGCACAAGATCTCCTTCTTGAAACACACGAGGACGAACCTTCTTGTCAAAAGCTTGCTTCATCCTCTGTTGATATAGTTGACCATGACACAAGGCAGCCATGTGTTTTTCTTCAATCAAGTTCAGCTGATCATACCTACTTTGACACCATTCAGCCTCAGACAATTTGGCCTCCATCAGAACTCTCATCGATGGGATCTCAACCTCCACAGGGAGTACCGCTTCCATGCCATACACTAAAGAGAAGGGGGTTGCCCCTGTTAAGGTACGCACTAAAGTACGTTATCCGTGTAAAAGCATTATGTAACATCTCATGCACGTCCTTGTAGGTGGTTACCATCTTCTGCACCATCTTTTTGATGTATTTTTCTTTCTTTGTTTTTTTTGTACTTTTGTTTTTTGTTTGTTTGTTTTTTTTTTTTGCTTTTTTTTTGTTTTTTTTTGGTAGCTTTGATGGCACCATTCATCTGGGATTTGATCAGGAATACTGTAGTGTCCAAGTTAATCACTTTCAGTGCTTCTTCATGAGGCTGAATGATGTTCTTTTTCATATTCTAGTAGCAGAGAGATCTTTTCGAGAATCCCTTCATCCTCCTCCTCTTCAGCTTCGTAGACAGGGAACTCAAAGTCGGGAGAGAGCATAAGGTTAAAGTGTTCAACGGGTTTATTGGTGTTCAACTTTTTATATGATTGATGATTGATTTTAGAAGATGAGTGAACAATGCAAACTTTTTGAAATTGATTGAAAACAGAAAATAAAAATAAAATATTTTTGGGTTTTTTGTGTTACCATTTTCCAGAATAAGCTAAGAATAATAAAAACATAGTCAGGAACAAAACGACTTCTTATTTGATGATGGAAATGCATGAAACAAAAAGCCCTAAAAGTTCACTTTCGTCTCGGGCGGAACGAAAGGATTTTTTTGAAAAGACAAGACAACAAAACACATTACTTGGACCTATGAGTAGCCGAGGAAATGTCAACAACGACCCAATTGCAGTAATCTCTGCCATGTGTTACAAAATTCACTGCCACCTCCCTCAACAGGGTGAGCTTCTGAGCAATCTTGCACCAAATTAACAGATGGGGTCCCATGGCCAGGTAGTAGATTAGCTTGCACATCGGGACTCGACCCTTTGAAGGATAGGATGTTGGCCTGGATCAACTTCTGGACTTCGGCTTTCAAGGCGTAACAATGCTCAACGTCATGACCAGGTGCCCCTTGATGGAAAGCACAAGAAAGATGAGGTCTATACCCCCTTGGCAATCTTTCAGGTACCTTAGGAGGTGCCCTAGTTTGAACAAGATTTTTATCAAGCAAAGCGGGAAGCAACTCTGCATACGCCATGGGGATTGGATCAAAATGGGATATCCGCTGAACCCGATTCTGTTGTCGAACTGCTAGGTTGCCTGTTGTCGAGGCTGTTGTTGATACTGTTGTCGAGGCCTTTGTTGGGGTTGGAGCTGATTGCTGGATAGCCGGAGTTGGGGTTCCAAAAGAAGTGGGATGAAAACCTTCGTCTGATAGAAATGGCATCCCCCATGGGTAAGCTCTAGACATGCCGGGCGGTGGAGCGAGTATGGTAGAAGCTGGCAAAGCAAATAAGATTGGCTGCTCAATAGTAGTAACAGCAGGCTGAGGAACTGACGTCTGGGCTTGGGAAGCCAACAGAGCATTTATCATGGAGGTCAACTTCTCCATCCCTTCCCGAAGATTGGCCACCTCTTCCCGGAGGTTCTGGTTTTCTTGCTCTAACAGATCCATTCTTTTCCGATTAGCCATAGTGTTATAAATGCGATTCAGTTTGTGGAGAATTCGTCGGGCCACTTCCTCTGGACGGCGGCTGATTGACCTTTGAAGTAGTGAACACAATGTGAGACTCGATTTAGAAACTATGAATGCAGCATGATGCATGATTATGCTTATGCAAAAAGAACAAATAATTATCGAAGGACTTGTTGGGATAATTGTAAACATCATAAACTGAACTCTTCACTTAAGCATTGAAATATTACAAAGAGCTTTTTGGTTTACAAGTCAAGAGATTTTGGAAGCTAAAATCTAAACGTAAGGCCCTAAGAACTTCAAACTCAAACTCCTGGAGTAGATGGATCCTCGGAATCTGAATGTGCACTAGAGAGGGAATCCATAAACCTCCTCTTCCTTCTAGCATCTTGGTGGAGCAAAGCGTCTTTCCGACGAAGCAAGTCGTCCTTCTCAATTATCCTTTGGTTCTGGACGAAAAGCTCATGGCTCTGCTGGGCTAGCTTCCCCTTCAAGGTCTCATTCTCGCGCTCGAGCTCCTGGTATTTCCTCTTCCAAGTCTCCTTTTCTTGCCTTTCCTTGGTTAAATGTTCATGAAACTCTTCCTTTGTGTCAAAGGGGATAGGCAAGGATGATGGTGGGATGGTGGAGGATAGGTGTCTAGGTAGATGGTAGGGTAGGCCAAAGATCATGGTCCTATCAATAACCCACTGAGTGTAAGATTCATGCACATAATCTGATTTCTTCCCCAACTGACTTCTGCTGAGTCTGCGGATAGCGCTCCAAGCTTGTGCGAATCTTTCCCTTTTGTTCGAGTGATCTCCATGGTTAAGATAGAATTCATTAGTCAAGGCAAGGTTGTTTGGCTTTGACTTCATTGGGTACCCAAATTGTCGTCGAGCGAGAAATGGGTTGTAGCTAATTCCGCCACGCATACCCAAAAGAGGTACGTTGGGGTATTCACCACAACTCACAATAATCTCTCCAACGTCACTAGCTGCCTGGTACCAAACAATGTCAGATGGGTCAAGAGTCATGATTCTGTGAGGCCAAGAAAGTTTGTCAACATTGGTCTTGAAGGCACGGGATTGAGGTAAGTGGAAGGTAAACCATTGATAGAGTAGAGGTGCACAGCAAGAGATGGTTCCACGGCCAGCCTGGGTACGGTCATGGATGGAGTGGTAAGTATCGGCGAGTAGAGTGGGTACAGGGTTCTTGGTAAGGAAGATTTTAATGGCGTTGATGTCAGTGAAATTGTCAATATTTGGGAAGAGTAAAAGGCCATATATAAGGAGGGCTAGGATGGAATGGAAGGCATATGTGCTAGCTGCTTCAGCAAATATGGAGGCTTGTTGGTAGAGGAAGTGGGTGGGGAGACCTTGGAAGCCTCCTTTAGAGGTAAGGTTTGCTCGGATGATGGAGGTTTCAAGATGGAGAGCAGCTGCGATGTCGGAGGGTTTAGGGGTAGGCTTAAGACCGCGGAATGGTATCTTGTTTGTTACGGGTAAACCAACTAGGTAGGAGTACTCTTCAAGCGTGGGGACAAGCTGGTAGTCTGGAAATGTGAAGCAATGGTAGAGCGGGTCATAGAACTGAACCAGGGTCTCTAGGCATCCTTCCTCAACATCCACTCTAAGAATTCTGAGCAACTTCCCATGATGAGCTTGAAATTCAACTGGATCACTTACTAAAGATGCTAGCTCCCTTAATCTCGACAAGTCTGTTTTTTTTGAAAAGGTACTTCCTAGTGCTTCTCAGTGGGATGTCCATATCTACAATGTTTACAAAAAGCTTGTTTAAGTCCTTCGATAATTTGGATGAAAAAGAAAAGAGTTTATGCATGGATGCATGTATGCATGATTATGCCAAAGTACGAAGAAAACATGGTGAGGTTAAGTCCATAGTGTTGGAGTCAAGGGTAAACACGCCATTTGGTAAGGACTATGGTTTCATATGTACCTGTATCACGGGTTCTACCAAGTTCCCAAAGTCATTGACCATTTCCGAATATTGTCGGATTACGGGACTGACTCCCGGTCCAACAACGTCCGTAGGAAAGTCTCGTTTGAGTGTAGTATCGCGTATCAACTAATTCAAGACTACTCTTGATTAGCCACCGCACTACGTCCTAAAAGGCCAAGATGGGTTAAAGGTAACTAAAGGTCCTCAACTTCATAGGTCACTTGAAAATAACAATGCCGAACACGACTACTCATGTCAACATAGTGATACTTCCAAGATTCCTCCATTGAGTGGGGTTATCACATGTGCCACATCCGAAACTCACTCTCGGAAAGACACTTTGATTATACCACCATCCTATCTTATGTTTCCCTCAAGTCCGGGTGTAGGACTTATCTCACCACTCTCGTAAAAGGAAGAAAAAAAACACATAGGCACATATTTACATTCTTATTTTTATTTTAAGCAAGTTATAGCACAAAATAATTAAATAAATTCAAGTTAGGCTCAACCCTCTTACGGAAGTCCCCAGTGAAGTCGCCATTTCTGTTGCGGTGATTTTCGGAGATCAAGCTATTGATTAGCGTTGACTCACTAATTTTATTTCACGACTGAACTTTTAATTTTTTAAAAGAAAAGTGGAAAAAAGTTCTAAATTACCACATTTTTAAAGATTTTGGGTTCGGGGGTTAGTTACGTTTAGGGAAGGTGTTAGCACCCTAAACGTTCGTAGTACTCTACGAGAACCTCTTGATTTTATTTATTTATTTTGGCTATAACTTGCTTATTTTTTTTTTAGAAAGAAAAGAATGAATTAGAATAGTGAGAAAAAATAAAAATGTTTTTTTATTGTATTTTTTATGATTTGGGAGGACATGGTCCTTTGCCTACATACCCGTGAGGGATCAAAACCTCGTAGTTCGGGGTAAAAATGACGGTTGATTTGTTTTGTATTTTTTATTGGTTTTTTTTTAAAAAAAAGGTTAAAGATAAAATAAAGGTCAAGAGGCAAAATGAAATTGGTTTGTGTTTTTTATTTTTGAAAATGATTAAAGTGTTATTGAAGTAGATTAATGGTTATTTAAAGAAAATAAAAGAGAAAAAGGGACACTTGATTGAAAATCAAGGTTTATTTATGAAAATATTTTTTGTTATTTGCATGTTTTTGTTGTTTTTAATAATGAACTAAATAAGACTAAAACGTAACAAAAGGTTAAAACGAGGGATTTCCGTGGTGACGTTGGATCACCACGAAACCCCTTTTAAAATTAAACTAACCTAATATTTTTGTATTTTTTTTATAAGGCGAAATAAAATAAAAATAAAAGACATAAAGCGGAATAAATGAAGTGTGGGTGTCAGTGCATATTCTCATTTATATTTACATTGGTCCTAAATACATTCTAATAAAATAAAAAAAATAAACATGACAAAATGATAAACAAGAAAAAAAAGAAATTGCAAATGCATTAAAATAAATATGCTAAGAATTAAACTAAAATGAAAATGCATGAAATAAAAGGAAAATAAAAAAATAAAAATGCATGATGTTCCAAAAATAAGGGCAATAAAATAAAATGCATGAACTTAAATAATAAAATGCAAGGAAAGAAATTAAAGGGGAAGAAAATAAAAGAAAAGAAAATAGAGAAAAAAGGGGGTGTATGAGCAGAGAAGGGAGGTGCAAGAAGTAATTGAAGAGAGAAATCTAAAAGTAATGTGGGCCGAGTGCTGGGTTGTATGGGCTTAGGGGTCAATAAAAGCTTTTTCTGAAAAAACACTACTCATTTTTCTTTCTCTTCTCTCTCTCTTCACTACTCGGCTCCCCTCTCTCTCTAAACTCTGCCTGGCCGGAAAAGAAATCCGACGCGGCTGTCGCTGGCGGCGCCACCGCGCCGGAGCACGAAACCCACCCTTTCTCAAATTTTTTTAGCTTTTTAAAAATCCTTTTCTCTCCTATACACGAAAATGGACTTAGTTTTCTCAAATTCTTCCTCAAACGTTCTAGATCTAAGCCTTTTTGTTAAAAAAGAAAACTACCTTTTTGGGCTGTGGATTGGCTCCGGTTTTGGATATGGTGGATTCGGTTTGGTTTAATGGGATGTTTGGGTTCGTTTTCGTGTGTTTGCGTGCGTGGTGGGGGGAATGGCCGCGGCGGTTGTGTAGTGTGTTGATTGAGGGGTGGCCGGTTGGTTGTGAGTGGGGCTGCGTGTGTTGTTGTTGTGTTGGTTCAAGGGGGGAAAGCCGTGTGTGTTGTAGGGCTGGCCGTGTGTGGTGGTGGCCGGAAGTGTGTGTGTTTGGTTGGGTTTATGGTGGTGCGGTGGTGACTGTGGGTGAGTGGCTGGTTTTCTTTTTGTGCGTGGCTGTGTAGTGGTGAGGGGTGGTCGTGAGTGGTGGTGAGTTTGGGGAGAGGGGGATAGCCGTGGCTGTATGTGGTGTGGATGATGCAGTTTAGAGGGGGTTTGTGTGGCTGGGCCGTGTGTGGTGTTGTAGGAGAGGGTACGGATACTGCTGATTTTTTTTGTGTTCTGGTTGCTCTGAGTTGGCTTTGTGTTTTTCTGATTCCTGTGCGTGTTCCCCCCCTTTTCTCTGTTGTGCTGCCTCAGTTAAATACACTAATTGTTATCAATAACCATAAAGCAGTTTAAATGACACATTAAAACAAAAAAAGTCTCTGATCCAAAGTCTCCTCTAAAAAGTCAGATGTTTAAAAAAGGTAAAAAAATAAAATAGGAAGAAAAAATTAACAACAAAATGCTAAATAAAAATGACAAAAAATATTTAAAAGAATAAAAATAAAGATAGAAATAATAATAAAAAAAACAAAAACCAAAAGACGGACTCAAATGAAATTAAAAAAAAAAATGAGGTATTTTAAAATACCTCTCTTGTCGAAATTTCGTCTGAGACGACGAAAAATTCCGAACCGAAAAGACGAGTGAAAAAAGAATCTTAGGTCAAAAATTGGGGTATGACAATTTATATTATATTAATACTTTAAAAATTGAGTTAGTCTGTGAGACTTTGAGTCATGTTTTGTTTCAGGTGTTAACTATGTGATTACAAGAGATTTGGGTATTGGTAATTCAGTGTTAGGTCGAAATATAAGTAAAATTTGAATAAGAATTTTTTTTGTTACAAATTTGAATAAGAATTATTTCAACCATTTGTAAAAAAAATATAAAAATTTCAACCATCATTCATACTCGAATTCTCTTGAAGGATTAAAATTTATTAACTATTTGAGCTCAATTATTTGATTAACTAATTCAATTGATTGAAATCACAGCTCAACTAAAAGACTACGAAATAAAATAGTGAGTAAGTATGACTATTAAAAAAATTAAAAACTAACTGATTTAACAGATTAGTGGTAAAACAAATTAGTGGACTGGATGATTTCTGTAGAACTGACCGATCTATTTTGATATGAAAATATTGATTTATACATCGACTATTACATCTAAGCAATAAAAACCCAGATTTTGTAGTTCTAAATATTAATTAATTAATTAATATAGGTCCAATGAATATAAGCTATCACAAATAATGATCCAAGCTCAAGCTATCGTGGGGCATATACTTCACACGTTTCCTAGTTGTGTGTGATTGTGTTTTGCCTTGCTGCATGTGAGGCAAATAGAAGTTGCATGTACTTAAAGTGACAAGTAATGTTAAGGATTTTTGCATGTAATACACTTATCTTTTTGCATGTAACTATTTTGGTTGTCCTTCACCTATAAATACAGTCGATGTCGTATCTTTCAAGTAATAGAAAAATCAAAGTTTGTGTTTCTTAAAATAAAGTGACTTTTTTTCCCTTCTTGGTTCTGAACCATCATAGTAAGTTGTGATTGAAAAGAGAGACTGAAAATAATCTTTGAATAAAGGAGCTTTTAAGTAAGAAAAAGCTAAACTTAAAACCTCCATTGTTAGTTTAATACGCATAAGTAGACATTGTCATCTTATTCACAAGGTCTAAAAACTTTAGAATAAGAAATTTTAGGGTCAGACTCGGTTACACACGCTCACACACGCCTCTGTCGGAGTCACACGTGTTGCCACTCTCTTTACGTGTTTCAATGCACCTTTCAAAGAAAGAAGATGAGTCACGTTAGTGTGCCACATCAACCGGTCAACCCAGTCAAACGCCACATCGCCCAAATCATATCATGACATGTGTCATCATGACCATGTTACCAGACCACACCACCTTACACATCACACCTTCATATTATTATTCTAGCCATCCACCTTGTGTAGCTTGTCACTTCTACCACATCAACTCCAAAAAAAAAAACATATAAGTCCATAAACTTTTATATAGTTACAATTGTTCCCCTTAACTTTCTAAAAGTTGTATTTTGACCCATTAATTTTCAAAAAAAAATTAAATTGACCCCTAATCTTTTGAAAATAGTAAATTTATTTCTAAAATTTCAAAAATACCCATATGTTTTTTGGAATTTATGATTTTATTCCTGATCTAAAATTTTGATTTTATTATATAGAAAAGTGCTTATTACTTAAAAAAATCTTAGTATGCTTTGTGATCTCATCTAGTCTGATATTGCACATCAAAAAAGAATTAGTTTACTTACTAGAAGGTAATTGCAATATTGTGAATATACATGTTTAGTAAAATTTTAACTTGGAAAGATTTTATATTTAAGTGAGTTTAATAGTGACTCACCTCTCTTTCCTGAGAGTATACTTGATGTATTACTTAAAACTACAATAATCATTCTAGTAATACTATACTTATTTCCATTTCACATTTTCAAAAATGCCTCCGAGAAGATAGAATGAGCAAACTCTACGAAAAATTCAAATGAAAAAAAATGAGAGGACAAATACAATAGTTACAAGAAAATATGAATGCACATCAAGTATGGTTAAAGAGTTGCCAATTCAATAGTAGTTCATCACCATTGAGAAGTCATCGAACATATAGACAATCATTCAGAGACAACAACATTAAGATAGATATTCCTAAATTTGATGGAAAACTTCAGTCATATGAGTTCATTGATTGGCAAATTGGAATTTAAAAAACCTTATAAAAGAAACTGACCAACCTTAAGTATGTACTACTACTGCTTTGACTAATATATCCAGCTTCAATTCTATTATGTAGTCATTGAACATTTAAATTACAAAATGAATTTTAATCTATATAGCACTGACACTTTTAGATCAAAGACGTGTTCGGTGTCTGGCACTAACATGACTCTAACAAATATGTTTTGTTATTTCAATTAATTTCATTTTTTTTTTCAAATTATTGTTGGTGTCAACATAGCAATATTTGTGTATGTCGGTGCTTCGTTGATTCTAATTGCTTCAAGTAGATGTAGACATGAATATATCGTTAATGCTTATAGACTCATTTAATTATATTTTTCCAATTGAACTACTATATACAAAATGGGTCTATCATTCAGAAATTTTCTGGGTGATTTTCAACTATTATGATATTGATGATGCCTATATTGTATACATGATGATGAGTAGTGGTGCAAACTCGTCGCAACTGAGGGTTGTTCATTTGTCAAGAAATGGTTTGGAATTAACTAGGTTTGAAGAAAGAGGTAATATCAAGAAATATATCCTTCTCCATGGGATCTAAGCTCTCATAGCTGGGTTTGGAATGTGGAATCCATTCAAAAAAATTTAAGAATCCAAAATAAGGAGCAATGCATTGGAGATGCTCTTAGCGTTATTGCATGTGAGACAAATGGAAGTTTCATGTGCTTAAAGTGACAAGTAGCATTAAGGATTGTTGCATGCAATACACTTGTCTTCTTACATGCATGTAACCATTTTAGCGGTCCTTCACCTATAAATAAGGTTCATGTCCATGTACTCAATCATCATTCAAGTAGGGCACTTTAAGGATTCAAAAAAGGAAACAATTTATAAGTTTTAGATAGAAAAAGTTTCCAAAATAAAATTTCTATTTTCCACTTTTTAACGGTTACCTTGAATTAAAGTTTTGTGTTGACCATTAATAGAAAAATAATGCTTATAAAAAAACATTTCTTGATTTTTTTTTACTGTTCTTTGTTTTTATCCCTTTGTCTAGTTTTTTGGTTGGTTGTTGTTACTGTTCTATGATTTTATCTAGCAGCATTGTACTATACAAGTAGGTTTTTATGAAATACTTACAAAATTGGGTGAGATTATTAATTGTGTAAAAGCTACGAATTTTCTACAAAATCATTTTGTAAAGAGCTAATGTTTTTGTATTAAGATTTACAAGAAGGAAGGAAGTGATTTTGAGTGATTAGGGTTTTTGACCTTTTATATTTCAAAAACCTCTTCTTTCCTTCTTTTTCAGTTTGCTTTCTGCTACTATTGTTTTCTTTATATATTACATAAATGATTACCATCAATTATCCATTGATTTCTAATATCAAATTAAAAGAAACAAATTACCATAATGTAATACACTTTTATCAGCCAAACATTGGAAATATGATCAAATGAAAGCAAAAATAATGTCTTCAAAATCATGTCTTCAAAATCATTATCATACCAAAATAATGTCTTCAAAATCAAAACTAGATTACATTTCAAGGATTTCTTTGAAAGCAAAAATGAGCCACCTAAAAAACCTATGATTGACTTAAGAAACAAATATGAGCAACACATTTTGATATGAGTATCACTAACTCAAGACAACCAAAGAGTAGCATGTTATCTCCAAATGACCTTCAAGTAGGCTTCTTAGTCTTCTTCTTCGAAACATTTGCAATAGCATCGCATAATTCTTTTTTTCGTTTGTTGTTCGGGTTTTCATCGCCATCCATGCTTTCTGAATTCTTGCTCTGGACTTCAAGAGCATCCCTGACAAAAAAGTTTAATCTCCACAAGGTAGACTCACTCTGCATATAAAAACAATATACTCATTAGCATATGGATCATATAATCATTATCATATCAATTTGATACAAACCGAAGTAATTCAAGCCAAGGAACAACAATTCTATCTGTGTTACGACACTTTGAATGAATGAGATATATTCTAATGACCTGAGCATCGATGTCAAGATCCACCTCGTCAGCATTTGCTTGGAAGTTTGGATTAGTTTGGGCAACAATATCCAATGCTCTTCTAAGATCGTCAGGAGATAGTTTGGTGAGAGCAATTCCAAGATTTCTCTTTTTTTCAGTTGACATTTTTCTGTCACAAGTTTTCTCAAATTTAGTAATTAGCATTTAAATATAGTAATATTAGTAAAGTATTAAGATTCAAGTAAAATATAACGTGTTTCCTAGAACAATAAAACATGCACGCAAACTCATCCCTCTAAGAACAGAAAAATGTATAGGCAAAAATATATGATGGGTTTTTTATTAATACATTCTTAAGGAAAGACATACGTAACTGCTAACCTGCATTTTTTAACAACCATCTCCCGGAGCTCTTCTAAATGCACATCAACTTCATCCAGCTGAAAAAAATAAAATGCAGCACCATCTTTAATACGCATGAAAAAATTAATAGATTTTTTTTATCAAATTCATATGGCCCCGTATTGAACAGCTCAATGAAGTTGTAAATCCCTAATGAATACCTCATTACTCAAGTCTCTAGCCATTTTAGCATGAGCTGCTTCTTGAGCAAATTGCATGGCTAACTGTGCTTCAGCTTCTTCCTCTTCTCGTCTTGTTTCCTACAGTTCAATAACCCCAGATGATAACAAGTACCAAGAGGTTGTTCTTAAGAAAATATTTAAGCAGTTTCGAAGATGAAATAGGACCACAATATTGATCAATTAGTAATCAAATTCCATCCAACACAACAATTGGTCTAAGGAAACAAATAGTTGGGATTAAGTTACCTCTTCAGTAACTCTAGGCAGAAATTGCAACCATTTCTCCTCAAACTTTTCCAGTAAAGTTTTTGCCATCACATGAACATCACTTCTTTCGTCATTATATTTCATAGCATTTTTGAAAACCAACCTCACATCAGCACATGCTTCCCGAACATGCTTATATCCAGTACCGTCATTAGCCTCTATTTGGTTCTTAATGGTATTGAAATCCATGGGCTTGTCAATGATCTACCATGCATCATATTACAACAGATCAATCAAAACTCAAAAGCATATAAGTTGAAGGGCATGTTTCTTTCGCAAAAAAAAAATAAAAAATCAAAGTTTTAATTCAATATGCCTTTTAGTTTTATAAACAGCACAAAGGGACCGTAGGTGTCTATTTATTAATCCAATACAAAAAATATATGCCAATTATTTCAAAAAAATTACTTTCTTTCAATAATATTTATCAGGAGAAGAGAGAGTTTCAGGACAAGATAAAAATAGAAGAAAAGAGAGGCAAAGGTTCTTGTCGAGAGTCTCACATTAGATGTGACATGGCCTAAAAAAGGTGGGCGTCCTTAAAAGCCGGTTTTGTGTTGATGAGTTGGGCCCAACCCAAATTCTAAGATGGTACAGGCCAAACCACTAAAGAGAATATGGCTGCCATAAAGAAAAAGGGGGGAGGGTTCAAACCCATATCAGTCATGAGCTATTTTGCATATTTCAAACTGATCCTTGTAGCAGGCATTGTCCACGAGGTTGTCTCAAGAAGTTTCTATCAATCAACATTGTTTTCTTCTATGTTCCGACCCAGAACTTACCATAAGGTCATTACTAATGTAAATGTAACATTGGAAAACTTGCATGCATATATGAACCATACCTCAAAATAATCATTTAAGCCAAGGCCCTCTACATCCACTGGTTGCATAAAAGGCCAAGCCCATTTGTGTTGTGTGAGCTGACAGAAAAAGAGCATTAGAGATTTAGTTTATAATTCAAAAACATACAGAGCCATTCACTATCCTAACCTCATCTGTCATCTACCACTCGGACAACTTTCACCTAAATGCGTACAAGCTCAATCAATGTACAAAGGGTACATAAAAAAATATTTAGATCTGAATCAGGAGGGAAAATGCAAGTAATCACACCATGTGACATCACGAAATGAAATATTAACAATATTTTATGATGACCGTTCTAGCGACAGAAATTTTCTTTAATAGAAGTTTGTCACTGATGAATGTTTTTTTAACAAATGATTCGAAATAGAGGCACAATAAAATGCAGTTATCCATCTTATAGGCCAAAAATACAGAACGAAGTTGAAGTCAACAAGCACTTCATTTTGGATATTTATCACATAATTCCAAATGAGGGCAATCGCCAGCATCAATGGTAAAAAAAAAAAAAAAAGCTTGAAAGTTGGTTTGGTAATAAGGCTCTTGTTTATAGACGAACAAGAGCCTTCATACAAACATTCAACTATTTGAGTATCCCCAATCAAAATTTAATGGAATCCCCTGAAGATATTTTAAAATCCATTCAATAATACCTATGTCACTACTCCGACTTGTCCTATAGCAAGCTTCTCATTTTTCCGTGATCCATTGACTATTACATTATCTATAACTGCTATACTTGGTTCTAAACCCCTTTCATGGATCTAAATAAGGCACTTGCAGCTATCTATATCTTTCAAATAATGAAAGTTAATACAAATTGTATTTTGAGAATATCAGGGTAAAAGGAATTGCCACTTCACAAAGTACTTATGCCTTATGCAAGGAATTGTTCGCGCTACATATCATTGTATTGTTATCTGCACTAAAAGTTCTTACAAAGAACAGAAAAGGAAATAAAAACACAAAAAAAAAAACATATATTTTTGAAGAGAAAAAGATTAAAAGCTAAAACATGAAAGAAAAAGAAACAGTTTATAATCATAGACTGGTCATTGAAACTTTTATTATCATGAACTGAAACAGATGGTGCAAAAGCAATTCAAAATTACATGACCATGTGTAAAAAGAACATGGTTATATGACTCAAAATAAGCAAAAAAACATATCCAAACGAATAGACAATTAACGCATTGATAATGGTGCACACAGATGTCATATTTTCCACGACCACAGCACACACCCACAAACATAAACAATAAATGAAAAATAGCTACCTGGCGTAATATTGGGCCAAACTGGCGTATAAGATCTTGCATTCTTTTCTGAGCAGCCGCTTCTCTACGTGATGCATCCTGCTGTAGCTTCTTAATACTTGGAACATGTTTCTCCTTATCTTTGTCCTTCAAAGTTGAGTTACCTTTTGACGTGTCTGTTTGCTTTTTATTCGTGCTGGAGAAAAAACTATCTATCTCATGCCCTTTCTGCTCAAGCTGCAGGAAAAGAAGCTTATTACTTATTAGAGATAACTTCTTGGGGTGTAAAATTAAAGAGAAATCATAAACAGACACACAATTGAACCACCAATGATTGTCCCTAAAAAATAAAACAATCATAAAAGCCTCTTAAAAGCTAAAGCCACACAAGCAGGTTTCATATGATATGTCCTTGCTGCTAGCAATAATTGCAAAATTTCAGTGAACAATCTTTTGCAATACGGCCAAATCTTTTACAGCTATAACATTGCACAGCACGCATATCTCAGAACGTGTGCCGACCTTGAGCAACTTAAGTCAAATCAACGGGACTAGAGGAGTACTAACATTAGCTTTATGTTCCATTGCTGCTTGAGTAATCATGCCTTGCTCTTCACAAAGAAACTCACTTAAGCAAGTGTCCAAAGAAGCTACAGGGACACGGTTCATCAAACTAGCACAACTAGTCTCAAACTCATATCGCGATTTCAACAAGAACTAGTCTCTTCTGCTGGTCTCATGGACCATGTTAACAGCAGAAAGTGCTTCTTAAGGGACATCATTGGTGGCAATGTCAGGGTATTCAGTCTATAGGCTTTGGAAACCAGAATTGTAATCCTCAACTACAAAACTTCTATGTGTTAGATTTCCTAATTCATGCTCTAGGTGAAATCTCCTTACACCATTGTCTTGTAGTATACCGCTTTCTAATACTTGCACATTTACTTAGCAGACTTATGTGGCCTCGGATTTAGAACCAAGTGCCGTTCAACTGATCATGACATGTGCATCCTCGGATTCCCATTTAGCTATCTTCTCTGTATCTGTAGATGCTGGATTACTCCCCTCAATGTGGACCCATGGAATTCTTATCCTTTGACAAATACTTTAATTGACACTCCAATAAAACGAATAAGAAGCGATTCTGAGATATTACCAGCTATGATTGCAGCACAGCGAGAGAAGAAAAAAAGAACGAATAATGAATATGAAGACAAGAAGGCTACTGTGATCAAGAACCCAGCAGGAGCAAGATATCGAGTGCACAACAAGAATTCACAGGTTCAGAGTTGAGACTCTGATAAAATGTCGAATATCAAAAGAGACTCTGATACTCTCTGTATGGCTCTATGTAGCCCTTTCCTTTCTTAAATAGAACGAAATTTACAGTTACACCAACAAGACCTAGAGAGTGGCATGCGCTGTTATGGTTGTTCAAATTCCGCTACGCTACGATGTTATAGCGCTGTTATAGTGCCTATTTGATAACACTTTAAACTAAATTGTATATTCAAAATTATACAACAACAACAACCAAGCTTTATCCCACTAAGTGTTAAATTCTACTACACTACAGCGCCGCTATAGCTTCAATTTGACAACACTGACAATATCATAAACGGCTATAAATAAACACGTGACAAAATCATAATTACATCCGGCAACAATTCGGCATACTAATGTTGCAAAAGCAAAACCACAACATAACTACATCCAGCAACAAATCAACATAACACAGTTCCATGAACATGTGTCATATGGCATTGATTGACTTATTTAAGCTTATCTACTGGCATAAGCACTTAGGAGAGTGTTTGAAAAAGCGGTTCATTACAAATTCATAACCTGTTTTCAGCTTATTTCCATAACTCTCCAAGATAACTTACGAAAACAGTACGGCTTATAAGAAAACAGTCTGATTTTATTTTATTTTTTGTTATAGAAATAACTTATAATAAGCGCTTATATTTATACAAATAACTTATATATAATAAGCATTAATGTTATAACCTGCAAATTAAGTTGTTTATCCTAATAGTATTTGAAACTATCCAAACACACGTGTAAGTGTTGTCTCAGGTGTGTTCCACCCCGAACATGCCTTCAATCAGAAGTCTTAGGGTTACAGAGTCACTTACACCAAACACACGTGTCAGTGTTGTGTCAGGTGTGTTCCACACCAAACACACATTCAATCAGAAGTGTCAGTGTTAGGTGTGGGACACCGAACACGCATTCAATCAGAAGTGTCGGTGTTACAGAGATAGTTGAGTAGTAATAAAGAATACTTGCCAGATCAACTTTTGAAACTAACTCATCAACACGATGCTTGAAGTTGAAACTCTCCATTAACACGGCCGGAAGGGAAAGGCGGACGACTGTCTAAAACGTTTGTGACGGCTGATGTGCCGAGTTTAATGGAAGTTCCTCCAACTTGTTGATGAGAATCATACACATTTTAGGTTGTTATTATTAATTAGTGTGTTTGGACTTTGGATAAATTGATTGAAAATTTTAGAGAAATCAAAATTATAATTCATTCAAATGACTCAATTGAATTGTTTCTTTTTTTAAATATTTTTATTTAGATAGAGTAATAAATAATTTTATTGTCATTATTTTTGGACTACCTTTGTAAATTTTGAAATTTTAAGGATCAATTTGCAATTTTTTAAAAAATTGGGGTCAATTTGAGAATATGAGGAAGAAAATGTAAAATTTGAAAAAAATTGTAAGAAATAAGAAATTTGAAATTCTTAACTTTTATGTGTCATTTGAAATTCTCTAATTTTAACTTCGACAAAATATCTGATAAATTTCATCATTTTCAAAATTCTCTAAATTATCATCCAAACAATGAAATTTGCCTAGATGAATTTAAATTCCCTCAAAAAATTACATTATCTCGAGACGTTCCTCATCTAAACACACTCTAACTTTATTTGGTTTTATTTCGGTCACTTAACGTACAAATATTAGATATTTTGATATTTAAGTTACAAAATTTAGACATTTTAATCTTTCCTATAAGAGACCAAAATGTATTAATAGTTGTAAATTAAGGGATCAAAGTGTTAAATATTTTTAACTTAAGGGACCAAAATAAAACGAAAAAAAATCTTGTGTGATCAACTTGTATAATGTTTTTAATCTAAAGGACCAAAATGAAACCTAACCGATATAAGGGATTAAAATGAAACCTAAAAACAACTTAAGGAAACAAGTGTAGTTTTGTCCCCTTTTTTTAACAAGAGAATGAAATTAGAAAAAGAATAAGGAACTAATCTGGATATACTACTTTCGGTTACATCAAACTAAAGCTTAAGGCTTAAAAAAGAACAAGGGGATTGAAGAATCGTCAAAGAGAAAGAACCATGATGACCCAAGTTGGTAAGAAAATCTACCCAAGAGTAGCATTCTTGTAAGTTGAAGTAAAATCGAGTAAATAAAAGGAGCTGAAGAATATTCCTTCAACGATACATTTCAATCGGGGAGATGGATCAGACGAAGAATATCGAGTGAATAAGAGGAGTTGAAGAGCTGCAATATAACTCGAAATGCTCTGAACAATTTGAATAACAGGTTGAGAATCACATTCCACAAGGCGTGAAACGAGTGGTGGTATTATGAGAGCCATCATAATTTAATTTATAATGAGAAGGATGGGGAGGTTGTCAAGCAATATGCAGCTAAATTCTTATGTTTGTATAGTATAGAGTAATACTATGGGTTGTGTTTTGCATAATAAAATGAACCATATTATTGGAGGATTGAAGACTACTATCAATAATACTCTCTCTGTTCTTATATATATAAGTACTCATTTGACTAAAAATTTGTCTCTAACTATAAACCCCTTTTCAAATTACTAGATGCATTTATTATTTACTAGTATTTCTTAAACATACCTCTAATTAATAATACTGACTTGTCTTGAAATATAAAAAGTCAAATTTCTTACAAACAAATGACAATTTAGTAATATTAACACATAAAATAGACACATTAATTACAATAACAACTTTTATTTTTTTTTTTGGTCAAGAATAACAACTTTTATTAAGAAATATAAAAAATACAAAGAAGGATTATATATAGGCTTAATTGCAGTTTTGGTCCCCTTGTTTTCATCATTTTGCAAAATTAGTCCCCTTATTTTAAAATTCGGCAGTTTTGGTCCCTTTATCTAAAATTTTGTCTAAAATATAGTGATATAACATGTTTTAAATGGAGTTTTCAAAGGATTTTTCTTACGATTTCATCGATGTTGATATTTTCTCATCTTCGGATCATATACCACGACATTTAAAATCTATTACATCGCCTTTTTTTAGTTAAAAAATACGATGGATGGACCAAAACTGTCGAATTTTAAAATAGGGGGACCAATTCCACAAAAAGATGAAAATAGAGAGACCAAAACTGCAATTAAGCCTTATATATAAGGACGGAGAGAGTAGTTTTATCCTAAACAATAAGATTGTTTACGCCGTTTGATGGCGATTTTCGCAAGTGTACGAAATCGTTCAAGCAGTAAAGTTAAAACGGTAAACCGAGTGTCGAACTCGAGGACTGCGTTTAACGATCAGAATGTAATTTTTAGAACTCAATTGAACAAAAGGGTACGAAGTTTGTTTAATAATCAATAATAGAAAATTGCGGAAAATAAAACTTGTTTGAATTTCAAGAATAGAAAGCTTGTCAGGGATGAGCTTCACTAGATGACGAACTCGAGCTACTCACTTAAACATGACCACTGAACTTGTTTAACGAATCATAACCTAATTCTCTGAAATACTCTTGTCCTAATTCCTTAGCGACATAATCTTTAATTCTAAAGTAAACTCTAATTCCTTAGTAAGTTTTACAGATTGGAATTAAGCATGAACGGACTAGAATTACTAAACGGTTTCAAGGGTTTGCATCTATTCCTAGATTACAAAGGCGAGAATTTCTTATCTTAAAGCATTCATACATTCCCGTTTCACAATATGAATCATACATCAATTTAAAGGTGATCAGTCAATAAAAGCATTAAGCGCAAAGATAAGAAACATGATTCAAAATACTTATTCAATGATCAGATTAAGGTCACAAGGCAAAAGTCATCATCTAGCTAATCTCATCCCTAACAATAGAGAATTTAGCTACTCATGTTTATATTACAAAATATAACAAGAAATAAGAGGCATTACACAATAAGAATGAGGGTGGAAAGCTTCAACTCCAGTGTCCTAGAATTGAACAGGTCCTTTCCAAAATCAATCTCCAGGTCTGTACTCAGTTTCCTCGTCCAAAAATCCAACCCTTGATCTGAAAACGCATCTGGCTTTTATAATCCTTGTTTCTGAAACTGACCCATCGTGCCATGACACAGGTCCATCGTGGCACGATGGCCTCATTAAAACACAGGTCAACGCTTTTAAAGCTCCATCGTGGCACGAGGGATGTTCCCATCGTGGCACGAAAATTCCAGTGAAGAACTCAGCTTCTAACATCTTCTCATCGTGCCACGATAAATGCCCATCGTGGCACGATATTTCTGCTTCTGACCATTTTCAGCTTCTGAAGAACTTCAGCTTCTGATGACCCTCTTCTCATCGTGCCACGACACATGTCCATCGTGGCACGATGAACTTCAGACGCTGGTTCCAGACTCTGGCTCAGACTCAGACTCAGACTCTGAAACTTCTTAAAATCTTGCAAAATCTTCATGTTCCAGAATTGCTTATTCCTTCCAACCATGTTTACTTTCAGCATGAGAAACCAATGTAAAAACTCTCTAAAAAGTACAAAACAACATCAAAAGATGGCTAAAACTAAGACATGACTCAAGGTCATCACAACCCCAAACTTACACCGTTCTTTGTCCTCAAAGAACCTACTTGTGCATGATAAATAGCAGTAGTGTGACAACTTACCAACCAATGATATTGTCAAAATCTTCACTCCTTGCCGGTGTATTGATGTACCGGATGCCTTTCCTCAACCACCAATTCCGCAACTCCTCGCATAAGTTTGATTAAGGTACTCACAGTCGACATACAAACCGCCATATTACCATAGGCTTGAAGCACTTCTAAACTGTCAATCAAAGTCATAGTCAAGTACACACTTTTAAAGTCTTTTGGTTATAACGGGGCTAAGGTGAAGGGTGGATAGTTTTTGGAAAGTAGTGTTAAAACAAACATGGAGTTAAGTTCAAACTACTTGGTATACAGATTAAACAATCATCAAGTCCCCCCTCATTTTTCATCATTTGAGTACTATAGAACTTTACTTTTGAACAGGATCGTCTCTTAAAAAATTTCTGTTTTTTTTGGCACCATTACGAGTGCTTTTTACGAGACATCACATTTTTTCTTTCTTTTTCTTTCTTTGGTTCTCTAGTACCCTCACCCCAAACTGAAAATGTTGCTAGTTCCAAGAGCAACCCCAAACTTAAACTTGATAACACCTACCACTTAACTCCAAACTCAAGGGTCATACAACCTAAGGGTTTGCTAGGTATTGTGGTTCGTTACAGAACAAAAAGGGGTCTAATCCTAAAGGCTCAAATTGGCTTTACAAAGGATAATTGAAATAAAGTTCAAGGTAAGCTGAAAAAGGCCCTAGGTAACAATCACTTTGCCTTAGTGTGTATATGACAAGACCAATTGACAAATAAAGAAATACCGCAAGTTCTAGAATTGGCAGCAGTATGGAATCACTCAAATATGTAAAATTGAAAAATTAAAATATGGCTGTGGCCTTACAAGTTGAGATTTCTGGGAGTTGCGGTTCTACACTATCCACTTGCCGTGCACTTCGTATTGAAACCATAGGCATCATCCTCCTCTGAACATTTTGACATATCATTGGATTGAAAGCTGGTACAAAACTGGTACTTTTCCACACAAACAAGCAAATTCATTAATAACAAACAAAGACGAGTATTACAAAGATAGGGGAATTACATAGAAAAACAGTGGAGTCACAAATTGTCTTAATAATACAAACGAAACAACAAAAATAGAAACAACTGAAATAAAAATGCAGGAAACTGAAGACTGAGAAACTGCTGCTGATCACATGTTGTCATCTTCTCCACCCTGCTGACTGGCCAGGTCTCGGAACAACTCCTCTGCACCCTCCTGACTAGCCTCCCTGCCTCTGTAGTAGTCAGCTCGCACCCGCTGCTCTTGGTCTTGAGCCCTCCCTCGCTGGTCCACGAAGTACTGCTCCATATGGGCCTCCGTGGCAAACCTCCGAAAAGAATTGCTGAAGCGTGGTTCCTGTTGGTGCTGAGCTAGGGCCTGAGAAAAATCCGCTCCAAAAAATGGACCGTCTACATAGTGCTCCGAGGATATCTCTTGGGCCCAGTTGGCCATCCCACACATGTAATCTAGCAACATCGGATGGAGTGGCGCGTGTTGAGGTGGAGGCTGAGATGGCTGGGCGGCGTCCTCCTGCATCGGCTGAGAAGCCTCCCCCTGCTGGTGCTATACTGCTGGACCCCTCTGGTTGTCTTCGAATTTTACCATAGCTTGATCGTTGATCGGCCCCTTGGATTTCAGCATGATGTCAGTGTACTCTACCGGGACATTCTCCTTCTTGCACAGAGCGTTGATTAAGCAGCAATGCCCAAGTGCCAAAGGATACTTGTGATCCGCCATCTCCTTGAGTCGGCGAGCCAGCAGTCGCCCCAAATTTATTTCATAACCAAAGATCAGGGCCTCCAGAATATACAGCCTGGACATAGGTAATTCTGAGGTGGCAGAAACACTCTCAACAGAGGAATGAATGAAGGAAGCCCAAGCTTTGTATTCCGGTTTCAGGTCCACCACATTCAACCGGGTCGGGAAGCCAGGAGCTTGTGAACGCACGTAATCCACTCCCTGTTTCCCAACCTCCTGCAGCAGCTGAGTGAGCACATCATCGTTGGGGAAGTTTCTCCTACTCCTGCTCCTCCTCATCTCAATGTGACATTCTTGTGGTGCAGTCAAACCCAACAGATTATTGATCGCTTCAGGGCTGTAGTCAACTTGCTTCCCCCGGACGTAAGAGAAATAGTAATGTTCATGGTTATAAGCGTTGGCAAAGAACTCCAGAGCGATAGTCCGGTTGCTCTCGGCTTCGATCAGATTATTGTAATTTTTCAACTTTAACCTCTCGAACGCAGCCTCAAAACCAGGGTACCGTTGTAAGTGGATGAAATCAAACTGTCGCTCTCCAGTAAACTTATAGCCTTTTATTTTCTCGAACCTATCTGCATGTTCTGGTGTTTGGAATTTTTGGTATGTGGGTTCATCGGGTGAAGATGGAGAAGGTGGTATGGTTGGTTGAGCAGGTTGGGCTCTCCGGCTGGTTCTGGTTCGTTTGGTGGATGTTGAGGCCATTGTTGTGATGTTTGGTGAAGGGAAAAATGGGTGAGATTGTGGTTTTATGTGATTTGGGGAAAAATTTGATTTTTGGATGTGAGGAGGAAGGTGGGGATTTTTGTAGGTTATGGGAAAGGTTAGGAGGGTATTGTTGATGGACAAAGGATTAGAAGGAGGTGAAATTCGTGCAGATGGTGTCTGGTGAAAATTTGGCAGAGTGACTTTAAGGTTTGAGAAAAGTGGCAACTGATTTTCAGACTTGGTATTTATAGAGAAGCAGCCATCGTGCCACGAGAAAGTGCATCGTGCCACGATGGGTTTGTAACGGTCAAATTTTTTTTCAGGTTTTGCTTCTGTCGTGCCACGATAGACCACATCGTGCCACGACGCAAGTTGTAACGGTCAAAAAATTCTGGAACGTCCACCTATCGTGCCACGATCATAAGTCAACGTGCCACGATAATGGGTTCTGAGGAGTCTTCGTGCCACGATAAGTGTGTGTCGTGCCACGAAAAATCCAGTAAGTTTTGACAATTTTCTTGCTCATTATCGTGGCACGATGGCATTCTATCGTGCCACGACACACCCAGACTGGTGAAATTTACAAAAAAAAAATTCTTTTCTTGCAGCTTGAGTTTCAAAAATTTTCAGAATCAACTACTAAAATAAAACATTACCAGAAAGAAAAAAAAAAGGATACTTAGTGGGTTGCCTCCCACCTAGCGCATGTTTAACGTCCCGAGCTTGACGCACCACTTGATCAAGTGGTTTCAGTTTAATCGACTCGGTCGGTCGCTCAAACTCGACTCCAAAGTATGGTTTGAGCATTTGTCCGTTGACCTTGAAGGTTCTGTCCGAGTTTGGATCCTTCACCTCCACAGTTCCATATGGGAACACTTTCACCACTTTAAATGGTCCTGACCATCTGGACCTCAACTTTCCAGGAAACAGCTTCAACCTGGAATTAAAAAGAAGAACTAGCTGCCCTTCCCTAAATTCCCTATTTTGAATCTTTTGGTCATGCCATTTTTTTGTTTTTTGTTTAAAAATTTTGGCATTTTCGTAGGCTGAATTCCGGAATTCATCTAACTCATGGAGTTGAAGAATCCTGGATTCGCCTGCTTTTGAGAGATCAAAATTTAGGAATTTAGTAGCCCACAAAGCTTTGTGCTCTAGTTCCAATGGTAAGTGACAAGATTTTCCATAAACAATTTGGAAAGGAGACATACCTATGGGAGTTTTGAAAGCAGTTCTGTACGCCCAAAGTGCATCATCCAGCTTGATTGACCAATCCTTCTGTGAAGAATTCATAGTCTTCTCCAAGATTTGCTTTATTTGTCTATTTGAAACCTCCACTTGTCCACTTGTCTGAGGATGGTACGGTGTAGCAATCCGGTGATGCACATTGTACTTTCTCAGCAAAGTCTCCATCTTCCGGTTGAGGAAATGGGTTCCTTCATCACTGATTAACGCTCTATGGACCCCAAAGCGTGAAAAAATATTTTTCTGAAGGAAAGAAATTACCACCTGAGCATCATTGGTCTGCGTGGCGATAGCTTCTACCCACTTAGAGACATAATCCACTGCCAACAAAATGTAAACCTTTGAATATGAGGATGAGAATGGTCCCATAAAATCAATACCCCATACATCAAAGATCTCCACTTCTAACACAGGGTTTTGAGGCATCTCGTTTCTTCTGGAAATATTTCCTGTGCGTTGACAGCGGTCACATCTCTTAACATAGGCAAAAGCATCCTTAAACAAGGTTGGCCAAAACAGACCAGATTGGAGGACCTTGGCAGCAGTCCTATCTCCACTAAAGTGACCACCGAAGTTGGAGTCATGACAATGCCACAACACTTTTTCTTGCTCTTCTTCAGGGACACATCTTCTTAATAACCCGTCAACCCCCCTTTTATACAGATGAGGTTCATCCCACACGTAATACTTACAATCGTGCAGAAATTTCTTGCGCTGTTAAGAATTGAAATCAACGGGTATCACCTTACCTACCATGTAGTTCGCAAAGTCTGCAAACCACGGCACCATTGTTACGGCTAAAATGTGTTCATCTGCAAAGAGGTCTTTGATAGGCCTCTGCTTATCAGTCTCGTCCATCTTCTCGAGTCGGGAGAGACGGTCAACCACAATGTTCTCTGATCCCTTCTTATCTCGGATCTCCAGATCAAATTCCTGCAACAGCAGTATCCATCTAAGAAGTCTCGGTTTGGATTCCTACTTAGAAAACAAATACCTTAGAGCAGCATGGTCAGTGTAAACAATGACTTTAGACCCTAACAAGTATGATCTAAATTTATCAAAGGCATAGACAACAGCCAAGAGTTCTTTTTCAGTAGTGGCATAGTTAAGTTGTGCTGGGTTTAAAACATGACTAGCATAGTAAATGACATGCAACAACTTATCTTTCCTTTGCCCAAGAACTGCCCCAACAGCTGTATCACTAGCATCACACATTATTTCAAAAGATAATGACCAATCAGGGGCAGTGACAATGGGGGCAGTTATCAATTTTTGCTTAAGAGTATTAAAAGCATTCAGACAATCATCATTGAATTGGAAAGGTGAGTCTTTTACTAGCAGATTAGTAAGGGGTTTTGCTATTTTTGAAAAATCTTTGATGAACCTCCTATAAAAACCTGCATGTCCTAAAAAACTCCTAATGCCTTTTTCATTAGTGGGAGGAGGAAGTTTTTCAATTACTTCAATTTTTGCTTGGTCAACCTCTATCCCTTTATAAGAGATTCGGTGACCAAGGACAATTCCTTCTCTCACCATGAAATGACATTTTTCCCAGTTTAGGACCAAATTAGACTTTTGACACCTTTCCAAAACAAGAGATAAATTTTTCAAACAATTATCAAAAGAAGAGCCAAAGACAGAAAAGTCGTCCATAAATACTTCGATATGTTTTTCAATCATATCGGAGAATATGGACATCATACACATTTGAAAAGTGGCGGGGGCATTGCACAACCCGAATGGCATCCTCCTGTATGCAAATATTTCATAGGGACATGTGAAGGCTGTTTTCTCTTGATCCTCAGGTGCCACCGCAATTTGGTTGTACCCGGAATATCCATCCAAGAAGCAGTAATACTCATGGCCTGCCAACCTTTCGAGCATTTGATCAATAAACGGTAATGGGAAATGATCCTTCCATGTAGCTATGTTCAACCGTCTATAATCTATGCAAACTCTCCACCCAGTGACAGTGCGAGTCGGAATCAATTAATTCTTTTCATTCATCACCACCGTAGTACCGCCCTTTTTTGGAACAACTTGGACCGGGCTAACCCACGAACTGTCAGATATAGGATAGATGAGACCAGCTTCAAGCAATTTGACCACCTCCTTTCTAATCACTTCTTTCATGGTAGGGTTAAGCCTCCATTGTGGTTGCACCACCGGTTTGTAATTCTCTTCCATCAAGATCTTATGCATACATACAGTAGGACTTATACCCTTCAAGTCTTCAATGGACCACCCTATGGCACCCTTGTGCATTCTCAAGACTCTCAAGAGCTTTTCTTCTTCAAGTTTACTCAGGCTTGCATTGATAATGGCTGGGTACTCTTCCTTCTCACCTAGGAACACATACTTCAAATGAGGGGGTAGTTGTTTTAGCTCAACTACCGGTGCTTTCTTGGACTTTTTCTCAATGACTTCTTCATTCGGATGTAACTTCTCCCATTTAGTCGGTGTGCGTCAGTGATAGGACGGGAAGGCTTCTAACATGGCTAGAACATCACATTCTCTAGGATCTTCTCCTTCCTCAACAACTTCTGATGGTGAGCTTAATACTCTCTCAAGTGGTAAAGCTGGAATTTCAGCTTCAAACTTTTCTTTCACGATTGAGCTGAGTATGTAAACCCTGTAACATTCTTCCTTTTCTTTTGGATACTTCATTGCTTGGAGAACATTGAGCTTCACCACCTCATTGTCAACCTTTAGAGTCAACGTACCATCTTCCAAATCAATCATACATCTTCCAGTTTGTAAAAATGGTCTCCCCAGAATCAGCGGTATATCCTCATCCTCCTCCATCTCAAGAACAACAAAGTCGACGGGGAATATGAATTTGTCAACCTTAACAAGTACATCTTCCACAATACCATAGGGATATTTGTAGGATTTGTCTGCAAACTGCAAGGTCATTTTTGTATCTCTCACCGTTCCAATCCCCAACTTCTTGTAAATAGATAAAGGCATTAAACTTACACTTGCTCCAAGGTCGATCAGTGCTTTCTTGAAAGTTCTATCCCCAATGGTACAAGGAATAGTAACACTTCCTGGATCTTTGAGTTTCTTTGGAATTTTTCTTTGTAACACCGCACTACACTGTTCAGTGAGCATCACGTCTTCATCACCAATGCTTATCTTCCTCGAAATGATGTCCTTCATGAATTTTGCATAGGTTGCCATTTGTTCGAGAGCTTCGGCAAAAGCGATGTTAATTTGTAACTTTTTGAACATCTCAAGGAATTTACCAAAACTCTTTTTGTCTTTTTCTTTTTTCAACCTTTGTGGGAACGGTAGCTTAACCTGTGGCTTTGGTAGCTCATTTTTCTTTAGATTTTCTGATTCTCCAGCCACATCTTGTGGTGTATTCTCCTGGACATCAACCTGTACTTCAACTAACTCAGCGGATGACTCACCCCCACCTTGTGTATCTTTAGGTCGTTGTGAGTCTTCAACCTTTCTGCTTCTAGTCATGACTGCATTCACACTTTCATGTTCTTTAGGATTGGTAACAGTGTTACTAGGCAGATTTCCGGGAGGTCTTTGTGAAAGTTGTTGAGCAATTTGACCAACTTGAATCTCCATATTTTTTATTGAGGCTGTGGTGTTCTTTTGTGCAGCCCTGGTTTCTTGGGTGAGAGAGTTCACGCTTGATGCCATCGCTTCAATGGCTAACTCCCAGTCGGCTTTCTTTGGGGGATTAGGATTTGATGGGCCTCCTTGTTGCGGATTCTGAAAACTGTTTTATGGAGTTTTTCCACGAGAAGTTTGGATGATTCCTCCAGCCTGGATTGAAAGTGTTGGAATAAGGATTGTTCTGCTGACGACCCCCTTGGTTACTAAGGAAATTCACCGCTTCTACTTGAGAGGCATCCATGGGTACATCACAATGCATAGTAAAATGAGGACCTGCACACCAATCGCACTTCATAGTATTCATTTGATTAACCGGAGCAATTAGAGGTTGGCTTATATTGAGAGCTGCCATTCTCTTTGTTACTTCAGCTGACACTGTTTCTTGAATCTGCTTGCTAGTGAGTATGTTCTAAGCATTTTTATGTTCAAGTTGATTCAAGTCTATGAGTCCTCCTCTTGTGCCACTCGTTCTGTCATACATCTCCATTTGTTCATTCAGAGCAACCGCTTCAATGACTTTGATGATTTGAGAAGCAGTTTTGAAATTTATGGAACCACCAGAAGCTGTGTCGAGGACTTGTCTAGTAGCAAGGCGTAGACCATTACAAAAAATCTGCATCTGAACTGTGCTGTCATAATTGTGGTTCGGACATGCTGATAACAATTTCTTGTACCTCTTATAAGATTCTCCAAGTGATTCTCCCTTCTTCTGTTGGAAGTTGGAAATGTCCTGACGCCTGCGCATAAACAATGTTGTAGGAAAGAACTTCTCCAAGAACTTATCTTCCATCTCGTTCCATGTTGTAATACTCCCAGCTGGTAAAGAATCAAACCACTCTTTAGCATCATCAGTTAGAGAGAATGGAAACAACCGCAACTGTTTGGCTTCTTCCGAGTTACCATCCACCTTTGTTGTCTCACACATCACAAAGAAATTTTTCAAATGCCTGTTGGCATCTTCATTGTACTTCACCGCAAACTGTTTTTCTTTCAATTCACGGAGTAGTCCTGGATTGATTTCAAACTTGTTAACCGTCACAGGCTGATTAGCAATGGTCAACCTGTTTCGGTTTCGATCACGGGCACCATAATCTCCGAGGAGTCTCCCTTCTGGTGGAGGAGGAGGTGGGTCTAATTCTGCCATCCCTTCAACAACTGTTATCTCCTCGGTAACCTGTTCATCCGTGTTGATCTCAACTTCACTTGTCCCTTCCCTCTCTCTGCGCTTTCTTAATTGAGCCGCCTTGCGATTTACACGGCAAGTCTTTTCAATTTTTGTGTCAAAGAGAAGTTCAGCTGAGGCCTGGCCTCGCATACAAGATTAGACAAACGTGAGTAATTGAGAATAAGAGAAAAATATAAAAATAGAATTTGTAACAAACAAAAATAATTTTATTGCAGAGCAAAAAATTTCAATTAAGTAAAAGAAATTACAATTCAACAGTTAATTGGCAGTCCCCGGCAACGGCGCCAAAAAATTGATGGCGATTTTCACAAGTGTACGAAATCATTCAAGTAGTAAAGTTAAAACGGTAAACCGCGTGTCGAACTCGAGGACTGCATTTAACGATCAGAATGTAATTTTTAGAACTCAATTGAACAAAAGGGTACGAAGTTTGTTTAATAATCAATAATAGAAAATTGCGGAAAATAAAACTTGTTTGAATTTCAAGAATAGAAAGCTTGTCAGGGATGAGCTTCACTAGATGACAAACTCGAGCTACTGACTTAAACATGACCACTGAACTTGTTTAACGAATCATAACCTAATTCTCTGAAATACTCTTGTCCTAATTCCTTAGCGACAGGATCTTTAATTCTAAAGTAAACTCTAATTCCTTAGTAAGTTTTACAGATTGGAATTAAGCATGAACGGACTAGAATTACTAAACGGTTTCAAGGGTTTGCATCTATTCCTAGATTACAAAGGCGAGAATTTCTTATCTTAAAGCATTCATACATTCAACTTCCGTTTCACAATATGAATCATACATCAATTTAAAGGTGACCAGTCAATAAAAGCATTAAGCGCAAAGATAAGAAACATGATTCAAAATACTTATTCAATGATCAGATTAAGGTCACAAGGCAAAAGTCATCATCTAGCTAATCTCATCCCTAACAATAGAGAATTTAACTACTCATGTTTATATTACAAAATATAACAAGAAATAAGAGGCATTACACAATAAGAATGAGGGTGTAAAGCTTCAACTCCAGTGTCCTAGAATTGAACAGGTCCTTTCCAAAATCAATCTCCAGGTCTATACTCAGTTTCCTCGTCCAAAAATCCAACCCTTGATCTGAAAACGCATCTGGCTTTTATAATCCTTGTTTCTGAAACTGACCCATCGTGCCATGACACAGGTCCATCGTGGCACGATGGCCTCATTAAAACACAGGTCAACGCTTTTAAAGCTCCATCGTGGCACGAGGGATGTTCCCATCGTGGCACGAAAATTCCAGTGAAGAACTCAGCTTCTAACATCTTCTCATTGTGCCACGATAAATGCCCATCGTAGCATGATATTTCTGCTTCTGACCATTTTCAGCTTCTGAAGAACTTCAGCTTCTGATGACCCTCTTCTCATCGTGCCACGACACATGTCCATCGTGGCACGATGAACTTCAGACGCTGGTTCCAGACTCTGGCTCAGACTCAGACTCAGACTCTGAAACTTCTTAAAATCTTGCAAAATCTTCATGTTCCAGAATTGCTTATTCCTTCCAACCATGTTTACTTTCAGCATGAGAAACCAATGTAAAAACTCTCTAAAAAGTACAAAACAACATCAAAAGATGGCTAAAACTAAGACATGACTCAAGGTCATCACCGTTCCACAAATTCCAAAGTATAATTGCAAAGAAAACAATTTATCTAGCTAGTTATAGAAAGATTGTGTCATTTAAGGAGAGATTCCAATGTAACCCATCATAAAGACATAGGCTAAACAATTTAGCTCAATGCTCCCCTTTAATAAGACTTCCGAATCTTTAAAGGTCTGTTTGGTAAAAATAGCGGATATCTGATAAGCTAGCTAATAACTTATAGCTTATGACTGATTACTGATGGCTGATAGCTGATAGCTTATAGCTGATGACTGATGACTCATGGCTGATAAACTAGTACAACTAGCTGATAGATGTAAAATGACATAAAAGAACATTTTTATATTATTCAATTTTTTATGAAGACAAGAACAACATACATTAATAATAATAATAACAACAACAACAACAACAACAACAACAATATCATTGTCATTTAAGTACGAATCAAACAAATTATTATTATTATTATTGTTTCTGACAGTAATAATAAAAAAATGAATTGGGGTTTAAGGTTTTTCAATCTATTTATGAATCAAAACAACTCTTTTAAACAACAATACAGAGACTGAAGAAAATAGGGGAAAAATCGCAAACCTGGATGAAGAAAGGAGAAGAAACAATGGCGAAATGGTGGAGAAGGAGAATGATGATACAGAGAGAATGAAGAAGCAGTAGAACCCATTTTTATCTCACTTTGCATGATCGTTGGTATTCAATGTATTTAATACATTTATTTTTGTATTTTAAATTATAATAAAACATAAGGGGTAAAATTGGTATTTAAATAAAATAGTAAGGGTAAAAGAGGAAGAAAAAACAATAAGCTATAAGCTGAAGGTGAGAAAAACACACAAGAAGGGGGGGGGGGGGGGGGGGGTTGAATTGTGTGGACTCCAAAAATTCAGTTTCTTTCTTTTCAAAACTATGTTAAGTTCAGAAACAGGTTCTGAACTATTATCAAAGTTAATATGCAGCGGATTCAAATGAAAAGAGAGAAGGAAAGAGAGACACACAAAGATTTATACTGGTTCCTTCCCAATGTAGGAAGTAGTCCAGTCCCCTTGTTTTCCAACAAGAGAGTTCCACTATAATCAGATGATTACAATTGCTCAACCACAAAGGAAGAGACTTCCAGTTGCATAGACCACAAAGGAATAAGACTTCTAGTGTTCAGACCACTAAGGAATGAACCAACCTTGCTTAGACCACAAAGGAATAAGACTCCCTGCACAGACCACCCAGGAATGTGACTAACACAGCTCAGACCACTAAGGAATGAGTTTACAAATGCTCAGTATTCAGACTGAGACTTAAGGACCAAACTGGATTACAATGAAGACAAGTTTGGATTGAACACTTGATAAAATATCAGAGGTGTTCACTTAATACAACACAGGTTAAGACTCTTAACCTTAAGAAATTCTAAGTTACAGAAACTAAAAGAATTTCTAACAGTTTTGTGAACTTATGAGTTTTGACAGCAAAAACAGAGCACAGGTTCAGCAGTTTTGTTTCAAGAGTCTTAGACAAAATTCTTCTTCAAACCTTCTTCCTTATATAGAGGGAAATAGAGCTGTTGAAGAATTGCAGGTTTCAAGCAAAGAGCCGTTGCAAATTGTAAGCTAGGATAGCTGAATTTGTGTGCTGAACTTTTCCAGAAAACAGAGCAGCAGCCATTTTTGAATTTGCTTTCCTTAAAAACTGGGGAATGTTTGAGTCAGGGAGACAACTGTTCCATTGGGTTGCTCTGACACATCCAGGCATTAAATGCGCACAGTAACTGCTGCTTTTCTTCCACATCAGACTTCAGAAGCTTCTGCGTGAACAGTGCATCAGAAGCTGCTTCAGTTGTACGGATCAGAAGCTGGTCTTCAGACGTTGACTTTTGTTGACTTCTTCAGACGCACCCATCAGAAGCTGCCTTCAGACTCACTTCAGAAGCACCTCTTCAGGAGCACTCTTCAGACCCAGTTTTCTTCCAGCTTTGCAACCAAGACTTCAATGCTTTCCTTTCTTGCTCTAAGCTTGTTCTTCCATAACCATTATCAATTACTAATCATTAAGCACGTGGTTCTGAAATCACTTGAACAAAGCATTAGCAAATAACCAATTTTCTATTTAACACTCTTGTTATCATCAAAACCAACAGAGAGAGATATGTTCATACATAATGTTTCAACAATCTCCCCCTTAATTCAGAAGAGAGTTGTTTAACACATTTTGTTCCAACATAAGCTATAAGCTCAAACGCTACTTGAAATAGCGTCTGAAAAATAAGCTATAAGCTCCTGAAATAAGCTAAAAGCTCCTGACGAAAAGACTCTTACGAAACAGGTCTTTTTTTGCTAGACAAGCTTATAAGCTATAAGCTATAAGACATAAGCTTGTTTTTATGACTTGTCAAACAGACTCGTAAATGCATAAGTATTTCCTCCTGAGCACTACATCGACAACAAGTAGCATCATTAGTCATGTGACGGATTTTCCGCTCAACATTAATGAGGATATTAGCACCTTCATGATTCGCATTATTTGAGAAGAAAACACTAGATTTATAATAATAATAATAATAATAATAATAATAATAATAATAATAATTATAATAATAATAATAATAATAATAATAATAATAATAATAATAATAATAATAATAAAAATAATTGATGATTATCTGGCCATAAGAGTTACAGAACTTGGCGAGGTGATTTTTAAGAAAATTGTTTGTCCCACTTTAAAGAAAGATAAAACACACCATTAATTTACGTTTTTATCCCGGCGGCAGTTAGTTGCCTATGGGAAGGAAACCAGCGGCAGTTAGTTGTCGTCGTCTCCATCGGCAGCTAACTGCCGCTGCGATCAGTACTTATGAAGCTCAGCAACCAGAACCTGCAACTTCATCTCTTCAATCTGTTGGAACAAAATGTGTGAACAAGCCTCTTTTGAGTTTTGATGATAACAAGGTATTAAAAAGAAAATTGGATATGCTAATGCTTGTTCTAAGTGTGCAGGGCCATATACTTAAATCATGTATCTAATAGTGGTTCTGAAAGATCAAGTTAAGAGCAAAGGAAAATATTGAAGCTTGAGTTTCAAGTCAGAATCTGAAGACAGTCATGATCCGAAAGCATCAGAAGCTGGAAGATCAGAAGCTGACTCTCAGAGTCTGAAGGTTAAGTCTGAAGGAGAATCAGAAGTCAACTGCTGTCACTGTCAAAAGGCCATGGTACAACCACGACCTCTGCAACAACCTCAGAGTCAGAACGTGCTCTGAAACATTGTCTCCTTGGACAAAACATTCAATCCATATTCAGCAAAGGATTCAAGCGTTATTCTTCATGGTACGCATACCAAATCAAGGAACAAATCAACGTTGGATCAAACTTCAGCTTAAACGACTCTCTTGATGATATGACATTCATTTTGGCATCTTCTCAACGTCTCTCTACTCCTCTATATAAAGGACTGAAAACTTGAAGAAAATATACGAATATACAAGACTCTACAATTTTGAAAGTGTCAATACTCTACCAAATTCACTACGCATCAAACACTTAGAAATTCTTACAAACTTTCATATCTTAGAATTTCTTAAGACTAGAGTCTAAACACTGTGTTGTATTTTGTAAACACCTCTGATAGTATATCAAGTGTTCATTCAAACTATATTCTTGTAATCTTAGTTTGTCAGAAGTCTCATGCTTGTGTGCTTGAACAATTAGGAAGTCTCTTGAAGTTGTTCTTGAGCATTGTGAAGTCTCTTGCTTTTCTGCTTGAGCATTTGTAATATGTGTGATTATAGTGAAAAATCTCTTGTAAGTGACAAAGGGACTGGACTACTTCCGAGTTGTGGAAGGAACCAGGATAATTGCTTGTGTCCTCTCTCTCTCTCTCTCTCTCTCTCTTTTTCTCTCTCTCTCACTTTATACTTTATCCACTGCGTCTGAACACTGAACATAGTTTCAGACTCTGACTTAACATCAGACTCTGAACTATTTCTTAGTTTGAGAAAGAAAAGGCCAACACAATTCAACCCCCCTTCTTGTGTTTTTCTCACCTTCAATTGGTATCAGAGCTCCGGTTCTAATATTCAGTCACCTAACAGTGAGTCAGTCAAAATCCTGAGAAAAACATGTCTGCTGAAGAATCTGGTGGTTCCTCTCAACCTCCTCCTAGAAGTGGCGCTACTGTATCATATGACTATGGTACAGATGATAAGCAATTTCACTCTCACCATAAACCTCCTATGTTTACTGGTGACCCTGAAAAATTTTCATGGTGGAAAAGCAAGATGTATAGTCATATCATTGGAATATGTGATAACCTTTGGGATATCATTGAAGATGGTATAACTATACCAGTTGATGAAGAAGGAGTTGCCACAAACAGGAAGAATCTTACTGATGCTGAGAGAAAGATTTACAGAAAGCATCACAGGGTAAGAGGTATCATTGTGGACTCTCTACCTCACAATGAGTATCTAAAGCTAAGTGATAAGTCAACAACAAAGGCCATATTCACTTCTCTCTGCTATAACTATGAAGGAAACAAGAAGGTTAGAGAAGCAAAAGCCAATCTTCTGGTTCAACAGTATGAGCTGTTCAGAATGAAGGAGGATGAAAACATTGAGACTATGTACTCAAGATTTCAGACTCTGGTTTCTGGACTTCAAATTCTTAAAAAGAGTTACTCAACTGCTGATCTTGTGAACAAGATTATCAGATGTCTGCCATCTAAATGGAGACCTAAAGTGACTGCTATTGAGGAAGCTAAAGATCTAAATACTCTAAGTATTGAAGATCTTATAAGCTCTCTCAAAGTGCATGAATTAGGACTCAATGAAGATGAACCTGTTAGAAAATCTAAGTCTATAGCACTTAAATCTAAAGGAAAGTCTTCAAAAGCCCTAAAAGCTTCAGAATCTGATGAAGAATCTCCTGAGGGAAGTTCTGAAGAAGATCCAGAAGCTGAGGAGCTAGAAATGCTTTCTAAAAGGTTTCAGTACTTGATGAAAAGACAAAAGAAGTTCTCTAACAGGAGCAGTAACTTCAAAGGATCTGGTTCCAAGAAGGAAGATCAGAAGGGTTGTTTCAACTGTAAGAAAACTGGTCATTTCATAGCTGATTGTCCAGATCTCCAAAAGGACAAATCAAAGGAGAAATCCAGAAAGACCAACTCAAAGTCAGGCAACCTCAAAGACAGATTCAAGAAAAGTCTTATGGCTACATAGGATGAGCTTGACAATGAATCTGAGTTTGAGAAGGAAGATGAAGAAGAAGCAAATCTAGCTCTTGTTGCTACAACATCTTCTGATGCAGAGTCAGGATCAGACTCTGAAGATGAAGATGACGTATATTCTGAACTTACTCATTCTGAGCTTGTTGAATCAGTTAAGGATCTTATGAACCATCTCAGAAGCAAGTTAATTCAATTAAAATCTTTGAAAAAGAAATATAACTTACTGTCTGATGAAAATCTCCAACTTCATAATCATATCAATGAGATAGATGAAGAAGTAAGAGAATTGAGAGAAATGGCTCAGAAGAAACCTGATGAAGTTCCAAGTGAGCAAGAAATTGCACTTCAGGAGTTCATCTTAACTGGAATCAACATGAGTAAAGTTGCTTCTATGATTTACAATGTTAACAGAAACAGGGGAGAAGGTATTGGTTTCAAAAATGACCCATTCAATCATTCAAAAGAAACAGACCCATCATCCTGTTCTGGAGATATTATGAAAGGCACTAAGGTGTGTTTTGTATCTGCATCAGACATTTCTGAGAAACTAAATTTACCAGAAACTAAGACTGCTGAACCTAAAGTTCTAAACAACTCAGAATCCAAAACTTCGGAACCTAAGGAAAAGATGAAGGCAAAATCTAAAACCTTGCCAAAATCTAAACCAAAAGGTTCTATGTCTAAGATTGTGAGTAAAACAGACTCTAAATCTGAAAAGGTTCAGAGTCTGAAATGATCAGAACCCAAGACAAGCAAGTCTCAGACTCTGAAAAATTCAGACTCACATTTTCAAAAGGCTGTGTTTGTGAAATCTTCAAAAGATAATAAACCAGTGTATGTAAAACCTTTTAAATCTTAGAATGTCAGACAAAAGGTGCAAAAGAAGCCATATCCTTTCAGAACTAACCAAAGAGGACCAATAAAGATATGGGTACCTAAGTCTGAAATCATTTTTGTTGCAGATATGCTTAAAAGCCAAAGAAAAGGAGAAGTCATGGTACCTGGACAGTGGTTGCTCGCGTCACATGACAGGAGAAAGGTCTATGTTCCAAACCCTGACCATGAAAGAGGGAGGAACTGTGGGATTTGGAGGAAACCAGAAAGGCAAGATCATTGGTACTGGTAAGATAGGTAATTCTTCCATTTCTATTAATAATGTTTGGTTGGTAGATGGACTAAGACATAACCTACTTAGCATAAGTCAATTTTGTGACAGTGGTTATGATGTCTTGTTTGATAAGAATTCTTGTACAGTAATCAACAACAAAGATAAATATGTTGTGTTCAAAGGAAAGAGGAAGAACAATGTTTATAAAATAGATTTTTCTGAACTGGTTAATCAGAAGGTAGTATGTCTTCTATCTGTGAGCGATGAGAAATGGGTTTGGCACAAAAGGTTGGAACATGCTAACTGGAGACTAATCTCTAAGCTTAGCAAGTTACAACTGGTCAGAGGCTTGACTATCACTCAAATGCTCTGCGTGGAGCATGCCAGAAAGGAAAAATCATTAAAAGTTCCTTTAAATCCAAAAACATTGTTTCTACCTCCAGACCTTTAGAACTGCTTCACATTGACTTGTTTGGTCCTGTTAGCACTGCATCAATCAATGGGAAGAAATATGGATTGGTAATTGTTGATGATTACAGTAGATGGACTTGGGTAAAATTCCATAGAACCAAGAATGAAACATATGATGTGTTCAACAACTTCTGCAAGCAAGTACAAACTGAAAACGAATTGAAAATTTTAAAAGTTAGAAGTGATCATGGTGGTGAATTTGAAAATGAACCTTTTGAAACTTTTTGTGAAGAACATGGAATCCTCCAAGAGTTCTCTTCTCCTAGAACTTCACAACAAAATGGAGTTGTAGAGAGAAAGAACAGATCTTTGCAAGAAATAGCCAGAACCGTGATGTTGGAACAAAATGTATGAACAAGTCTCTTTTGAGTTTTGATGATAACAAATTGTTAAAAAGAAAATTGGATATGCTAATGCTTGTTCTAAGTGTGCAGGACCATATAATTAATTGTTGTATCTAATGGTGGTTCTGAAAGATCAAGTTAAGAGCAAAAGGAAAATATTGAAGCTTGAGGTGCGTCTGAAAGACCATGTAACACCCATACTAAATTATCTAGAATATTTAGCATGCGTATTAATCTGATATCGGATACATTAAAATTTACAATAATTAATATATACAAACCACTGAATGAGTACAATTTTCTCGTTTACATAAATATCCAAATATCTCAAAATACACTTTCATCTACATATATAAAATCTGTCAACCTCTTGAGCTTGCCATGACGAGCATCTGCACTCCATCCAGCGTCTTCCTGAAGATCTTCCTCTGAAAACTCTTGCTAACCTGTAAAACCTGCACCAGAAGGATTGGGATGAGACATAATGTCTCAGTGAGCTCTAGCCCAACCTACTGTTGGCAACCACGGGGAAAACCTAGGGTCGCCGTGCCTACTCTCGGCAATCTTGGGGGGTACCTATGATCGCCAAGTCTTTCTCTACATATTTCGCGATCAAGGGGAAAACTTAGGATCGCTACTTATCTTTATCATGTCTTATCATATTCTAACTTTAAACTTTAACTTATACTCAGTGATCTGGGGACATCCTATGATCACTTTCTTTCTCTGCTGACTACTTGTCGTACTCTCATCATAATTCATAAACATCAATATATATATATATATATATATATATATATATATATATATATCATCCTTAATCATTAAGTTAGTAAGTCAGCGTTGAACAAACAATATTATCTGAGTTCATTTTACGGAGTGCATCCGGGTGGAGTAACCCCGAAGTACATCTCCCTTCTTACCGGTGAAAATTCCTATCATATCAGGCTAACACCGGACTCCTCTTATCTTTGTGTGGCTGCTCTCGCGAGCGGTAACTTCACCGTCCCAGCTGCCATTTAAGGCGGTAACTTCACGGGGACCCCCTGTATACTAACTGACGAGCAGACAGGAGACACATTAACTTTATAGACTTGGATGTGTAGCTGCCCTCACGAGCGGTAACTTCACCGTTCCGGCTGCCATTTAAGGCGGTAACTTCACAGGAACCCCTCGTATACTAACTAGCGAGCATACGAGAGACACATCAAGCCATCTTAATAATTTGTTCTTATTCTTTAAACATATATATACATATAATGTATAACTTAACTTATGCATATCTGATGCATCTTTGAATATTCATTCTTAAAGCTCAACCTATAAATAGGCTCTTAACTTTGATCATTGGATCATTCTTATTCTCATTAATTCTTAACCTTCGTACTTGAGAGTACGTCTAATACTTGCTATAGGCTTTTGCATACTTAATGCGTTTCTTAAGGGAACTAATCTCCCAATCTATATCATATGAATCTATGATCATAGGCTTATCGTTATCATAAGCCATCACTTAATTGTTGGAAATGTTCCATAGCTTAAATAACTTCTATTCTTGCATCTCTAATGCTTTGCCAAATCCTTACTCTTCCATTCCTTAAATGTTTAAACAACCTTCCGGATATGTCAAGAATGGTGTTTTTCTTAGAATTCAAAGTTTCCATTGAAAACGGTTATTAAAAGCCTCGCCGAACGCGTATACAGCACCCAGAACGAACCAGAACAGACCTGTGCTGTCTGCCTGATTTCGCTGAGCGACCCTGTGGCGAGAGGTTGGCGAAATAAGGCAGGGAAAAATGCTGAAAATCGCCATTATCTCGCCCCGAGTTCGCCGGGCGAAAATGACAGTTCAAAACCTGTTAAAAGTGTGATTTTTCCACCATTTTGACATATCTAAGCATATCCAGGCATCATACAATATAAGGAATGAATTTCTAATACAAATTGATAGTTTTAAACATGATTCATCAAGGAATTGGCAAGCATATGAGATTGGGGCAAAATTTCTAAACTTAGCTCATATCGTAAAATTACTCTTAAACTTACTCATAGTGGGTTCTAAAACCCTAGGGAGCTCACCTTGATTGCTAGCTTCCTTGCCAAGCTTCTAATCACCAACCCAAACTTGAAAACACCTCATCTCTTGATTCTTCTTATTTCCTTCTCTTGCTCTAACTTTCCACACAAGCTTGCTAGCATGAAATTTCTCACAAGGTTTGGGATGAAGTTGATGAGTGTGGGAAGGAGAGATGGGGGCGTGTGATTGAGGGAGAAAGAGGGAGAGGGGCTGGTTTGAGAGAGTGAAGGAAGTGAAGAAGGATAGCAAGAAAAATATCTTGCTTCCTTGTTTAATAATCTTCCCACTTCAAAATATTTACTATAATGCCATTGCTTCATATTTTCAAAATTGCCATTGCTTGCTTAGTGAGTTTCACACACATATAACTGATACTTATAAGCGGGATGTTACAATCTACCCCCCTTAAAGAAATTTCGTCCTCGAAATTTAGAATCCTCTCAAACTACTTCCTTTACTAGCCAAAACTCCAGTTCGTCTTGCTTGGATTTTCCAACTCTATATGTCGAATATACTCGACAATCTTTTCGTTATCTGAAGCGCTTGATGTGCATTACACTTTTCTTGCGTAGTAGAATATGAGGCTATTCGAACCATCGCATCCAACTTGCTGAATATATCCTTGTTTATACACTTCTTGCAAACCCAAACTAGAGTTATCCAATCCTAACACTTGTGCTGAATTTTATAATCTCGTCATAGTCCGCGTAAACTTACTTTGACGACATTGGACGTTCTTATTATCCTCGACGATTCCATTGAATTCTTGTATTAGATCTTTGCCTTATACAACGACATCCTACATATATGGTTTTCCCATAATTATACCATTCTTTAATGAAAGTAAAACTACCGCACTACCTCCATTATACCAATACAAGGAGGAGGCATCCTGGTGTGTTACTTTCCATAGTCTTAATCATTGCTTCCACTACGGAATTCCTCAAGGGCTCGCGAAAACTTACTGATTACCCGCGTTCTGCTTCGATGGATCTATGACGTTACTTATCTTAATAACTTAGGAATCATTCTTCATACTAGGAGTTCAGTCCAAGTGATGAGTGGCTTAAGTCGTCTCACATATCATCATATAATACATTTCATAACATACAACTTACATACATAAGCGAGCACGTGTACACTATACATTACCTCATCTTTGTCCGACTAACGGGACATCATTTTTAATCTTAACTTATTTGAGACATTACCACATCCATTGGGAATCTTTTCTTACTCTTAACTCATTTCGTAACATCCGGGATTTGCCTTTCAACTGGCTTGCCAGGTTTGTGTTAGTACTGCGAAAGCAAGTATCAGTTTTTATATCGTTCCACAGGGATTAAGGTGATATCATATTCCGTTCAACTTCGATTATAGTTCTAAGTTAGGGTTTACTTGTTCGTTTTACTACACTACTCATACTTTTTTTTAAAACATAATAAATAAATGGTAGAGAAATAGGACATAGAGGGTGTTTAGGATTGACTTTCATCAATCAAACATTGGTTATATCCGATTGATTACAAATACGAATTCTAGCGTTTTCTTATATATTGCATTATTACGTATTGCTCACAACATCATTGATTTCCCAAATGATGTCTTGAGATCGATTGTATCGTTTAATCGATGATTTCTCAATCTATTAAACGATCCAAAAGCATTAAGATTCAATACTATAATGTAATTATCAAAACCAAATCCCATTTCTAGAATTTCTTATCTTGATAGAAAATCATTCTAAACCTAGATTCAAAAGCCTTTTTCAACAACATTTAAATCAAACATAAGATTTAAAAGCAAGAAGAAATTCAATGGTATATAAAAGTTGCTAGAATCATATATTAAATAATCAAAAGTTTACAACATGAGTGATTGATTACCTATCAATCCCAACAAAGGAGATTGGTTGATCATTTTCATGATAACACTTGCAAAATAAGAAAGGAAGATGAAGATAGTTGAGAGCTTGATGTCTCAAAGCTTCTAAAATCTATTCTTCAATCCAAAGTTATTTGCTATTTTGAAGTTCTTCTCCCTCTATGCCTAATCTCTCTTTCTTAGGAATAAGCTCTTAAATTTCGTGTAAAACTGTAAGCAATACAATAGTAACTCTTTAACCTAAAAGCTGAAAATAGCTTAAATACTAAACTGATAATTACAATTTCGCTCAGCGATACGTATCATCGCTCAGCGAGAAATTCAAAACAGCCAATAGAGATTTGCCACGTCATCTTCTACAGTTAGACCGCCTTGATGATGTCGCTGAGCGAACCAAAATATCGCTGGGCGAAAATAGCTCCCCTGTTCCAGAAAATCCCTGTCTTGAATCGCCAAGCTTTCGCCTCAGGATCGCTAGGCGAAAGTGTCCGTTACTGTTCCAGCTGAACTCTCTGCCTACCTTCGCCTACCTTTCGCCTCTCCGTCGCTTAGCGAATATGGCAGTTACTGTTCCAGCTGAACTCTCTGCCTACCTTCGCTAAGCTTTCGCTTTCAAATCGCTAGGCGAAATATCTCTGATACACTTCGCTCTGCAATCGCCCTAGGATCGCTAGGCGAATGTCTTCATGCTTCTCTTCAATAATTCTTTTGATGTTCAGGTCCTGGCTTGCTTTTTCCTACACAAATGGGGAAGAATGAGATATACAAAGAATAATTGGCATTTATTCATAAATTCCATGCTTTTCCTAAGATAACTTGCAAAACAAGTAACTAAAAGGCATTATAAAAGACATGGATTTATTCATAATTTGCCACTTATCAAATACTCCCCAACTTAATTCTTTGTTTGTCCTCAAACAAAAGATTCAAAATAATTGGAAAAACAAGGCTTTGGACAAAGTTAAGCATGAGGCAAAAATTTCCAAAATGGAAGAAAAGATTTATCAGGTGAATGATTCAATTATGATAGCGCGAGTAATAGTAAAGTTTCTCATTCCACTAAATACATACCATGATTGTGACACAGTCCTAAGCACAAAATTTATATCTCACAATTCTTGGCAAACAATATATTTAAATTTGAACCAACCTAACACACTCTTATATAAAAGTAGATAAACATGTTGAACATTTGTAAGGGTTATGAACACTCATCCAATAAACATGATAACATACAATCAAATTATGTGTCCATCTAATTATCATTTCTAAAAGCATAAAAGGCATTGATCAAAGGTCTTTCAAGGTTGTAATTGGGCTAGGTTACAAAAGAATTGTCATATGTGGGATATTTGAATTCAAATGGCCAAGCAAAAGGAAACATTCGATCTAATTACAACTTCCTTCTTTCTCCAATACAACACTTGGTGAATTTCTTTCTTTTCTATTCTTGATTGATTCTTGACAACTTTTCTTTTTCTTTGAAATCTTGCAAACCTTTTCATTTTTCTCTTTTCTTTTTCTTGGTTTGCTTTTCTTTCTTTTTTTTTTTTTTTTTTTTTTTTCATTTCTTTATTTCTTGTTGTCAAGATCAATTAACATTCACCCATACATTGACTTAAATAAAACCTTCCATTCTCCCCAACTTATTCCAATGATACCCTAATCGAATGTTCCTTTGTTATTATGGCAAAGGTCAATAAAAACGACGGATAAGGGTTCAAAAGAAAACAACAATCAGAATTTAATAGAGAGTTAACTGTGACTGAATTTTTTTACAAACTCCGGCAATTTAAATAAGCAGATGAGCTTATTAAATTGACAGTCCACAGTCAACAATTCTGATTCCATTAGGCTCAGATGGGTTAACAGATACTCACACATCTCACAGGGTAGGTTCATTTATGAAATTCTGGCCAGGCAAAACTTAAGAGATTTCAGGTTCTGAACCTAAACAGGTTCTGAATAATGACTCAGCACAATTTAAAGCAGATAAATAGCAGAAATAAAAAGTGCAGGAAAGCTAAAGAACACACAAAGGTTTGTTAACCCAGTTCGGAGTAAACACCTCCTACTCTGGGGGATACCAATCCAGGAAGGAATTCCACTATAGGAATTAATCCTTATGACTCAAGACACTGACTCCCAGTTCCCAGCCTAAGTAATTAACTTCCTCCTAGTCTTGAATTCTACCCAACACGTTGAGTATTAGAGACCACTAACTTCCTAATCAAGTAACAAACCTGTTACTGAATCCCTTAACAAAAACTACTCTGTTTTGAAGAACAACTTCAATACATCTGACTTCACTCGTACCTACAGGCTTAGAGTGATTACAACTCAATCAAAACACCTAAACCAACTCAAAAGAGTGGTGCACAAATAAAGCTAAAAGCTTAAAAACTCTAAGACTCTTTTCTCTGAATTTTTCTCTCTCTAATTCGTGACTTGAATAGCAGCAGCCCTCCTCTATTTATAGCCTTCAGTCTTGCAGAATAAAATAACAAACTAATCTCTCTGATTTGATTTGTTACTGAAATAAGATTGGTCCAATAATGTAACAAATAAAACTGTACTGAATCTTTTAAAGATTATAACAGGAAAATATGAATTTCATATCTTTGAACCAAATCTTCAATAAAATCTTCTCCAAATAAATCAACATTCTAGAAGCCATATGTGTGGATAAATCTTCAATAAATCTTGCAAAGATTCGCATAGAAAAACCTTGAAAATAACCAGCTTCTGATGAAGTCAACATAAGTCAACGCTGGCATCAGAACCTGAATTCAGCTTCTGAAGTGCTACAGTGCTTTCAGCTTCTGATGGCATTTTCAGCTTCTGAATGGCTTCAAAATTAAAAACTTCCAACTGAAGAAATGTTATACATATGGAGATGCTTCTATTCAATATCTTGGTTTTGCCAAAACATGCAGCCAACACCAAAAGACTCAACAATCTCCCCCTTTGGCAAATTTTTGGCTAAAACCATCCAAGTTCTTCAATCTCCCTTATAAACAACTCAGCAATGAAGAACTCCTCAATGATCAATCATAACATAGTAATTAGCAGCGGATTCATTTATGACTATCATGAGAAACACAAACCAGCTTCAGTTCATATCAGCTACTGAAGCACACATAACCTACTGATCAACTCCTGATCATCACAAACAAGGTATCAGAGCTACTCCAAGGTATCAGAGGTACTGATCAACTCCTGAACAACATAATACTCCCCCTGAAGCTTCACAAACAAACTCCCCCTTACTACCAAAAGGTATCAGAGCACACTTCAGGAGCTGAACACAAACTTCTACAGTGTCACAAACTTGTACTCCCTCTGAGACACATACTCCCCCTCAATAACATCTTGACAGCTCTTGTTATATTGGTTCTGAACTCTGAGCTTCACAAACAACTTCTGACCCACACTGAAAACTGAACATCTGAAATTTGAACTTCTGAGCAGCAACACTTTGCATAAGACTTTTGGTATCAGAGCCAACACATTACATAAGATTTTCTCCCCCTTTTTAGCCACAAAATTCTGACAAAACATAGTCTTCATATAGAGAATAAAATCAAAACAAGTAACACAGATCCTGGAAAAGCTATCAGATTCAGACACAGGATCACACTTAGCATAGGCACAACTGGCAGGTACTCTATCTTCCTCAGTTTGCAGTAATTGCTATAACTCTTCATGCAAACACACACCTAACTTGCTCCTTAAATTTTCAAACTGCTTAGCATCCAAGGCCTTTGTGAAAATGTCAGCAACTTGTTCTTCAGTAGCTACATGTTCCAACTGAACAATCTTGTCCTCCACAAGGTTTCTGATAAAATGATGCCTGATGTCTATGTGTTTGGTTCTGCTGTGCTGAATTGGATTCTTAGAGATGTTGATGGCACTCAAATTGTCACAAAACAATGTCATAGTTCTTTGTTCAATGTTGTACTCCTCCAGCATCTGCTTCATCCACACCAATTGTGAGCAACTACTCCCAGCAGCAATGTACTCAGCTTCAGCAGTTGACAATGACACACAGTTTTGCTTCTTGCTAAACCATGAAATTAAGTTATTTCCCAAAAAGAAACAACCTCCTGAGGTGCTCTTCCTGTCATCAGCACTTCCAGCCCAGTCAGCATCACAATATCCCATCAGTTCAGAATTTGAACTGTGTGAGTACATGATTCCATAGTCACTTGTGCTATTAACATACTTCAGGATCCTTTTAACTTGTGTCAGATGACTCATCTTAGGATCAGCTTGATATCTTGCACAAACTCCAACAGCATAAGTGATATCAGGTCTGCTTGCAGTTAAATACAATAGGCTCCCAATCATGCTTCTGTACTGACTTTGGTCTACTGAAACTCCATGTTCATCCTTAGTTAACTTCAGGTGAGTAGCAGCTGGTGTCCTCTTGTGAGCAGCAGATTCCATTCCAAACTTCTTCACTATGTTCTTGGCATACTTACTTTGAGAAATGAAGATTGTATCTTCCATTTGCTTGACTTGTAAACCAAGAAAATAAGTCAGTTCACCAACTAGACTCATTTCAAACTCTGACTGCATTTGTTGAACAAACAGTTTGACCATCTTCTGAGACATCCCTCCAAACACTATGTCATCCACATAAATCTGTGCAATCATCAGATTCCCATTTTCATCTTTCACAAACAATGTCTTATCAGAACCTCCTTTTCTGTAACCTTGAGCCACAAGAAACTGAGTCAGTCTGTCATACCATGCTCTTGGTGCTTGTTTCAATCCATATAAAGCTTTCTTCAATTTGTACACATGATTTGGAAACTGATGATCCACAAAACCCTTAGGCTGTTCAACATATACTTCTTCTTGCATCTTCATTTGATCAAGTTGGGAGTTCAGTTGGTTCACTTCTTCTTTTAAATCTGAATTCTGCACTAACAGTTCACCTTTTTCAGCCTCCAGTTGTAGAATAGTCTCCTTCTGATCCAACACTTGTTTGCAAACCTCAGCACTTCTGGTATACAGCTTCTTGTAGTTATCAGCTAGTTCATCATATGAGGTTTTAGCAGCTTCAGACACATATGAGGCTTCAGACTCTGAGTCAGACTCTGAAAAGGTCTCAGACTCTAAAACAGGTTCCTTCTTCAAGATAGCTCCTGACCTTACAACCAGACCAGTATCACACATATCAGATTTACTAACATCATCATCTTCAGAACCATCATCAGACCATGAAATAGCTAGGCTCTTTTTCTGCTTCTTGAGAAAAGTGGGACATTCAGACTTGATGTGTCCATACCCTTCACACTCATAGCACTGCACACCTTTAGCTTGGTTACTTTTCTCCTCAGACTTGGTCTTCTTCTCATCAGTTTGTTGCTTTTTGTTATTGAATCTGAAATTCTGACCTTTGGCTTTGGCTTTTCTGTTAACATTCTTCAGAATCTTGTTGAATTGTTTTCCCAGCAACACAAGAGCTTCTGATAAGTCATCCTCTTCAGACTCTTGTTGATCATCAGCTTCAGTATTCACAGTAAAGGCTATACCTTTCCCTTTCTTATCAGGCTGTTTGCAGAATGCAGTCTCAAAGTTGAGCAATGACCCAATAAGCTCCTCAAGCTTCATAGCAGAAATATCATGAGCCTCCTCAATTGCAGTGACCTTCATGTCAAATCTTCTAGGCAGGGACCTGAGGATTTTTCTCACCAACTTCTCATCAGACATCTTCTCCCCAAGTGAGTCAAAAGAATTTGCCATGTCCAGCACATTCATGTAAAAATCTTGAATGGATTCATCCTCCTTCATCTTCAGGTTCTCAAACTTGGTGGTCAGCAGCTGCAATCTAGACATCTTCACCTTAGAAGTTCCTTCATGAGTGGTCTTCAGAATTTCCCAAGCATCCTTAGCCACAGTACATTGTTTGATGAGTCTGAACATGTTCTGATCAACACCATTAAAGATAGCATTCAAAGCTTTTGAATTTCCCAGAGACAGATCATCTTCAGCTTTGGTCCATTCCTCCTCAGGCTTCAGAACCTCAGTCTTGTTACCATCTTTGTCTGTATACACAGGATGATCCCAGCCTTTAATCACAGCTTTCCAAGTCCTGCTGTCAATAGACTTTAGAAAAGCACACATCCTTGACTTCCAATACTCATAGTTTGTGCCATCTAGTAGGGGTGGTCTATTGACATAGCCTCCTTCTCTATCCATGCTTACCAGTAATTAATCCCTCTGGATCTCACCCAAATTACAGGCAGGGTGCCTGCTCTGATGCCAATTGAAATTTCTGGCTTAGCAATAATGAGAGTTAAACTGGTTCTGATTAAACTGGTTCTGAATAAAAATTAGCAGATTCAGAACTAAAACAGAGTATGAACAAGACACAGTTCAGGAGCAGAAATAAAGTGCAGAAAATAAAAAGAACACACAAAGGTTTGTTAACCCAGTTCGGAGTAAACACCTCCTACTCTGGGGGATACCAATCCAGGAAGGAATTCCACTATAGGAATTAATCCTTATGACTCAAGACACTGACTCCCAGTTCCCAGCCTAAGTAATTAACTTCCTCCTAGTCTTGAATTCTACCCAACACGTTGAGTATTAGAGACCACTAACTTCCTAATCAAGTAACAAACCTGTTACTGAATCCCTTAACAAAAACTACTCTGTTTTGAAGAACAACTTCAATACATCTGACTTCACTCGTACCTACAGGCTTAGAGTGATTACAACTCAATCAAAACACCTAAACCAACTCAAAAGAGTGGTGCACAAATAAAGCTAAAAGCTTAAAAACTCTAAGACTCTTTTCTCTGAATTTTTCTCTCTCTAATTCGTGACTTGAATAGCAGCAGCCCTCCTCTATTTATAGCCTTCAGTCTTGCAGAATAAAATAACAAACTAATCTCTCTGATTTGATTTGTTACTGAAATAAGATTGGTCCAATAATGTAACAAATAAAACTGTACTGAATCTTTTAAAGATTATAACAGGAAAATATGAATTTCATATCTTTGAACCAAATCTTCAATAAAATCTTCTCCAAATAAATCAACATTCTAGAAGCCATATGTGTGGATAAATCTTCAATAAATCTTGCAAAGATTCGCATAGAAAAACCTTGAAAATAACCAGCTTCTGATGAAGTCAACATAAGTCAACGCTGGCATCAGAACCTGAATTCAGCTTCTGAAGTGCTACAGTGCTTTCAGCTTCTGATGGCATTTTCAGCTTCTGAATGGCTTCAAAATTAAAAACTTCCAACTGAAGAAATGTTATACATATGGAGATGCTTCTATTCAATATCTTGGTTTTGCCAAAACATGCAGCCAACACCAAAAGACTCAACAATTTAGTCAATTATTTCTCTCAATTTCAAAAAAATTGCCTTGATCATTTCAATGCTCTTACACAATTTAAAACAACAACAGATTTAACATAAAATAACTGAGTTAAAACATGATATTGGTCTCCTGCATATATATACATTGGTTGAGGATTCCTCACATTTTTGGCTTAGTTCTAAATTGGTTCAAACGTAAATATGTGCTTACTTAAAACTGAGTAACATAAACATTGTGTGCAAAGGACTCATTTCACAATCAAGTATATACCTAGAAAAACAAGAAACGAGTACCTTAGCTGCGCGCTTTCTCACTAACTTTTATCATTATCACTCACCTGATCTTTTGCTCATAGCTTTGGCTTAGTTCAAGCATTTAGCTTTGAGTATTTGAACAGGGTTCACACAATTGAAAATTAACTATACTAACTAAAACATGATACTAAAATAAATAGCTAAAACACACAAGATTAACATAAACAAAAACTTAAACAACTTGTACCCAAAAGTACATAATATTCAAAGTACAGAATTGAAATACGGAATTAAAAGTACGGAAACAAAGTACAAAACAAAATACAGAAACAGAGTACGGGAATTCAGATACAAGCCATGGTATAGTTCCAACAATCCAAAAAAAAATAAATGACTGAAAGCTTTAAATGGAATATATCACTGTATGCGCATGCTTTCAAATCCTTGTCTTGCTCCCAGCTCAATCCTCCATCTCCTCATCACTCGCAGTCTCCTCATCCGAACCCTCAGCTGCTACAACATCATCATCAGCACCAGCAGCAACTGATCATTTCAATGCTCTGAGCTGGCATTGTCATGTCCTGCTTCAATGCCCTAAAAGGCCTCCCAGATGCATTCAGATCATAATCTTTTCCTTCCTTGAAAATGGCCTTCTTAATCTCTTCGTGGTCCCAATTGCCACGAGCTTGCTGAGCATGGTACTCACACAAGTATTCCGATTCAGCAGGAGTCAAGGGGTTTCCAAGGTATGCATTGATAGCTGGGCGGTGAAACTTCACGACATGGCCTCTAACAAAAGTCTGGAACTCAAAGGGGTCCTCAGTGTTGTCAGGGATTGCATTCGCATAAAACTCCCTGACAATATCAGCGTTGATGTTTGTCGGAGGACTGACCAATGTCTCCCACTTGCGGCTCTCAAAAATTCCCAAAATGCCGGTGTATTTGCCTTGAGGACTAATGATAAACTCTTTCTCATGCAAGAACTTCCTCTGAAGCAGATCATGGTACCTAGCAGCGTGGTGTGCGCTCCGGAAGCGGCTCGCATCAAATGGAGCGGATGCACGAGAAGATCCTTCTCCGGCTTTCCTTTTGCTTCCGGTAGATTTAGATTTAGGTGCCATGCTGCAAAACAATCAGGAAACATACACAGAACACAAATATTGATAGAGGTTAGTAAAAAATCAATTTGAAAAACTCAGATCAAAATTTAGAAAATTTTAAAAATTTCTGGGTAAAATCGCTTAGCGACCCATATAATCGCTAGGCGAAAATGTTCATCATTTCTGGGTTTTCCAGATGAACTTTCGCCTAGGCGATCATACTTTCGCCTAGCGAAAATACGCAGAAAATGAAAAATTTTTCTGAAAATCTGCCTGGACTACCTCTAATCACTTCTAATCACAACCTAACACACCCAATGATCTCAGAAATGAAGTATAATAACAACTATGGCATACAAACATCATAAACCCAAGTTTATTTCAAATTTACACAAAATGGGTTTTCCAAAAAGTGATTCAAAAATCGTGATTTTGCATGGCATGATGTTGTTATTCTAGTTCATATCTAATCTAAACTAATATCAAACCTAACCAGCATTCTAACAATTAAAAACCAAAACAAAAACAACCTATTCTAATAATTCCATGAAAATAACCCAATTCGAAAATTTAAAAGAAAGCAAGAAAGGAAGCAAAACCTGTTGATTAAGTGCAAGATGAAATGATGCAATGAAGAAAAAGTGCTTAATCTGGCTTTTGCTTGAGTTTGGGTTTGTGGAATTTGAAAGGTTTTGTTGTGTTTTTGTGTGAGAAATGAAGAAATGAAATAAGAAAACCGGTTTTGGTAGTAATGGGGTGGTTGGGGAAACGGTTGTGTGGCATTAATGGTGGAGAGAGAGTTGTCTGGTATTGGAACCAGGAACTGTCTGCCTTCGCATTTTCGCTAAGCGAACGTTCCGTCGCTAAGCGAAATGAGTTTGGTCAACAATGGTCAAACTGACCTATAATCGTCGCTGAGCGAACGTGTGTGTCGCTAGGCGATTCATGACAGGTAAAATTTCAAGTTCTGAATTTGGACTGGTTTCTGATTTTGAATGAGAAATGACCTAAACTAACATGCAAAGCAGTAAAATACTTACAAAATTGGGGTGCCTCCCAACAAGCTCTTGTTTAACGTCATTAGATCGACGCCTGATTCGCTTAAGTGTAAGAATCAATGAGAGAAATTGTTGTCGTGTGCCGAACAACTTCTCCTCCAAAGTATGGCTTCAGCCTTTGTCCATTCACTGTCCATGTCGACTTTGTGATAGGATCCTCAAGTTCCACAGCTCCATAAGGCTTTACTTCTTTTATCATGAACGGACCGGACCACTTGGACTTCAATTTACCCGGAAATAATCGCAGTCTTGCATTGAACAGCAAGACCATCTGACCAGGTCTGAATTCCCTCTTCATGATCTTCTTGTCATGATACCGTTTAACCTTTTCCTTATAGAGCTTGCTAGACTGATAGGCTTGGTCACGCATTTCCTCTAATTCATGCAATTGAAGTTTCCTCTTCTCCCCAGCTTGCTCTTGATCAAAGTTCAAAAACTTTAGCGCCCAAAACGCTTTGTGCTCCAACTCGACCGGCAAGTGGCATGCCTTCCCATACACCAATTGGAATGGGGTGAAACCCGTAGGAGCTTTGTATGCGGTCCTATAGGCCCACAACGCTTCGTCCAGTTTCATTGCCCAATCTTTCCTTGAAGATGACACGGTCTTCTCAAGTATCCGCTTGATTTCTCGGTTAGATACCTCGGCTTGACCGTTCGTCTGTGGATGGTATGGTGAAGCTACCTTGTGCTTTACTCCATAGTGCTCAAGTGCTTTTGCTAACTGCTGATTGCAGAAGTGTGAACCTCCATCACTTATTAGCACTCTTGGAGTCCCAAATCGGGAGAAGATGTTCCTTTTCAGAAACTTGACCACCGTTTTGCTATCGGCTTTCGGAGATGCTATTGCTTCGACCCACTTTGAAACGTAATCAACAGCCACCAGAATATACTCGTTATTCAAAGAAGATGGAAATGGCCCTACAAAGTCAATACCCCAACAATCGAAGACTTCGACTTCAAGGATACTTTGTAGAGGCATTTCATTCCTCTTTGAAATCCCTCCGGTCTTCTGGCAACTCTCGCATTCTTTCGCATGTTCATAACAATCTTTGAACAGCGAGGGCCAATAAAAGCCAGCTTGAAGAACTTTAGCTCCAGTTCTTTCTCCACTGTAGTGACCACCATATGGCGAGTTGTGACAATGCCACATGATGTCCTTGGCTTCTTCTCTAGCAACACATCTTCTGATTAAGTGGTTTACTCCAATCTTGAATAAATATGGGTCATCCCAAATGAATTGAGTGGCGTCTCTCAACAACCTCTTCTTCATTTGCCAAGTGTAATCCTCCGGAATGAACCCCGTTGCTTTGTAATTGGCCATGTCCGCGAACCATGGTCTTTCTTGCACCGTAAGCAACTGCTCATCCGGGAACTCTTCAAGGATGTCCCTTTCATTCTTCGTTATCTCTTTGTTCACCAATCTGGACAGGTGATCAGCTACTAGGTTCTCAGTCCCCTTCTTGTCCTTAATCTCCAAATCAAACTCTTGGAGTAGCAACATCCAACGGATGAGTCTCGGCTTTGAGTCGGGTTTGGTAATCAAGTACTTGATAGCTGCATGGTCAGTCCAAATAACAATTTTCGAACCTATGAGATATGAACGAAATTTTTCTAATGCGAACACTATGGCAAGTAATTCTTTTTCAGTGGTAGCATAATTGACTTGTGCGTCATTTAAAACTTTACTTGCGTAGTGTATAGCATGAAAAATTTTGTTTTTGCGTTGACCTAACACCGCGCCTACCGCATAATCACTAGCATCGCACATAAGTTCAAAATCGTATATCCAGTTTGGTGCGGTGATTATGGGTGCGGATGTTAAGCTATCCTTTAAACTATTAAAAGCATTTAAACAGTCAATATCAAAATCAAAAGACTTATCTTTGTTGAGCAGGTTGCTCAATGGCTTTGCGATTTTTGAGAAGTCTTTGATGAATCTCCGATAGAACCCGGCATGGCCTAGGAAGCTTCGGATTCCTTTGACATTGACTGGTGGTGGAAGTTTTCCTATCACGTCGACCTTAGCTTTATCAACTTCGATACCCTTTGAGGAGATCTTGTGACCAAGGACAATACCCTCGGTTACCATGAAGTGACACTTCTCCCAATTGAGCACCAAGTTGGTTTCCTTGCACCTTTTCAGTACCGTATCCAGATTTTCCAAGCATAAATCAAACGATGACCCGAAAACTGAGAAGTCGTCCATGAACACTTCAATGCTTTTCTCTATCAAGTCGGCAAAAATGGCTTGCATGCATCTTTGAAATGTTGCTGGAGCGTTACATAAACCGAACGGCATGCGTCGATATGCGAATACCCCAAAAGGACATGTAAATGCAGTCTTCTCGTGATCGTCTGGATTTACCAATATCTGATTGTAACCCGAATACCCGTCAAGGAAACAGTAGAAAGCTTGTCCTGACAGCCTCTCTAGCATTTGATCCATAAATGGTAGAGGAAAATGGTCTTTTCTCGTTGCTTTGTTCAACCTCCGGTAATCAATACACATCCTCCAACCGGTCACGGTTCTCGTCGGTATGAGCTCATTCTTCTCATTTGTGATAACCGTCATACCTCCCTTCTTAGGGACAACTTGAACCGGACTAACCCATGTGCTATCCGAGATCGGATATATCATGCCGGCTTCTAGTAGCTTCACTACTTCTTTCCGGACTACTTCTTTCATGTTTGGGTTTAGCCGTCTTTGAGGTTGTGCCACCGGCTTATAATCCTCTTCCATCATGATCTTGTGCATACAATAGGAAGGACTTATCCCTTTTAAGTCGGATAGTGTCCAACCTATTGCTTCTTTGTTGGACTTCAAAACTTCGACCAATCTTGTTTCTTCATGGTTTGATAGGGAGCTACTAATGATCACCGGTTTGGTACCCTCTTTGTCAAGAAACACATACTTCAAATGTGAGGGTAATATCTTCATCTCCGGTTTCACTTCTTCTACTATAGCATCATTCGTCAATTCCTCGATTTTGGCTTTGTGAGGAGGAATTTCCTTCAACGAATCGAGCTCCTTCAAACACTCTTCAAGCTCTAGCTCATCTTCTTCTCCTAGGATACTTAGTGCGTTTGTCAAAACTCTCTCAAGATGCGTCAAATCATGCAACTGGTTTCTCGTATCAACAATCAATTCTTCCGTTGCATCCATCTTGAGACACGCAGCTTTATCACTAGGGAACCTCATGGCTTCATGGATGTTGAAATTGACTTCTTCATCGTCCACACGGACTTTCATCAAGCCTCCGTCAAGATCAATCATCATCCGTGCCGTTTGCATGAAAGTTCTCCCAAGAAGTAGTGGCACGTCATCATCCTCCGGAATATCCATCACTACAAAGTCGACGGGGAACAAGAACTTGTCGACTTTCACCAACACGTCTTCAGCAATTCCCAATGGACGAGTGTAGGATTTGTCGGCTAATTGCAAGGTTAAGTTGGTTCTCTTCACAACTATATGACCTATCCTTTTGACAACGGATAGTGGTATTAAGTTGATGCTTGAACCCAAATCAATAAGTGCCTTGCCGACATCCACATTGCCAATGGACACGAGCAATGTAACTTTGCCCGGATCTCTCTTCTTTCTTGCCAATGTGTTTTGGATGATCTCACTACAATTTGCATCTAGCAAAATTGTTTCTTCTTCATTGAACCTTCTCTTCTTGGATAAGATTTCCTTCATGAACTTGGCATAGGTAGGCATTTGCTCTAAGGCTTCCGAGAATGGTATGTTGATTTGTAACCTCTTGAAAACTTCAAGGAACCTAGCAAACTGCCTCTCCTTCTCTTTTTTGGCTGGTGTAGTTGGGTAAGGTAGGTGCGGTGTTGGTGCATTCTTCACTACGTCTTGCTTCTTGCTCTTCTCCTTCACCACATCCTTCTTCCATACAATATTTTCATTTTCAACTACATCCTTATTATTTTTTTCTACTTCTACATCCTCTATATGTACATCCTCCGTTTCTTCCTCACGCCCTTCATCTTCATCCTTCTCTTTCACCTCATTCTCAACCACTTTCCTCTCTACTTCTAAATTGTCCCCGATACCTTTGCCAATTACCTTCCCGCTCCTTGTAGCTATTGCCTTGCAATTTTCGTTGTCTCTCCTTGCAAGGACTTCCTCATCAAAATGACTTAATTGTCATTTCGATGATGATGCATGATCCTTCGGGTTGGTTTGTGTGTTGGCGGTAAAGGTTCCGCCTTGTTGAGTAGCTTGTGAAAGTTGTTGTGCCAATTGACCAACTTGCGTCTCCAGGTTTTTAATGGACGCATCGGTGTTTTTCTGGTTGGCCATTGACTGCTGCATAAATAGATTGAGGGTTTCGTCAGTGGACTGGTTGCGGTTTTGTTGTGGAGGTTGATATTGGTTGTAATTCTGGTAAGGTTGTCGGTTGTATTGGCCAGCTTCTCCTCTCCACCCTTGACCATAATTTGGGTTATTCCCTCTTGGGAAGTTGTTTGGATGGTTTTGGAATTGGTTAGGAAACTGTTGAGGCCTTGGTTGATTACCAACATAGCTTACCTCTTCTGTGGGGGGTGGACAGAATCCGGTTGGGTGATCTCCCGAACAAAGCTCGCAAGATGCGACTTGATGTTGTTTTCTTTGCTCGTTTTGAATGTCCTTTATCTGTTGGGGAAAGTTGGTCATTTTCTTCGTCAACTCTTCCACTTGTTGCGTGAGCAACTTGTTTTGTGCAAGGATTGCATCATTGGTTCCCAACTCTAAGATTCCAGTCTTCCTTTGGCTTTGGCTCCGGTTGTGATGAGCTTGGTGATCGTTCAATGCCATTCTATCAATAATAGCAACAGCTTCCTCCGCGCTCTTGGCCATTAAAGAACCACCAGCTGCAGCGTCAAGCAAAAGCTTTGATTGTTGTTGCATTCCGTTCCGGAAGAGATGAATTTGTGTTAACTCATCAAATCCATGGTTCGGACATCTCCTGAGCATTGACTTGAAACGCTCCCAAGCTTCACATAGTGTTTCACCTGTACCTTGTGAAAACACCGCAATGGTCGTCTTTGCCTCCATAAACCGGTTTTGAGGGAAGAACCTATCAAGGAATTTCTCCTCAAGTGTATTCCAGTTCGTCATAACCGTAGGAGGTTGGTCTAAGTACCACTCCTTCGCTTTGCCAATCAATGAATGTGGAAACATTCTCATCCACATTGCCTCCTCATTATTTTCCGTCTCACCGAGTGTTCCCGCAATCTCATAGAATTTTGTGAGATGTTGGTACGGGTCTTCATGATCTAATCCTGAGAATGGATTAGCATATAAGATTTGTAGGATTCCCGTCTTCATTTCTGTTTGCTTGGCAGTCCTCGTCGTTTTCCCTAGTTGTGCAAAACGGCGTGGACTATTAGCACATGGAACCCCAGAACCTCCTGCACCATCTCCAGCTGCAGCCATATGTAACTCTTGGCTTGGATTAGGACTTGATGAATGACTAGAAACAGAACTCTCCTCTTGTTGCCTCCTCCTAGCTTGTTGCTTCTTTCTCCGATTCTTGCTATTAGCTCTTCTAGCTGTTCTTTCAATCTCGGAATCAAAAAGAAGTTGGTCCTCGGAAATTTGACCTCGCATAAACGATTTCAATAATCTGACCACAAAGAATTAGCAAACAAGATGGATAAGAGTATTAGTTATATACATAAAAGAATTTTGTGCAAAATTGCTTAAAACCATAATTAAAGTTGCAATGATTATAACATCATAAAACTTTAATCCCCGGCAACGGCGCCATTTTGTTAGTACTGCGAAAGCAAGTATCAGTTTTTATATCGTTCCACAGGGATTAAGGTGATATCATATTCCGTTCAACTTCGATTATAGTTCTAAGTTAGGGTTTACTTGTTCGTTTTACTACACTACTCATACTTTTTTTTAAAACATAATAAATAAATGGTAGAGAAATAGGACATAGAGGGTGTTTAGGATTGACTTTCATCAATCAAACATTGGTTATATCCGATTGATTACAAATACGAATTCTAGCGTTTTCTTATATATTGCATTATTACGTATTGCTCACAACATCATTGATTTCCCAAATGATGTCTTGAGATCGATTGTATCGTTTAATCGATGATTTCTCAATCTATTAAACGATCCAAAAGCATTAAGATTCAATACTATAATGTAATTATCAAAACCAAATCCCATTTCTAGAATTTCTTATCTTGATAGAAAATCATTCTAAACCTAGATTCAAAAGCCTTTTTCAACAACATTTAAATCAAACATAAGATTTAAAAGCAAGAAGAAATTCAATGGTATATAAAAGTTGCTAGAATCATATATTAAATAATCAAAAGTTTACAACATGAGTGATTGATTACCTATCAATCCCAACAAAGGAGATTGGTTGATCATTTTCATGATAACACTTGCAAAATAAGAAAGGAAGATGAAGATAGTTGAGAGCTTGATGTCTCAAAGCTTCTAAAATCTATTCTTCAATCCAAAGTTATTTGCTATTTTGAAGTTCTTCTCCCTCTATGCCTAATCTCTCTTTCTTAGGAATAAGCTCTTAAATTTCGTGTAAAACTGTAAGCAATACAATAGTAACTCTTTAACCTAAAAGCTGAAAATAGCTTAAATACTAAACTGATAATTACAATTTCGCTCAGCGATACGTATCATCGCTCAGCGAGAAATTCAAAACAGCCAATAGAGATTTGCCACGTCATCTTCTACAGTTAGACCGCCTTGATGATGTCGCTGAGCGAACCAAAATATCGCTGGGCGAAAATAGCTCCCCTGTTCCAGAAAATCCCTGTCTTGAATCGCCAAGCTTTCGCCTCAGGATCGCTAGGCGAAAGTGTCCGTTACTGTTCCAGCTGAACTCTCTGCCTACCTTCGCCTACCTTTCGCCTCTCCGTCGCTTAGCGAATATGGCAGTTACTGTTCCAGCTGAACTCTCTGCCTACCTTCGCTAAGCTTTCGCTTTCAAATCGCTAGGCGAAATATCTCTGATACACTTCGCTCTGCAATCGCCCTAGGATCGCTAGGCGAATGTCTTCATGCTTCTCTTCAATAATTCTTTTGATGTTCAGGTCCTGGCTTGCTTTTTCCTACACAAATGGGGAAGAATGAGATATACAAAGAATAATTGGCATTTATTCATAAATTCCATGCTTTTCCTAAGATAACTTGCAAAACAAGTAACTAAAAGGCATTATAAAAGACATGGATTTATTCATAATTTGCCACTTATCAGTTTGCCCCGCCAATGTTACTCGTATTTATTTCTTGAGTATATAACAACCCATAAATTATTGTTACATTCTATCGGTGTTAACACTTATTTCGTTCAAAGACACCCTTCATTTTCGAAAAGAAAACTCTATTCTGGCCGCTACTCAAACAGCGCACTTAATCTCATGCTCAATTCTCTTTAGACTAACTTATTATCCAAGTATACTTGATGTTGCTGAGCTAAAATAGCTAAGCTACCATTTTAACGATATCTTCCTTTGATTCAAACTTAGAGCTAGAATCACATCTTTCCTATTCCTTACCATATCTTCCATTTCTCATGGGTTCGAGGTCTAAAGCATCTATCAAATTAACTTCCATAACCTTCCATTAGAACTCATGATATGTTCAAGTCGCTTATACTTACTATTATCCCGTATAAAAATAAGCACTTAACATCTTCCCATACTCTAAGCCTCAGCTTAGCGTTGTTCATTATATCATTCTTGGATTACCACTCCGCTGCGCCACTCTGATTTTAACACTCGAGTTAGCATCGAAGGAAGACTTCACTATTGTCACATAAAATTCCATCGATCATTCCTTTTACTCTATCACTTTGTAATCACCGTAACAAATTTGTCTGACGTTATCACTTCTCTTGTAGGTTAAACCATCTTAACTTACGGATTGGTCAACTCCTAACTTTACCTTTCCTTTCGTACAAGGGCCATATACTTACTTTCATAAAATTATGCCAGAACCTGTAAACGGTCTTTAGCAACTATTTCGAGCCTAATGATGCTCCGGTCAAACGGCTTACACTCTGTTTCCAACTTTACTTTCCATATCCTGAATTCGGTAACCATCTCTTGGTTAGCTCTTCATGTGTAATCATTAAACATTGCAGAAACCCGACTGGAAGTATATCTGAGGCAACTTAAATTCATGTACATTCATTCGTGGCAACTTCTAAAACCCACTTACGGCTTCTGAAGGTTCATATCTTTCATTGAGTCTTGTTACTATTCGCTCTATCTTTATCGTAATGATTTCATATCCATAATCTTCCCGGGACAACTTTGGTCTCCTTAGCTCTATCATGTCCCTTAAGTTACCCTTGAGTTTCTACGGAACAATCCGTCCTGAAAAGTTCCAAATTCTTACCGGTTCTCTAGGACGCCCAACATAGGTTGCGTTTCTTCGAGTGCCCGATTAATCGATCTTAAACTTTTGCACATTATAATGATCTATTGGATTCCTCCAGTACCTCGTTATTGTATTCACAATTCAAATCTATGCCTTATTACCGCCCTCGGAAACTTATCAACACGAGGTGATCTCTTTCTATTCTATAATATTTGTGGAGGGAACCTCTTCGATGGGGAGCTTATAACTCCTTAGCATTAACCTTAATCCTAAACTTTCATGTTCAAGACGATCCTCCGTATATTAAAATCTCAACATAATTTCTCGGCTGAAATTTCTCGGCTGAAATTTCTCGGCTGAAATCCCGTTCATTCTTCAACACTGGTCTACTATAACCTTGTGTTATCTTGAACTTGCCTTCTTTAACCAATCAAGGAAATTCAATACTATTCTTCTAATCAAGAGTGTTCAACTTAATTCGTCCATCAGTATACTAAATTCCAGCAACTTATTATTTATTATCCAACCTTCATTAAGTAAAATTCCAGTCTAGCTTATCTTACTTCTAATCTCCTTACCATTAGGATACATCCAAAAAATTTGATTCACGCTTTGACATGCAACGAGTCTTATTGTTACCACTTGTTCATCCATCTTAATTCTTAGGCTGCATGTCATCTCCTCTTCTTAATTCACAAATCTGACATTTATGGTTCGGGAGGTGCGACTGATCTGAAGGGGTCAAACTTACTTGTGATTCATACTCAATAACCACACTTGAGTGGTTAGTTTCATCTGTCCAAATAACTCACGTAATCCATAATTAATTCTCTTAACTGTCCGGTAATTCATCTTTTCATTTCTCTAAGCTTGGTACTGCTATTCTTCAACTCTATACTCGGAATTGTTACTTAATCCACACTTCCGCTGACGAGGCATCGTCCAACGATGCGTCCAACTGGGTTGAGGCGCTTCACCTCACTGTTAAATATCCTTTATGTCTCTAAGACCTTGCCACTATCAGGCTTCGTCACTTTACAGTTTGATGGCCACCATTGGCATGAATACTTCTTCGCCAATTCCGTCTTAAAATTCTGTCACCTTAATCTTCGCCCTTCATACACTTCATTCCTCCTTGGTCACATTCAGCTCTCAGACATTCATCCTAACTGTCATATACTAGATTGAGTTGATCAGGCTCAACTAGATGTGACCTTTAGAACAATATCCAGAACCCAATGGTCCCACTACTTTTATTGAAACTTTAATGACCCAAGGCACGGTCTGAATCGACCTGCTCTGATACCAATTGTAACACCCATACTAAATTATCTAGAATATTTAGCATGCGTATTAATCTGATATCGGATACATTAAAATTTACAATAATTAATATATACAAACCACTGAATGAGTACAATTTGCTCGTTTACATAAATATCCAAATATCTCAAAATACACTTTCATCTACATATATAAAATCTGTCAACCTCTTGAGCTTGCCATGACGAGCATCTGCACTCCATCCAGCGTCTTCCTGAAGATCTTCCTCTGAAAACTCTTGCTAACCTGTAAAACCTGCACCAGAAGGATTGGGATGAGACATAATGTCTCAGTGAGCTCTAGCCCAACCTACTGTTGGCAACCACGGGGAAAACCTAGGGTCGCCGTGCCTACTCTCGGCAATCTTGGGGGTACCTATGATCGCCAAGTCTTTCTCTACATATTTCGCGATCAAGGGGAAAACTTAGGATCGCTACTTATCTTTATCCTGTCTTATCATATTCTAACTTTAAACTTTAACTTATACTCAGTGATCTGGGGACATCCTATGATCACTTTCTTTCTCTGCTGACTACTTGTCGTACTCTCATCATAATTCATAAACATCAATATATATATATATATATATATATATATATATATATATATATATATATATATCATCCTTAATCATTAAGTTAGTAAGTCAGCGTTGAACAAACAATATTATCTGAGTTCATTTTACGGAGTGCATCCGGGTGGAGTAACCCCGAAGTACATCTCCCTTCTTACCGGTGAAAATTCCTATCATATCAGGCTAACACCGGACTCCTCTTATCTTTGTGTGGCTGCTCTCGCGAGCGGTAACTTCACCGTCCCAGCTGCCATTTAAGGCGGTAACTTCACGGGGACCCCCTGTATACTAACTGACGAGCAGACAGGAGACACATTAACTTTATAGACTTGGATGTGTAGCTGCCCTCACGAGCGGTAACTTCACCGTTCCGGCTGCCATTTAAGGCGGTAACTTCACAGGAACCCCTCGTATACTAACTAGCGAGCATACGAGAGACACATCAAGCCATCTTAATAATTTGTTCTTATTCTTTAAACATATATATACATATAATGTATAACTTAACTTATGCATATCTGATGCATCTTTGAATATTCATTCTTAAAGCTCAACCTATAAATAGGCTCTTAACTTTGATCATTGGATCATTCTTATTCTCATTAATTCTTAACCTTCGTACTTGAGAGTACGTCTAATACTTGCTATAGGCTTTTGCATACTTAATGCGTTTCTTAAGGGAACTAATCTCCCAATCTATATCATATGAATCTATGATCATAGGCTTATCGTTATCATAAGCCATCACTTAATTGTTGGAAATGTTCCATAGCTTAAATAACTTCTATTCTTGCATCTCTAATGCTTTGCCAAATCCTTACTCTTCCATTCCTTAAATGTTTAAACAACCTTCCGGATATGTCAAGAATGGTGTTTTTCTTAGAATTCAAAGTTTCCATTGAAAACGGTTATTAAAAGCCTCGCCGAACGCGTATACAGCACCCAGAACGAACCAGAACAGACCTGTGCTGTCTGCCTGATTTCGCTGAGCGACCTTGTGGCGAGAGGTTGGCGAAATAAGGCAGGGAAAAATGCTGAAAATCGCCATTATCTCGCCCCGAGTTCGCCGGGCGAAAATGACAGTTCAAAACCTGTTAAAAGTGTGATTTTTCCACCATTTTGACATATCTAAGCATATCCAGGCATCATACAATATAAGGAATGAATTTCTAATACAAATTGATAGTTTTAAACATGATTCATCAAGGAATTGGCAAGCATATGAGATTGGGGCAAAATTTCTAAACTTAGCTCATATCGTAAAATTACTCTTAAACTTACTCATAGTGGGTTCTAAAACCCTAGGGAGCTCACCTTGATTGCTAGCTTCCTTGCCAAGCTTCTAATCACCAACCCAAACTTGAAAACACCTCATCTCTTGATTCTTCTTATTTCCTTCTCTTGCTCTAACTTTCCACACAAGCTTGCTAGCATGAAATTTCTCACAAGGTTTGGGATGAAGTTGATGAGTGTGGGAAGGAGAGATGGGGGCGTGTGATTGAGGGAGAAAGAGGGAGAGGGGCTGGTTTGAGAGAGTGAAGGAAGTGAAGAAGGATAGCAAGAAAAATATCTTGCTTCCTTGTTTAATAATCTTCCCACTTCAAAATATTTACTATAATGCCATTGCTTCATATTTTCAAAATTGCCATTGCTTGCTTAGTGAGTTTCACACACATATAACTGATACTTATAAGCGGGATGTTACAGACCAGCGTCTGAAGGTGCGTCTGAAAGACCAGCGTCTGAAGGTGCGTCTGATGACCAGCTTCTGAAGACAGCGTCTGATGAACAGTGCGTCTGAAGTCTGCTTCTGAAGAAGTGTGTCTGATGAACAGTGCGTCTGAAGACCAGCTTCTGAAGAGGTGCGTCTGATGAACAGTGTCTGAAAGACCAGCTTCTGAAGAACTGCGTGTGAAGACTGGGAGTCCGAGTCTGAGTCTGAGTTTTAAGGAAAAGTAGAAGTCAACATCTGTCATTGTCAACAGTAAAGTACTGTACGGTCAGAACAACTCTCTGCAACTTTTGCCTCCTTGGATGAAACACGCAGCCAGTTTTTAAGGAAACAATTCAAATTGTATTGCTCTGTTTTCTGAGTTCGCACACAATGTCAGGAACAAATTTAATGCTGGCTGAAGCTTCTATTCCAAACGGCTCTATTTGTTGACCTGGCAATCTTCTCAACAACTCTTTCTTCCTCTTTAAAGATCTGAAGATTTGAAGAAGAACTCGTTCAAGACTCTGAAAAACATACTCTGTTTTCTGGAAACGCAATTCTGCCAAATCTGAAAGTCATCAAATAACTTAGAAATATTAGTCTCTACACTTTTTTTTTGTTTGACGATGATCCATGCTCTTTGTAAAATTTTTGCAATTGATTCTTCTGTTAAGTTCACGTTAAAAAAAAACTAATTGTGTACCACGTGAACCAATTATTACATGCCACATGACATATTAAAATATTCCAACATTTTGCTATTATTCCTTGCACTTTCAACACTTTTTTATATTGGTCCCTTCACTTTGGTATTGGTCCCTGAACCTTTTATTTTTTTATTTTTAAATCTTCCAACGATATTATTATGTTTTATTATTATTTTGTTCATTATTTTTATTGAGAATAGTTATAAAAAAGTAAAATTAAAAAACCACTTTTAAAGAACGATTAAGCTTTAATTGTATTGCATCGACTTTTTTTATCTAACATTCACCATTATGGATGGTGATTGGTGAATCACCATTAAATGTATAAAACAAAATACAGATTTCTTACCACTATGGATTCTTCAATCATCATCATTTGTGCAATATGATAGCGGTCAGCCGTATAACAAGTAGGCAAACACAACAATATGAAAAGGGAAAAAAAGATTACAAAATATGTCATGAGAGTGGTCAGCCGTTAAACATGTAAATTTAGAATGATTGCCATGTTGTAATTTTGAGTTATTATTAAATATTTCAAAAGTTAATTTTTTTGGAAGACTCGGCATCCGATCTAATAATCGAATGATTCGAGGGGACCAATCCCACCGCACTCGGGGGAATCGAACCTGAGACCTTGAGATGAACAAATTCCAAGATCCTAAGTCAAACACTGGGCCAACCCCAAATGAGTTTATTTTAGAAGTTATTTGTTAAATATTTTAATTGATCTACGTGGCACACCGTTAGTTTTTTTTTTTTTAACATGGACTTTAACATAAGGACCAATTGTAATTTTTTTTATAAAGTGTAGAGACGACAAAATATGGTAAAAATGCATGAACCAATGACATGTTTAAACTAAGAAAAATATTTTCATTTACCTCCCACCTAAAGCACTAATTGGGCTTCAACCCATGGAATAATTTTTTTTTTCTTCTTCAATTTTTTGTATCTTTCTTTTTTGACCAAATATTATTGTTTGAGTTAAATATATTTTTGGTCCCTATAAATATAACCAAATTTTCGTTTTAGTCTCTCTAAAATTTTCTTCTACTTTTAGTCCTCCAAAAGTTTTCCATCTTCACTTTTAGTCCCTTCTTTTTAGTAACCTCATATGTAGAATTCATATTTTTGAATAAAATTTTGCAAAAAAATATAATATTATAAGAGTCTATCCAAAAAAATTATAATTTTTTAACAAAACATGAATTAAATATAAATTTTTATATTTTTTGCAGTTAAAAATTCATATTTTGTTAAAAAATTCTAATTTTTTTTGGGAGAGATTTTTATAATATTCCACAAAATTTTATTGAAAAATACAAAGACTATACATGATTTGACTAAAAAATAGGAACCAAAAGTGATGATTGAAAATTTTATATAGACCAAAATGAAAAGTTTGTATATTTATAGCGACCAAAAACATATTTAACTTAACGAAGCATTGATTTTGTATGTAAAAAGGAGTTAAAAAAAAGGAAGATGGGGGCATTCCGAGAATTGAACTCGGGACCTCTCGCACCCTAAGCGAGAATCATACCACTAGACCAAATGCCCTTTTAGATGCTGTTCTTATTCAACATTAATACATAACAATAGTAGTTCCATTCCGTTGAATCAATATTACACTATATATTATATATAAACAACACAGAGAACAGAGAAAGAAAGAGAGAGAGAGAGATTCAGTTGATAGCAGCAATGAGTCTGATTCAGTTGCTCCGATCACAAACCCGCCATCGCTTATCTTCTTCCTTATCATCTCCTTCAGGTTTCAATCTCTCTCTCTCCACCTAACTTTGAGTACATTTTTTTATTTATGACTTGTTTGGTACAGATTATAAATAATGTGATTGTAATACTTAATAATTTTGAGATTAACTTTTAGAGATTTTTTTGAAAAAAATGAAAAGTTGTTTTGCGTTTGTTTACTAGAACGAAAATCACTTTAAAAAGAAAAAATAGTTATCAAAAATGATTTTCTGGAAAATAGCCTCAGATTCTCATTAGAAATTTGTAACAAACTGATGAAAACTTCAAAAAGTGCCTATTTTGTTTTAAAAAATAATTTTTTCACGAAAGAAGCTATAACAAACGGTTTTTCACATAAACTATTAAAATTGACATTGGAATATGGGAAGAAAATGTGTCGGGGTGATTTTAGGATATCAAGTTATTAAGTAGCGTTGACTCGCAATTTGAAGTTCACTACCGATCTTTTATTTTTCCGAGGAAAAGGGAGAAAGTTCGAAAAACCCTATTTTTGAGAGATCAAGGTCCGGGGGTTGGTTACGCAAAGGGAAGGTATTAGCACCCTAAACCTCTATAGTACTCTATAGGAACCTCTTGTTTTTATTTATCTATATGCTAAAATTGATTTTTTGTTTGTAAAATAAATGTCTAAGTGTGAAAAGTTAAAGTGATGAGTTTAAAAGAAAGGAAAATGTTTTTGTTATTTTGTTGATTTGGAAAGACAAAGTCTTTTGCCTACATACCCAAATGGGATCAAAATCATGTAGTTCGGGGTAAAAAACCGAGTGATTGGTTTTGATTGATTTTAAAGTTTTGAAAAATGTTTTGAGGAAGATAAGAGGCCGAAAAAGAATAGAAGAAATAAAATGTGGGTTTGATTGATTTTAATTGAAGAAAAAGTTTGATTGATTAAAGATTGATTAAAATTTGATTATGAAAGAAAAAACACTTGGTTTAAAATCCAAGATTGAATGTTTTTTGAGATTTTTTATGAAATGTTTTTGATTTTGACTATTTGACTTTTTTTGAGAAAGTTTTGATTAATTCCTAGAGTCAAAGACTAGAGTAAGCTGAGATAATCTAAAGCGCGCCGGATCCCTCAAAATGACGTTGGATCAAATGAGGGTCCTTTTCCTCGGATACGGTTATTATTACATTTTTATCGTTTTAGACATAAAGCGGAATAAATAAATGTGAGTGTCGGTGCATATTCTCATTTATATTTACATTGTCCCTAAATACATTCTAATAAAATAAAAATGACAAAATAATAAATAACAGTAAAAATTGCAAATGAACTAAAATAAATATGCTAAAAATAAATAAAGAAAATAAAAATGCATGAAATGTAAAACAATAACTAAATATGTTGCATAAAAAAATAAATAAAGAAAATAAAAATGCATGAAATGCAAGACAATAAATAAATATGTTGCATAATATAAATAAAGAAAATAAAAATGCATGAAATGCAAGACATAAAATAAATATGTTGCACAAAATAAATAAGGAAAATAAAAATGCATGAAATGCAAGGCATAAAATAAATATGTTGCATAAAATAAATAAGGAAAATAAAAATGCATGAAATGTCAGGCATAAAATAAATATGTTGCATAAAATAAATAATGAAAATAAAAATGCATGAAATGCAAGGCATAAAATAAATATGTTGCATAAAATAAATAAGGAAAATAAAAATGCATGAAATGCTGAAAATTAAAGGCAATAAGATAAAATGCATAAAAATAAATAATAAAAAAAATGCAAGAAATGAAATAAAATAAAAATAAAAGAAAAAAGAAAGGAAAAGGAGAAGGAAGGGGGGTGCAGTGAGTGGAAAGGGGCTGTGGAAAGCAGATCGAAAGACTGAAAGGAGAAAGACAAGCTGGGCGGCGTGGGCCTGTCCAAATGGGTTGTTATATGAACAGAAATCTGAGTTTTTTCTTCATTTTTCTCCTTTCTCCCTCTCTCTTCTTCTTCTCCTCTCTCTCTCACCTTCTCTGAAAATAGTTGGTCGGAAGAAATTTTCCGGCGCGGTGGCCGCCGGCCTAGACGGCGGCGCCACCGTGCCGGAACTAAAAATTTCTTTTTTTTTTTTCAAAAAAATTTCGTTTTCAAATATCCTTTTCTTCTCCCTTTCCGAATCCGAACTTATTTTTTTGAAAAGCTTTACGAAAAGAGCTAGATCTAAGTTTTAAAATTTTCAGAAAAAAAACTACCTCTTTGTTGAGTTTGTTGTTCGGTTCTGATGATTTTTGATATTGGTTTTGTGATGTTATTTGGTACGGTTTTGAGATTTTGGCCGAATTTGCTTTGGTGTGGATTCAGTTTGAGAGATTTGGTGTTGATTGTGTTCTGATTCGGTTTGTGATGGTTCTGTTTTTGTGATGTTTGATTTCGAAAAAGAGAAAGTGAGAAGAAAAAAAGTTTCTGATTGTACTGTGTTGGTGGTTTGTGGTGGTCTGAGAGTTTTCTGTGGTGGCCGGATTGTACTGTTGATGACTCTGACTCTGATTTTGAGTGTGATTGGGTGCTTTCTCTGACTGATTATTGGTACCCGTGAACAGTACAATAAATGTACTATTTATAGGCCAAAAATAGGGTAAGGATGAAAAGGACAAAGATACCCCTTGGGGTCTGGACTGAAAATTGGACTAAAAATGACTAAAATAAAAATAAAAACTAAAAACAATAATAAAAACGAAAATAATTAAAAATAAAAAATGAAAGACTAATAATAAGACTTGAAAATAAAACAAAATAATAAAAGTAAAAGAAAGAAAAAATTAATAAAAATAAAAATGGTCGCCTTCGGAACAAAAATGAGGTATTTTAAAATACCTCCCTGCCGAAATTTCGTCTGAAACGACGAAAATTTCCGGCTTAAACGACGAAAAAAACGAACCGGAAATAGGTAAAAAATGAGGTATGACAGATGCACCTATTTAAGTTTCTTCGTTACAGAGATTTAAAAGTGAAAATTTTAATTCGTCGAGTCGAAGAGACTTAAATACAAAGTACACCATTTTTGACCAATTTCGATTGCAAAAATGCTATGAATGCAATGCTATGAATGCGATGCTATGCATGCAAGACGACGAAGATGACTCGACTGGGGATAATAAAACAAAAGGATACTCGAGTCTGTTAAAGAACGGGGACTGACTCCACTAGGGATAACATGGTTTCACTGGGGATAAATGTCAGCTGTTCGGGTTACTGCCGAACTAGCCACAAGAAACAAAGATAAACGTCAGTTGTTCGGGTTACTGCCGAACTAGCCACAAGAAACAAAGATAAACGTTAGCCACAAGAAACAAAGATAAACGTCAGCTGTTCGGGTTACTGCCGAACTAACCACAAGAAACAAAGATAAATGTCAGCTGTTCGGGTTATTGTCGAACTAGCCACTGACGACAAGACAAGATAAAAGATGCAAAGTTGTTCATTAAAGAACTGTCACTTGGCATAAAGAGGGTGACATCTCTGGACAAGACACACTGGGAATGACACCTGGGGAAAAAGATGGTTCCAAATTGTTCATGATTAATTGATATGAAAAGATAATTAAAGCAAGACTCAGGGAGGTTAATGTAGCCATGTATGAATGATATTGTTTTTATTGTATATGCATGAATGTGTATATGCATGAATGTATGAATGCATGAATGACAATACAACTTGTATGACTGGTATGACTGATGAACTTGTGTGACTGTATAACTGATGAACTTGATGAGACAAGATTGGACAGATAAGATGGAAAGTGAACCGACGTCGCAGTACAAGCACTCGGTAATCTTCAATGGGGATGATGCCATTGGGGACATATCAAAACATTGACGGGGTAAAGCCCGACATATGCAACAACTGATGGGGAGTAAACACTTCCTGGGGAGAGCGTGCTAATCCAAAAACCTGGCAGAAGAACTGGTGCTTCTGTGGTCATGCTTATTTTGTTTTTTCCTTTTTTTTAATCCCTAATTTTGCCTGGACCGCCTTTTCAGGTTTTCAGCCCACCGGGAAAATATTCTTTTGTATGCCCCTAATTTTTGCCTAGGCCGCCCTTTCGGGTTTTCAATCCACCGGGACGCTCATTTTTGCCTAAGTCGCCCTTTCGGGTTTTCAACTTACCGAGCTCTTTTCTTTTTCTCTTTTTTCTCTTTTTCTTTTTTTTATATATATTTTTTCTTTTTTTGATTTATGCAATTGACCAAGTTCAAAACTGCCGAGTTTATCCGTTCTCAGGATAGCTGTTGACGCACCCTTCACTTACTCATGAGTTCAGAGAAAATGTGTTTGTTGTTTGTGCTTTCCAAAAGACATGAAAAATATTTATGATTTTGAAAAATATTTTGTTTCAAGTACTACCATCAAAAATAGAAGAAGTTTTTATAAACTGAATAAATGGGAATTCCAAATGAAAGACAACATGCTCAAATTTATTTAAAAGAGTGGTGACCCGCCAATGGCATGGCTCCACAGATCTTACAAAGTTTGGAAAATGGTAAATATAAGGGGAAGGTACATTGAACACAATAACCGCTATTCTCCCTGTCACTTTGAATTCCACTGTCTGGATGCTTCAGATTCAGAGTCTCTTTGACAGCTAAGGTGCCCCAAGTGAGTAAAGGCCAACTCAATGCAGTTACTTTGTCTTTTGATCCTTAATTTTTGCATAGATGGCCCTTTCAGGTTTTCGACCTATCAGGATGATTATTTTTCTGTTTTATGTCTCTAATTTTTGCCTGGACCGCCCTTTCGGGTTTTCGATCCACCGAGACACTCATTTTTGCCTAAGCCGCCTGTCGCGTCGAATTTTGGATATCAAGCTATTGGCTAGCGTTGAATCACTAATTTTAAATCACGACTGAACTTTTAATTTTTCGGGGAAAAAGGAAAAAAGTTCTAAATTACCTTAAAATAAGATTTTGGGTTCGGGAGTCGATTATGCAAGGGGAAGGTATTAGCACCCCTCACATCTGTTGTACTTAACTGGAACCTCTTAGTCGACTTAGGCTTAAAATGTTTTTGACGTTTTGCTTGCGTGCTTGAATATATATATATAAAGGGAAAAAGAAAATATGATAAAAGGAAAAAAAGATAAAGTACGATGAAGGGAAAAGAAGGTTTTTTATTAAAGGGCTTGACAAGATGTGAATCCTGCTCCTACGTATCTCCCGGTAGACGGAGAATTCAAAGTGTACGTAGTTCTTTGGTAGAAAAAGTTTGTATGTTGGTTCGTTTTAATTAAAAAGATTTGAAAACGCACAAAGGCGTAAAACGTTTAAATGATAAAAGAGACGAACGCACATTAAGGCGATGGTAATCGTACAAGGCGTAAAAGCTGAAAAGATAAAAAGACAGACGCACATTAAGGCGATAAACCCGCACAAGGCGTAAAAGGGGAAAAGACAAACGCACATTAAGGCGATAAACTCGCACAAGGTGTAAAAAGACGGACGCACATTAAGGTGAAAACTCGCACAAGGCGTAAAAAGACGGACACACATTAAGGCGAAAACTCGCACAAGGCGTAAAAAGACGGACGCACATTAAGGAGAAAACTCGCACAATGCGTAAAAAGACGGACGCACATTAAGGCGAAAACTCGCACAAGGCGTAAAAAGACGGACGCACATTAAGGCGAAAACTCGCACAAGGCGTAAAAAGACGGATGCACATTAAGGCGAAAACTCGCACAAGGCGTGAAAGAAAGACGAACGCACATTAAGGCGATAAACTCGCACAAGGCGTAAAAGGTTTAAATTGAAAGCGCGCAAAGGCGCGAAAAGTTCGAATTGACCACGAGGGCCAAGAAAAGTTTTTAACTGGTCACGGGGGACCAAAGAAAGGTTCGAATTGGTCACGGGGGACCAAGAAAAGTTCGAATTGGTCACGAGGGACCAAGAAAAGTTCGAATTGGTCACGAGGGACCAAGAAAAGTTGGAATTGGTCACGAGGGACCAAGAAAGGTTGGAATTGGTCACGAGGGACCAAGAAAGGTTCGAATTGGTCACGAGAGACCAAGAAAAGTTCGAATTGGTCACGAGGGACCAAGAAAGGTTCGAATTGGTCACGAGAGACCAAGAAAAGTTCGAATTGGTCACGAGGGACCATGAAAGGTTCGAATTGGTCACGAGGGACCAAGAAAAGTTCGAATTGGTGACGAGGGACCAAGAAAGGTTCGAATTGGTCAGGAGGGACCAAGAAAGGTTCGAATTGGTCACGAGAGACCAAGAAAAGTTCGAATTGGTCACGAGGGACCAAGAAAGGTTCGAATTGGTCACGAGAGACCAAGAAAAGTTCGAATTGGTCACGAGGGACCAAGAAAGGTTCGAATTGGTCACGAGGGACCAAGAAAAGTTCGAATTGGTCACGAGGGACCAAGAAAAGTTCGAATTGGTCACGAGGGACCAAGAAAAGTTCGATTTGGTCACGAGGGACCAAGAAAAGTTAAGCGCGTTGGACGCGTCGAAAATGGAATGACGATTGCCCGAACGACGAGTCATACGTCACACGTTCGTGCAACCGGGGTTTGGGGAGACATACGTCAAGCCATTCCTTTTTCATTCAAGTTTTGTTTTGTCGAAACCCTAAGAAATCTCAAAGGAAACAAAACACTTGGTTAAAAACTTAAAGAAAAGTTGTTGAAAATCACGAACGAATTTGTCGTTCGAGTTTATCAAAAATCATGAACATGGCTTGTTGCTTAAGCTATTGGAACTCAAGAACAAGTGTTATTCAAGTTTGAAAGATGAACAAATCATGAAACTATGCATAAATTTGGAAAATGCACAAGTTTGGCTCAAATTTGAGTTTGGTTTTGAAAAGTGAGCAAGTTCGGCTCAAGTTCATGTTTTGATTGAAAATCATGAACAATGTTATTGTTCAAGTTTAGTTTTGAAAATGATGAACTTGGCTTATTGCTCAAGCTTGATTTTGAAAGTTTAAGAACATAACTTGTCATGCAAGTTACCCAAAATTTATTGCTCAAAACTTGTGGAATTTCCAATATCATGCAAAGCTATTGATATAGTTTGAATCAAAAATGAGTTTTAACCCTCTTAGGTTCTGAACCATTGGTTAGAACCTCAAAAATTTGGCCTTTGGAAGCCTGAGTTCATGTTCTGAGTTCTGTCTACTTCGCAGAGCAACCAGAACTTGGCTCTGCGAAGTCAGGTTCTGATATGGTCGCACTGCGAACATAACTTTGCTCTGCGAAGTATGCGAAAAATTGAACTCAGAAGCTGCTTCTGAACAGAAGTTCAGAAGCTGCTCCTGAGCAAGCTTCAGAACCTAAAGGGGGTTAAAAAGCTTTGCAAATTTTGCAAGAAAAGGTTTAAAACAACACAACTTGGTGTTTTGCAACTTTGAGATTCCTCTTGAGTTTCAAAAGAGGTTTTTTGTGCAAAATGAAATTAAACAAAACAAATGATGCAAATAGCAAATCAAAAGAAAGATAAAGCCTTTAAAATACTTACAGAACTCCTAGCAATGCTTATTGTGCAAGAGATAGGAAGTGGCTTGAATGATTGTAGTTTTGCAAAAGTTGGAGTGTTGGAGTTTTGTGGATGATGATAACACAAGTGCTCCAATTCGTTTTTGCTGTGAGCTGAACTGTTTTTCTACTCTCCCAATGCTGTAATTTTTAGCTCTTGAATGTGTGTTCAGCCCCCTTGATTCAATGTGCATTGCATCCCTTTTATAGGCCCAAAATGCAATCTATGCAATGATGAAAAAATCCCTAGAATCCAGCTGACTCTTGGGCTAAAACCAGGCTAAATGGCTTTGCATTTAATGCTAAAGGATAGAGGTTGCTTTGCCTTGTGCCAAGGGTCAAGACCTTGACTGATTTCAGCCACAAATGCAGCTGATTTTGGATAGCAATGATGAGAAAAAAAATCTGAAAACAGGGCAGCATGCAATTGGGATCTTCTTGGGATCAATCCTTGCAATCTTGAGAGGTCAAGCAATGAAAACGTGCACTGCCATGTACAGAGAGTTGGGGGAAGCAAAAAGGAGCATGTGGGCTGGTGTGAGGGAGGAGAAATACAGCTGAAAACAGGGCAGCACCAAACAGCTTTTTGGGCAAGAAACCACTTGTGTTTGACTGGTTTTGGTGGAGAAAGAAGGGAGAAAAGGGATCAAGCAGCTGGCTGGCAAGCTCAGGGTTAATGATAGGTCAATTGGGAGGGACAAGAGCTGACCAAGGGCAGCCAATTTGCTTGGGCACATGCTAGGTTGGAAGAAAATCCTTCTTACCTCAACCTTTTATGTCACACCTTAATCCTTGCTTTGCTGCATCTAAACAGCCACAATTGGCAATAACAATGATAATAATAATGATAAAGGATAATAACAATAACTATAAATGAAAACAAAAGAGATAAATCAGAGAAATAAAAATCTGCAGAAAATTCGCAGAGTTCGCAGTGCGAAGGTAACTTCGCAGTGCGAACTCCCCTTTTCTTTTTTTTTTTTTTGTATTTTCTTGAAAATAAAACAAAATAAAAACCAATAAATGATAAAAATAATGATGGAAATAACAAAAATGGCAATGTTGATAATAATAAAGATGATAACAATAATAAAGATGAAAAAGATAAAAATATTAGTAATTAAAATAATGAAAATTAATAATAAAATATAATAAAACATGGATAAAAAGATAATAATATTATTAATGAAAAAGACAAATAACAATAGTATTAATAATGATAATATTAATAAAATGATAGTAATGCAAATGGTGATAAGTGTGGATAAAATCCGACAACAAAAAATGAAATAATAAAAAGTAATAATAGATGATGAAATAATAAAAGATAAAATAAAGAAAAAAATGAGTCAAAAAATGGGGTATGACAGATGCCCCTATTTAAGTTTCTTCGCCCCGGAGATTAAAAGTGAAATTTTGAAATTGACGGGTCGAAGAGACTTAAATATAAAGTACACCATTTTTGACTAATTTTTTCTGAATTGAAAATACTATGAATGTATGCATATGCAAATGTTATGAATGCTTGTAATGCAAATATGAATGCTTGCAATGCAAATATGAATGCAAAGACGACAAAGATGACCACACTGGGGATAAACGCTAGTTGCTCGGGTTATTGCCGAACTAGCCACAGGAAACAAAGACAAATGCCAACTGGGGGTTATTGCTGAACTATCACTGGGGAAAGTGGGCAACTAACCACGGGAAACAAAAGGGTAAATGTCAGCTGTTCGGGTTAAATTCCGAACTGCCACTGACGACAAGGAATAAAATGTCAACTGTTCGGGTTGTTGCCGAACTGCCATTGACGACAAGAAAGTAAATGCCAACTGTTCGGGTTGTTGCCGAACTGCCATTGACGACAAGAAAGTAAATGTCAACTGTTCGGGTTGTTGCCGAACTGCCATTGACGACAAGAAAGTAAATGTCAACTGTTCGGGTTGTTGCCGAACTGCCATCGACGACACTGGGGATGCTGCAGACAAACTGCTCATTACAGAACTGCCCCTTCAATTGGGGAGAAAGGATGCACAAGCTGTTCATTAAAGAACTGCCACTTGGCACAACACTGGGGAATATGCACAAGCTGTTCGTTAAAGAACTGCCACTTGGCATAACAAGATAAAAAATGCACAAGCTGTTCGTTTTGAACTGCCACTTGGCATAAAAAGGTGACATCACTGGACCAGACAGACTGGGGATGACACTTGGGGATAGGAAGGTTACAAATCGTTCATGATTGGTCGGCAAGACTCAATGGTGGTTAAAGCAACCATGTATGAATGATATTGTAGTATGTTGTATGCATGAATGCGGATATGCATGAATGTATGATTGTACGGATGTACAAGTGTATGAATGTACGAATGTATAAATGTATAAATGCATGAATGCATGAATGTATGAATGTATGACTTTCACTGGGGATGTTGTGTGAAAGGTTGACTTGCAATGGGGAACACAAACCGTTCGTTAAAGAACTGCCCCTTGGTACAAGCATATGATGAAAGATGCACAAGCCGTTCGTTAAAGAACTACTACTTGGCATAAAAGAGAGGTGCCATCATTGGACTATACAGACTGGGGATGGCACCTGACTGGTTTGGTTGATAAAAGTTTGTTGCGACCTATGAACAAAGGTTGTTCAAGTTATTGAAAGAAAGAAAATGTTTTTGTTATTTTTATTGATTGATTTTTTTGTTTGGTTTGGAAGGACAAGGTCCTTTGCCTACATATCCGAATGGGATCAAAACCGATGTAGTTCAGGCATTTGCCCGACCGATAAACTTGGTGAGACAAGATTAGACCGGTAAAATGAAAAGTGGACCGACATCGCATTGCAAACACTCGGTAATCTTCCTTGGGGATGAGGCCACAGGGGATACATCCAAATATTGGCGGGGTAAAGCCGCGATAACTGGTGAGGAATAAATACCTCATGGGGTGATTGTTAATCCATTGGGGGACATGATCGGATGCCGAGCGAGGTCGGGCTTTGGTTGTAATTGGATGCCGAGCGAGGTCGGGCTTTGGTTGTAATTGGATGCCGAGCGAGGTCGGGCTTTGATTGTAATCGGTTGCCGAGCGAGGTCGGGCTTTGGTTGTAGTTGGATGCCGAGCGAGGTCGGGCTTTGGTTATGTTTGGATGCCGAGCGAGGTCGGGCTTTGTATGATTTGTGGGTGCCAATGAGAATTGGGCTTTTGATGGAAATTGTATTAGTGTGTACCAATGAAAATTGGGCTTTTGATGGAAGTTGTATTTGTATGTGCCAATGAAAATTGGGCTTTTGTTATGATCGGGTGCCAAGCATGGTTGGGCTTTGTGAATTGCTTTTGGGAGTGTCAATGACAATTGGGTTTTTTGTTGGAAATTGTGAGGAATGCCAATGACGACTGGGCTTTTTGTGAATTGTGGGGGGAATGCCAAGCATGGTTGGGCTTTTATTGGTTATGCATGATTTATATGGGATTTGCGCAGGCAATTTTGATGCTCCCATTAATCCAAGATTGTACTAAAAATTTGAAACAATACTAAACACAAAATTTATATCGTACAGTTCAAGTTAAAAACATGTTTATCAATGAACCGACCTAACACACATTTTTGTTAAATAGATGAACAAATTGAATATTAATTGTGAGGGTATTGAACACTCATCCGGCAAGTTTGCCAACATTCCGATCGAGTTATGTGTCCATCTAAACATCGTTTCCAAAAGCATAAAAGCATTGATCACAAGGTCTTTTGAGGGTTGTAATTTGGCTTGGATACAAAAGAAATGTCGTATGTGGGGAAATTGAATTCAAAAGGCCAAGAAGAGGAACATTCCTTCTAATTACACACTTCCTCATTATTCAAACACGACCCTCGGTGATTTACAATTATTTTTGTTTGATCTTGACAACTTTTTTCTCTTCTCTTTGAGATTTCTTGATTTCTTTCTTTTTCTTTTTCTTTTTCTCTCTTTTTTTTTTGTCAAGATCAAATACAAAATTCACCATTTCTTGACTTTCACAACCTCCTTTTTTCAACTTAATCAAAGGTGATACCCTAATTGAATGTTCCTTCCTCTTTTGGCAAGGGACAATAATCATGATGGTTAAGGGTTCAAAAATGAAAGAGAATTATCAGAATTCAATGATGATTTAACCATGAACTGATTTTTTTTGCAAACTCCGGCAATTTCATTAAGCAATTGAGCTTATGAAAGTTGGCAGTTCATAGTTAACAATTCTGATTCGTTAGGCTCAAAGGGGTTAACAAATGCTCACTTCTCACAGGGTGGGCTATTTGTGGTCAAGTGTTTTCACTCATTTCAAAAAAAAATGCCTCGATCATGTCAATGCCTTCATACAATTTAAAACAATATTTAGATTTAACACAAAAGGATTGAGTTAAAACAAAAAATGCCGGTCTCCTGCATATATATAATGATTTTGAGGATTCCTCACATTTCGGCTGGTTCTAAATGGTTCACCGAATAAACATATTAATAACGCAAATTGTATGATATAACTTTTGTACAAAGTACATATTCTCACTCCTAGTTTAATCCTAGAAAAACAGGAAACATGTACCTTAGTTTTGCGCAAATTAATCAAATTTTATCATCACCATGCATCGGTGACTGAATGCTTTGGATCAATCCATATGATGTGATTGAATGCCGATCAAGGTCGGGCTTTGATTGTGGATTGTGTTTGGGAATTGACCATGAAAATTGGGCTTGGGATGGAAATTGGGGAAAAGGCCGCAGCAGCCTGGGGGAAGGTAACCTCGGGTTGAGGTACCGGAATCTTTTGAAGAGTAGTGGGAATAGGGATGAATTCCTCACCAAAGTCGAACGGCATGCCCCATGTACAACCGGGGGGCCTAGTGTTATATGTGCAGGTTGTTTTTGGACGTCGAGCCACTTTCCTTGACGGGGATGTAGTGTTGCGAATAAAATGCGAACACTGATGACTCAATTCGGATTGTAAGAAATCCTTGTGGTAAGAAGGGAAACGAGTTTTGGACTCGAAGACAAATTTGTGCATGATATGAATGATGCTGATGCATGAAAAAGTTTTTTTTTGTTTTTTGGGAGCACATGCTCAAATTGCTAGACAATTGCAAAACTGCCTTTGCAATTCCCTATAAAGTAAAATGATATGCAAAAATTATTTTTATGAATGCGAATGTATGGTATGCAGAGGTATGATATGTATGTTCAAAATTTCCCCCCATCCTCACGTGTAGGCTCTAAAGATGAGATTTTCTAAAAAGGTCCCTAGAGTCATGGATCTCACATGGAATTAAGGTCGTCGATTGCGAACTTCGCAAGACTTCAATGCCTTCCAAGTGAAAATCTCCTCTAGGCGGGGTTTGGCATCCTACCTCACGGACATACGTCAACGCGGGCTTCCGCTCACAACCACCATTCTAACTTAATTTTTTTCTCAAGCTCAGGTAGAGAGCCTCACACGTCCAGCATTAACCCGAACAATGTGGAGTAACATCGCTCAAGTAACAACCCCACAATTGATATATAATATGAATATAAAGCAATATGAAGCATTTAGAAACATAAAGCAAGAGAAGGATATAGGCAATAAAAGCATGCAAGCAAAAAGATAAAAACATTTAGCTTAAAAGCTAACTAGGATAGGCTTGACTCGCCATACACAAAAACAAAGTGTCAGTAACATCCCCAGCGAAGTCGCCATTTTTGTCGCGTCGAATTTCGGATATCAAGCTATTGGCTAGCGTTGAATCACTAATTTTAAATCACGACTGAACTTTTAATTTTTCGGGGAAAAAGGAAAAAAGTTCTAAATTACCTTAAAATAAGATTTTGGGTTCGGGAGTCGATTATGCAAGGGGAAGGTATTAGCACCCCTCACATCCGTTGTACTCAACGGGAACCTCTTAGTCGACTTAGGCTTAAAATGTTTTTGACGTTTTGCTTGCGTGCTTGAATATATATATAAAGGGAAAAAGAAAATATGATAAAAGGAAAAAAAGATAAAGTACGATGAAGGGAAAAGAAGGTTTTTTATTAAAGGGCTTGACAAGATGTGAATCATGCTCCTACGTATCTCCCGGTAGACGGAGAATTCAAAGCGTACGTAGTTCTTTGGTAGAAAAAGTTTGTCTGTTGGTTCGTTTTAATTAAAAAGATTTGAAAACGCACAAAGGCGTAAAACGTTTCAATGATAAAAGAGACGAACGCACATTAAGGCGATGGTAATCGTACAAGGCGTAAAAGCTGAAAAGATAAAAAGACAGACGCACATTAAGGCGATAAACCCGCACAAGGCGTAAAAGGGGAAAAGACAAACGCACATTAAGGCGATAAACTCGCACAAGGCGTAAAAGGTTAAAAAGACAAACGCACATTAAGGCGATAAACTCGCACAAGGCGTAAAAGAAAGACGAACGCACATTAAGGCGAAAACTCGCACAAGGCGTAAAAAGACGGACGCACATTAAGGCGAAAACTCGCACAAGGCGTAAAAAGACGGACGCACATTAAGGCGAAAACTCGCACAAGGCGTAAAAAGACGGACGCACATTAAGGCGAAAACTCGCACAATGCGTAAAAAGACGGACGCACATTAAGGCGAAAACTCGCACAAGGCGTAAAAAGACGGACGCACATTAAGGCGAAAACTCGCACAAGGCGTAAAAAGACGGACGCACATTAAGGCGAAAACTCGCACAAGGCGTGAAAGAAAGATGAACGCACATTAAGGCGATAAACTCGCACAAGGCGTAAAAGGTTTAAATTGAAAGCGCGCAAAGGCGCGAAAAGTTCGAATTGACCACGAGGGCCAAGAAAAGTTTTTAACTGGTCACGGGGGACCAAAGAAAGGTTCGAATTGGTCACGAGGGACCAAGAAAAGTTCGAATTGATCACGAGGGACCAAGAAAGGTTCGAATTGGTCACGAGGGACCAAGAAAGGTTCGAATTGGTCACGAGAGACCAAGAAAAGTTCGAATTGGTCACGAGGGACCAATAAAGGTTCGAATTGGTCACGAGCGACCAAGAAAAATTCGAATTGGTCACGAGGGACCAAGAAAGGTTCGAATTGGTCATGAGGGACCAAGAAAGGTTCGAATTGGTCACGAGGGACCAAGAAAGGTTCGAATTGGTCACGAGAGACCAAGAAAAGTTCGAATTGGTCACGAGGGACCAAGAAAGGTTCGAATTGGTCACGAGAGACCAAGAAAAGTTCGAATTGGTCACGAGGGACCAAGAAAGGTTCGAATTGGTCACGAGGGACCAAGAAAAGTTCGAATTGGTCACGAGGGACCAAGAAAAGTTCGAATTGGTCACGAGGGACCATGAAAAGTTCGATTTGGTCACGAGGGACCAAGAAAAGTTAAGCGCGTTGGACGCGTCGAAAATGGAATGACGATTGTCCGAACGACGAGTCATACATCACGCGTTCGTGCAACCGGGGTTTGGGGAAACATACGTCAAGCCATTCCTTTTTCATTCAAGTTTTGTTTTGTCGAAACCCTAAGAAATCTCAAAGGAAACAAAACACTTGGTTAAAAACTTAAAGAAAAGTTGTTGAAAATCACGAACGAATTTGTCGTTCGAGTTTATCAAAAATCATGAACATGGCTTGTTGCTTAAGCTATTGGAACTCAAGAATAAGTGTTATTCAAGTTTGAAAGATGAACAAATCATGAAAGTATGCATAAATTTGGAAAATGCACAAGTTTGGCTCAAATTTGAGTTTGGTTTTGAAAAGTGAGCAAGTTCGGCTCAAGTTCATGTTTTGATTGAAAATCATGAACAATGTTATTGTTCAAGTTTAGTTTTGAAAATGATGAACTTGGCTTATTGCTCAAGCTTGATTTTGAAAGTTTAAGAACATAACTTGTCATGCAAGTTACCCAAAATTTATTGCTCAAAACTTGTGGAATTTCCAATATCATGCAAAGCTATTGATATGGTTTGAATCAAAAATGAGTTTTAACCCTCTTAGGTTCTGAACCATTGGTTAGAACCTCAAAAATTTGGCCTTTGGAAGCCTGAGTTCATGTTCTGAGTTCTGTCTACTTCGCAGAGCAACCAGAACTTGGCTCTGCGAAGTCAGGTTCTGATATGGTCGCACTGCGAACATAACTTTGCTCTGCGAAGTATGCGAAAAATTGAACTCAGAAGCTGCTTCTGAACAGAAGTTCAGAAGCTGCTCCTGAGCAAGCTTCAGAACCTAAAGGGGGTTAAAAAGCTTTGCAAATTTTGCAAGAAAAGGTTTAAAACAACACAACTTGGTGTTTTGCAACTTTGAGATTCCTCTTGAGTTTCAAAAGAGGTTTTTTGTGCAAAATGAAATTAAACAAAACAAATGATGCAAATAGCAAATCAAAAGAAAGATAAAGCCTTTAAAATACTTACAGAACTCCTAGCAATGCTTATTGTGCAAGAGATAGGAAGTGGCTTGAATGATTGTAGTTTTGCAAAAGTTGGAGTGTTGGAGTTTTGTGGATGATGATAACACAAGTGCTCCAATTCGTTTTTGCTGTGAGCTGAACTGTTTTTCTACTCTCCCAATGCTGTAATTTTTAGCTCTTGAATGTGTGTTCAGCCCCCTTGATTCAATGTGCATTGCATCCCTTTTATAGGCCCAAAATGCAATCTATGCAATGATGAAAAAATCCCTAGAATCCAGCTGACTCTTGGGCTAAAACCAGGCTAAATGGCTTTGCATTTAATGCTAAAGGATAGAGGTTGCTTTGCCTTGTGCCAAGGGTCAAGACCTTGACTGATTTCAGCCACAAATGCAGCTGATTTTGGATAGCAATGATGAGAAAAAAATCTGAAAACAGGGCAGCTTGCAATTGGGATCTTCTTGGGATCAATCCTTGCAATCTTGAGAGGTCAAGCAATGAAAACGTGCACTGCCATGTACAGAGAGTTGGGGGAAGCAAAAAGGAGCATGTGGGCTGGTGTGAGGGAGGAGAAATACAGCTGAAAACAGGGCAGAACCAAACAGCTTTTTGGGCAAGAAACCACTTGTGTTTGACTGGTTTTGGTGGAGAAAGAAGGGAGAAAAGGGATCAAGCAGCTGGCTGGCAAGCTCAGGGTTAATGATAGGTCAATTGGGAGGGACAAGAGCTGACCAAGGGCAGCCAATTTGCTTGAGCACATGCTAGGTTGGAAGAAAATCCTTCTTACCTCAACCTTTAATGTCACACCTTAATCCTTGCTTTGCTGCATCTAAACAGCCACAATTGGCAATAACAATGATAATAATAATGATAAAGGATAATAACAATAACTATAAATGAAAACAAAAGAGATAAATAAGAGAAATAAAAATCTGCAGAAAAATTCGCAGAGTTCGCAGTGCGAAGGTAACTTCGCAGTGCGAACTCCCCTTTTCTTTTTTTTTTTTTTTCATTTTCTTGAAAATAAAACAAAATAAAAACCAATAAATGATAAAAATAATGATGGAAATAACAAAAATGGAAATGTTGATAATAATAAAGATGATAACAATAATAAAGATGAAAAAGATAAAAATATTAGTAATTAAAATAATGAAAATTAATAATAAAATATAATAAAACATGGATAAAAAGATAATAATATTATTAATGAAAAAGACAAATAACAATAGTATTAATAATGATAATATTAATAAAATGATAGTAATGCAAATGGTGATAAGTGTGGATAAAATCCAACAACAAAAAATGAAATAATAAAAAGTAATAATAAATGATGAAATAATAAAAGATAAAATAAAGAAAAAAATGAGTCAAAAAATGGGGTATGACACCGCCCTTTCGGGTTTTCGACTTACCGAGCTGTTCTTTTATTTTTTAGACAAAGTATTTATTGACTGCATCGGCATTCACAGGACAAGGAAGCTCGTCACCATCCATAGTCGTAAGAGTCAATGTGCCACCGGAGAAAGCTCTCTTGGCGACATATGGACATTCATTGTTAGGCGTCCACTTGCCCCTGGAATCGGGTTGGAAAGATAAAACCTTCCTGAGCACAAGATCTCCTTCTTGAAACACACGGGAACGAACCTTCTTGTCAAAAGCTTGCTTCATCCTCTTTTGATATAACTGTCCGTGACACAAGGCATTCATGCGCTTCTCTTCAATCAAGTTCAACTGATCATATTTGTTTTGGCACCATTCAGCCTCTGACAACTTGGCCTCCATTAGAACTCTCATTGATGGAATCTCAACCTCCGCAGGGAGTACTGCTTCCATGCCATATACCAAAGAAAAGGGGGTTGCCCCTGTTGAGGTATGCACTGAAGTACGATATCCATGTAAAGCATATGGTAACATCTCATGCCAGTCCTTGTAGGTGACCACCATCTTCTGTACTATCTTCTTGATGTTCTTGTTTGCAGCCTCAACTGCACCATTCATCTGAGGTCTGTAAGGAGAAGAATTATGATGCTCGATCTTGAACTCCTCGCACAACTCTTTCATCATCTTGTTGTTCAAGTTTGTTTCATTATCCGTGATGATTCTACTAGGCACACCGTAACGGCAGATGATCTGGTTCTTGATGAAATAGACCACCACTTGCTTGGTCACATTTGCATAAGATGCTGCTTCGACCCACTTGGTGAAGTAATCAATAGTCACTAGAATGAACCGATGCCCATTTGAAGCCTTCAGTTCGATTCTACCAATCATGTCGATGCCCCACATAGAGAAAGGCCAAGGAGAAGAAAGAACATTAAGCGTAGTTGGCGGTACATGAATTCTGTCAGCATAAATCTAACATTTGTGACATTTCCTGGCATGCTTGTAACAATCTGTCTCCATTGTCATCCAATAATAACCTGCTCTCAACAACTTCATAGCCATTGCATGTCCATTGGAGTGAGTTCCGAAGGAGCCTTCATGTATCTCGTGCATCAATAGCTCTGCTTCCTGTTTATCTACACACCTAAGTAATACCATGTCGAAGTTTCTTTTGTACAAAACATCACCATTCAGAAAGAAATTACCAGACAATCTTCTCAAAGTCTTCTTGTCTTTGTTGGACGCTCCGGGTGGATACTCTTGACTCTGGAGGAAACACTTGATATCATGAAACCATGGCTTATCGTCCACAACTTCTTCGACTGCAAACACATGAGCAGGCCTCTCGAGACATTGAATTCTGATCATTGGCATGTCATTCTGATGGCTCACTTCATACATGGAAGACAAAGTTGCTAAAGCATCCGCCATTTGGTTCTCATCACGAGGGATGTGGTGAAGCCCCACTTTGTTGAAGAAGGTCAACAAACGCCTTGCATAGTCTTTGTAAGGAATCAAGCCGGGATGGCGAGTTTCCCATTCTCCTTTGATTTGATTGATTACAAGTGCTGAATCCCCATATATGTCGAGGTTTTTGATTCTCAAGTCAATGGCTTCTTCAATACCCAGGATACACGCTTCATATTCTGCCATATTGTTTGTGCAATCGAACTGCAACCTTGCAGCGAAAGGGAGATGATTGCCTTCAGGAGTGACAATGACTGCCCCAATTCCATTACCTTAGACATTCACAGCTCCATCGAATATCAAACCCCATCTAGACTCGGGGTCTGGACCTTCTTCGGGCAACAGTTCATCACAATCCTTTATCTTCAAATACATGATCTCTTCATCAGGAAAGTCGAACTTGATAGGTTGGTAATCTTCAATTGGTTGGTGAGCCAAATGATCTACGAGAATACTACCTTTGATTGCCTTCTGAGTGCGGTATTCAATATCATACTCAAACAACAACATCTGCCAACGAGCAATTCTTCCTGTTAAAGCGGGTTTCTCAAAGATATACTTGATTGGGTCCATTTTGGATATCAATCAAGTGGTGTGGTTAATCATGTAATGATGAAGACGCTTAGCAGCCCAGGCTAGTGCACAACAATTTTTCTCAAGTAGGGAGTACCGAGTTTCACAATCTGTGAACTTCTTGCTCAAATAGTAAATATTATGCTCTTTCCTTCTGGTCTCATCCTGTTGTCCGAGCACACATCCCATAGAGTCTAACACAGTCAAGTACATAATCAGAGGTCTTCCTTCAACTGGAGGGATAAGAATTGGAGGTTCTAGCAGATAATCCTTGATACTGTCAAAGGCCTTTTGGCAGTCTTCTGTCCAAACAACACTTTGATCCTTTCGAAGCAGCTTGAATATGGGTCCGCACGTGGCTGTCATATGTGAGATGAAACGGGAGATGTAATTCAAGCGTCCAAGAAATCCTCTCACTTGTTTCTCTGTTTGCGGGGCAGACATTTCTCTGATGGCTCTGACTTTGTCGGGATCTACCTCGATACCTTTCTGACTAACAACGAACCCCAAGAGTTTTCCAAATCTAACGCCAAAATTACATTTGTTGAGATTCAGACGAAGTTGATATTTTCTCAGCCGTTGAAACATCTTCAGCAAATACTCAACATGTTCTTCTTCAGTGCCCGATTTGACAATCATATCATCTACATACACTTCCATCTCCTTGTGCATCATGTCATGAAAGAGAGTGGTTATGCCTCTTTGGTAAGTGGCACCTGCATTTATCAACCCGAAAGGCATTACCCTGTAACAAAAGGTGCTCCGAGGCGTGATGAAGGATGTCTTTTCTCTATCTTCAATTGCCATCTTAATCTGATTGTATCCGGAGAAACCGTCCATGAAGGAGAAAACCTTGGACTTAGCAGTACTATCAACCAATACATCAATGTGAGGTAGAGGGAAATCATCCTTCGGACTAGCCTTGTTCAAATCTTGGTAATCAACACACATCCTGACTTTGTCATCTTTCTTTGGAACAGGCACTATGTTGGCCAATCATTGAGCATACTCCGATGTGACAAGAAAACCGACATCAATTTGCTTCTGTATTTCCTCCTTGATCTTGAGAGCCATGTCGGGGAGAGTTCTTCTCAGTTTCTGCTTGACTGGTGAGCATTCAGGTTTCAAAGGCAAACGGTGCTCTACAATACGGGGATCTAAACCGGGCATATCCTGGTATGACCATGCGAACACGTCAGCATATTCTTTGAGTAGTTCGATCACCTTTTGTTTGACAGTCACTTCAAGCGATGCCCCGATCTTGATTTCCTTCTTATCTTCCTCAGTTCCCAAGTTGATCACCTCCACTACTTCTTCATGAGGTTGAATGGTTTTCTTCTCGTATTCTAGTAACCGAGCAATTTCATCTGGAATTTCCTCATTCTCCTCCTCTTCGGCTTCGTAGACAGGAAACTCGAAGTTGGGAGAGAACGCAGGGTTATTGTGTTCAACAGGCTCATTGATGTCTAGTCTGCATATGATTGATGATTGATTTTAGAAAATGAGTGAAAAATGCAGACTTTTTGAAATTGGTTGAAAAAAAAAAATATTTTTGGGTTTTTTGTGTTACCATTTTCCAAAAAAGAACAATAAATATAAATATTGGGATAAACCACATTTTCCATTAATAAAGATAGTGCTTGAAACAAAATAACCCTACATGATTGCACTTTCGCCCTGGGCAAGACGAAAGGATCTTTTTGAAAAAACAGAAAAAACAAAAACATATTACTTTGACGCGTGAATTACGGAAGGGATGTCAACCGCGTCCCAATTACGAACAAGCCCTCCAGGTGTAACAAAAGCAGGTACTATCTCTTCAGAATCATCCTCTAAGACAGCATTGACTTCAGGCGGGGCGTTGATGAACCCGGCGCTATAAAAGGTACTACCGATGGAGTTCAAACCGACACTGCTCTTAGAGGAACCTGCAAAGGAAGCAAAACCCAGTCCTTCACGATTCTTGTTTTCTGGTAACTGTACTAATTCTCCCCATCCCGCAGCTATTCCTTCTTGCACCACCTTCTGTGCATCTTTCAAAGAAGCGATGGATGATCCACTCCTCTTTGCCTCTTTACCCTCTATAGTTAAACCTTGGAAATGTGTCCCCTCTGTATCATCAGCGCCAATGAAAGAAAAGCCGACAAGTGACTTACCAACATGGCTTCTTCTCCACCCACAGTGATTAACCTTCCGTTCTTGACGAACTTCAGCTTCTGATGTAGTGTTGATGTTACAGCCCCTGCCTCATGGATCCATGGCCTTCCTAAAAGGCAACTGTATGCAGCCCGAATATCCATCACCTGTAATGTAATCTGAAAAACAGAAGGTCCAATTGTAATAGGCAGATCCACTTCCTCAATGACAGACTTCCTAAAGCCGTCGAAAGCTTTAACAACCACCCCTCTTCTTCTCATGGGGGTCCCTTGGTAGGAGAGCTGGTCGAGAGTTGTCTTGGCCATTACATTCAAAGAAGAACCAGTGTCCACAAGTACATTAGATAAAGCATCAGACTTGCAATTCACTGATATATGTAATGCCAGATTATGATTTCTTCCCTCCTCCGGGAGTTCTTCATCACTAAAACTCAGATTGTTGCAAGCGGTGATATTTCCTACTATCCGGTCCAACTGATTAACCGTTACATCTTTCTCCACAAATGCTTGATCCAACACCTTCATCAAAGCCTCACGATGCGCTTCAGAATTCAACAGCAACGACATAATATATATCTTGGAGGGGGTTTGTAGCAACTGGTCAACCACTTTGTACTCGCTCTTCTTGATCAATTTCAATACTTCATCATGATCAGAGTTCCCGTTGGCCCCACTAGATTGGCCCACATCCTTGTTTGCACTAGGATCATTCATTGGCACTTGTTCAATTACTGGATCACTTACTTTCTTCGGAAACACTGTTGGGATGACACGCCCATTCCTCAGTATCTTGCTATCACTGGCAATATTGTCTACAGAAGTTAGAGAGGGTAAAGGTACCTCTTGTCCATTTTCCAACATCGTGGCATTGTATTTGTACCGGACCGCTTTCTGAGATGTATACGGTACAGGTCCCGGCAAACAGATCACCAGAGGAGTAATGGCTGGCTTCTCGCTGTTATAGGCTATCTCCACCCGTTTGAATTTAGGAGTGATGACACACACCTCCTTATCCTTCTTTGTGATGATCAACTCCCTTCTATCTACTAGTCCTTGTATATCATCTTGCACCTTTTGATATCCTCTTGGATCTACAAGACACACTTCACATGCTGCATGGTTGTGATCAAACAAATCCACCTCACACATCTTAATATGTATCGAAACTAGAGGGGTCCGAACATGTTGGACATTAAGAATGACGCCATCTTCACAACAGTCATGTATCATATTAACAGATGGTCCATGGTTCGGCAGAGGGTTTGCCTGAACGTTCGGGTTCTGGTCTCTGAAAGACAGGATGTTGGCTCGGACCAACTTCTGCACCTCATTCTTCAAAGGATAGCAGCTCTCAGTATCATGGCCTAGGGCCCCTTGGTGAAAAGCACAGGTAAGCTCGGGTCGGAACCAGGCTGGTGGTGTTGCTGGCACAGGAGGAGGAGGTTTTGTCTTTACTAGGTCTTTAGCAAGCAAGGCTGGTAGTAATTCTGCATATTTCATGGGAATGGGGTCGAAGGTTGTTCTTTGGCGGTATTGTGAGTTGTATGGTTGTAGAGGAGTTTGTGGACGATTTTGTTGTTGTGGATGGTATTGTTGGGGAGGTTGTTGGTATGGGTATTGTGGTCTTTGTTGTTGAAAGTGTGGTTGATATCCTGGGTTTGGGACGGCTGATGCGACATTCGCAACTTGTCGGTATGGTGTGTAGCCTTGTTGGGGCCTGCCATGAGCTACCATTCCCACTTCTTGCTCCTTCTTCTTTACAAAATGGTTCCCGAACTTCTTAGTACCACTAGCAGCAGGGATACTTTCCTTGGTCAATCGTCCTTCTCGGACACCTTCCTCCAAACGTACTCCCATGTTAACCATCTCAGTAAAGTCTGTCGGCGCACTCGCGACCATTTTCTCATAGTAGAATTGACCAAGGGTCTTCAAGAAGATTTTGGTCATCTCTTTCTCTTCTAAAGGCGGGACAATTTGAGCAGCCACTTCCCTCCATCGTTGGGCATACTCTTTGAATGTTTCTTTATCCTTCTGAGTCATGGCACGAAGCTGATCCCGATCCGGGGCCATGTCCAGGTTATACTTGTATTGGCGGATAAAAGCCTCGCTAAGATTGTTGAAAGTGCAGATGCTAGCACTGTCAAGGTTCATGTACCATTTCAAAGCAGCACCAGTCAGACTGTCCTGAAAGAAGTGGATAAGAAGCTTGTGGTTGTCAGTGTACATAGACATCTTTCTCGCATACATCACTAGATGGCTGCGTGTACATGTATTCCCCTTGTACTTCTCAAAGTCAGGGACCTTGAATTTGTGTGGTATTGTGACATTAGGAACCAAGCAGAGTTCGCGGGCATCTCTCCCAAACAGGTCTTTTCCCCGGAGAGCTTCAACTTCCCGTTGCATCCCGTCAAATTTCTCCTGAAGTTCATCCATCTTGTCAAAAGCTCCAACACTTTCAGCATGAAAGATAGGCTCGGCCTCTTGTTGAACGGTGTGGATAAGAGGTGCTGAATATGTCATCGCGGCTTGAGGGAAAGACGGGCCGGGTTGAGAAACCGGTGTTGATTGTTGAGCAAAGGGAGGTGGAATTTCGGACATACCAAGTTGGAAACTTCCACTAACTGGGGGTGGCATTCCCCATGAGCAACCTGGAGGCATAAACAAAGGTTGAGAAGGAGCCGTGGATAGTGGAGTAGTGCTTATGAATGGTTGTTCCACAACGGCAGCGGCGAATTGAGAACCATGAGCCGACAATAGTGTACTCATCATAGCTGTTAATCTATCCATCCCCTCTCGCAGACTAGCAACCTCCTCTCGAAGATTCTGATTTTCCTGCTCGACAAGATCCATCCTCTTCTTCTGATTAGCTCGAGTGTTGTAAACACGGGTAGGCTTGCGAAGAATTCGTCGGGCCACTGTGGTAGGCAGGTAAACTGTAACACCCATACTAAATTATCTAGAATATTTAGCATGTGTATTATTCTGATACCGGATACATTAAAATTTTCAATAATAATATTAATACATACAACTGAAAGAGTACAAGTTGGCTCGTTTATACAGTTATCCAAAATAGCATAGAATACACTTTCATAAACATATAAAGTCTGACAACCTCCTGAGCTTGTCCATGACGAGCAACTGCACTCTATCCAGCGTCTTCCTGAAGAACTTCACCTGAAAACCACTTGCTTACCTGTAAACCTGCACCAGAAGGATTGGGATGAGACATAATGTCTCAGTGAGCTCCAGCCCAACCTACTGTTGGCAACCATGGGGAAAACCTAGGGTCGCCGTGCCTACTCTTGGCAATCTTGGGGATACCTACGATCGCCATCATTCTTTACATATTTCGCGATCATGGGAAAACTAGGATGGCTACATGTCTTTATCTTATGTTGAACTTTTGTCTAGTTTCATACTTAGTGATCTGGGGACATCCTACGATCACTTTCTGTTCACTATTGACTACTTTACTTATCTCTTAGTATACAATACATATACATAATCATATTCATATTCATATTCATCTTTTTCATAACATAAAGTTAGAAGTTAGCGTTGAACAAACATTACATTATCTTGGTTCATTTTACGGAGTGCATCCGGGTGGAGTAACCCCGAAGTACATCTCCCATCATACCGGTGAAATTCCTATCATATCACGCTAACACCGGACTCCTCTTATCGTTGTGTGGACAACTCTCTCGATGAAGTCCCATCCGGCGTATCCCGGAGTCTGCTGAACACAACTTAACTTACATGTAGACAACCCTCTCGGAGAAGTCCCATCCGGCGTATCCCGGAGCCTGCTGGACATGTTTAATCTTTTAACTTACGTGTGGACAATCCTCTCGGAGAAGTCCCATCCGGCATAATCCGGAGCCTGTTGGACACATTAAACATAATCTTATAAACTTACGTGTGGGTAGCCCTTTCGGAGAAATCCCATCCGGCATAATCCGGAGTCTGATGAACACGTATAATCTTTATCATTAAGTTCTTAACTTGAGTTCATATATATATCTAATACGTTTCATATTCTTGTGCATATCTAATACATTCTTTAAGTAATCATTCTTTGTGCATACGCACTATTGTTTGAGGGCATCTTAAGCTTGCTATCCTAGGTGCATTCTCATTCTCATTATCCTATCTTAGGTACTTGTAAGTACGTCTGGTACTTTAATATAAGCTTTTGCATATTAATGCATTTCCTCAGGGGATAGATCTTCTAGTACTTAATGATGACACATTGCCATTACATGTTGTTATTGAGTCTGAAGCATTATTAGATAGCCAGAAGGTGCAAAAGCAGAAAAACAACATTATCCTGAAAACAATGCCATCGTGACACGATTTGGAAATCGTGTCACGATTTTCTACCCAGAAATGGTGGCAAGTTCTGCCTATAAAATCGTGACACGGTTGCAAAATCGTGACACGATTTTGCGTGCAGTTAGACAACATAGAGCAAGTTCAAAACATGATTTTCACCATTCTTGGCTTATCTAAGCATACCCAGACATCATAACAGCTTAAGGAATGAATTTCTATTGCATATTGATAGATTACAACATGATTGATCAAGGAATTACAAGCAGAATGGAATTAGGGCACTAAATTTGCAAACTTGCTCAAAATACTAGAAACACTTAAACTTACTCATAGTGGGTTCTAAAACCCTAGGGAGCTCACCTCAATCATTGCTTTACTTCCTTGCCAAGTTTTCCCTTCAAATCCTAGCTTGATCTCTTCTTCCCTTTATTCCTTCTCCAACCCTAGCTTTGGTCTTTCTTTCCTTCTTTGTTTCATTTCTCTTTCTTGCTTCATCCTCCCAAATTGGTGCTTGCTTGGTTTGTCTAAAGATTAAGAGTTGGGAGATGAAGTTTTTGATAATTAGTGGAGAAGAAGGGGAGATGGCGTGAGAGAAGAGGAAGAATGGAAGGAATGAAATGGAAATATCTTGTTTTCCCCCTTATAAAATCCTCTCTTTCAAATATTATTACAACTTTGCCATTGCTTCCATTTTACTCCTCAATCATCGATAAAAGTTACGTCTAAGCGGGATATTACACTTGCCATATAAATAAATCCATTAACTGACAATTTACCAAATTACCCTTTGCTTAAAACATTTCTGATACATCGTCTCAATACTGATAAATATTCAAGTCTTAAGCGGGATATTACAATCTACCCCCTTTCGTCCCCGAAATTCAAACTCCTCTTGAAATCACGCATTAAAAGATTCTTAATACTTGTTTCCCTATTAGCCAACTCTCTGCTCAACTTGATTATCGGAATCCCATGGTTTCTAACTCTATAAGTCAAAAGTACTCGACAATCTTTTCTTTAACTGAAAGGCTTGATGTATATTACATAACTCTTACGTAATAGGATATGTGGTTGTCTGAACCATCTTATCCGATTCACTTGACTATGTTCCTTGTTCGGCTCACTTATTACAATTCCAACTTAAGGTTACTAAATCTCAAATACTTTACTAGATAATCTTATCCTCCTCAATTATTCTCACTCTTCAGGGGTTTATTGCACTGCAACTAATTCCAATGAATTCTTATCTTTATCTTTCGTCTCATACGACGACATCTTACTCATAGACCTATATCATACCTTTCCATATAGAATCATTCTTACACCGAACATCTGATATAGTGTACGCACATGCAAAAGCAAGGATTATTCCAACTTCATTATTATTCCAAGTACAAGCAGGAGTTTCACCTCTAGCACCTGCTCCTTTCTTCCTGACATCCCGATGTGCTACTTATCACAATCGCAATCATTACCCTCACTATGAAATTCTCAAGGATTTGCGGAATTCTTACAGATTACTCGTACTCCGCTTCAGCTAGTCTACGACGTCAACGCGCATCTTAATAACTTAGGAATTCATTCTTCATACTGGGAGTTTGGTAATCTCCCATCGTTCTTATCATTACTTATCTCGAGTTCTAGCCGTAGCGTAAATATTTCTACACCGATAATCCAAAACTCATAGGAGTTTAGCTTAAGTGATGAGTGGTATAAGTCGTCTCACATATTATTATATGGTATATTTCATAGCATATAATTCACATACACAAACGAGCACGTGTACACTACTAATGGGTACACTGCACGTCGTATCATCTTTGTCCAACTAACGGGACATCGTTCTTGATCTTAACATATTTGAGACACTACCACATCAATTGTGAATCTTTTCTTACTCTTAACTCATTTTGTAACATCCGGGATTTGCCTTTCAACTGGCTTGCCAGGTTTGCCCCGCCAATGTTACCCATGTTTATTTCTTGAGTATTCAACAACCCGTAAATTATTGTTACATTCTATCGGCATCACAAACTTATTTCTCATTCTGGACGTCGAGTTCAAGATCCTTGTTTTCAATAGAAAACTCTACTTGATTGCTACCAAAAATAGCACACTTAGTCTTTAATCCTTTAGTCATAACCTGAAATTACGTAGCCCTTTACTGTGGTCTACGAGTGAATTTTAATCTGCATAAAAGTTCTCCTTCCTTTACTGGTGAACATTAAGTTCAAGACTCTCCGAACTCTTCAGCTAAGATATATTGACATGACATTGGTACAACATGAAATTAAACTCATTCGCCACTGCATTGTCGCTTCTGACCAATGCTTCGATTCCATACATATTACTTTGCAACCACAACCTTTACTGTTGTTGCCTCATGAATAATTCTTTCTTGGCTGAACTTACTCTTCAAGTCTACTTGAAATTATGGAGCTAAAATAGCTGGGTTACCTTACTAACGGTGACTTCATTCACTTAAGACTCAACCTAGTAGGAACACATCCTTCTTATATCTTACCACATACTCTTAAACTATTTCGATATTCCTTTTCTCGTGGGTTTCGAGGTTTGAAGTATCCCTCAACTTAACTTCCAAAAATTTCTATTAGAACTTGTGATATGTTCAAGTCGTCTCTACTTACTGCTATTCTGTGTTATAAGAATTAAGCACTTAACACCTTCTCGTTCCCTAAGCTTTAGCTTAGCATTGTTCATTAATTCATCCTGGGATTACTACTCCGCTGCGCAACTCTGATTCTTAACAATTCTAGTTAGAATTTGAGCAATACACCACTATTGCCAAATAAAATTTCCTTGGCCAATCCTTTTTACTTTATCACTTTGTAGTTACCGTAACAAAACCATCTAACGTTATTGTTTTCTCTTGTGGCTTAAACCATTTGCTTAACCTACAGATTGATCATCACCTGACTTTGTGTTTCCTTTCGGACATAAACCATATACTCACTTTCACAATAATACGCCAAAACTTGTAAACAGTTTTCAGCAACTGTTACGAGCTCAACAATGCTCCTGTCAAACAGCTTATACTTTGGTTCTGACTTTACTCTCCATATACTGAATTCTGTAACCATCTCTTGGTCAGCTTATCATGTATAATCATTAAAACATTGTAGAAACCCTACTGAAAACATGCCTGAGGCAACTTAAGTTCACACACAATCACTTGTGGCAACTTCTAAAAACGACTTATGGTTTCTGGAGATTCACGTCTTTCATACACTGATGGTTCGAGTCCCGTTACCTTCCCTTTTTAATCTTATCCGCAAGGATTTCATACTTATACTCTTTTCCGAGACAACTTCGGTCTCTATGATCTTACCAAATCTCTTAGGTTACCTTTCGAGTTCCTCCAGTTAACTGATCTTGACTTCAAAACCTTATCATTACCTTTTGATTCATTTAGCAACTCGTTACTGCATTCACAACTCAAAATTTGATCTTAATATCTGAATAGTTCCGCATATAGTCGAACAATCCGAAATCTATATCTTATTACCGCCCTTGGAAACTCATCGACACAAGGTGATCTCTTTCAGCTTCTAGAATATTTGTGGAAGGAAACTCTTCAGTTGAAAACATATAACTCCTTAACATTAACCACAATCTTAACCTTTCATATTTAAGACGATCCTCCGTATAATAAAGTCTCACATAATTCCTCGGCTAAGATTCCGAGTATCCTTCAAAACTGGTCTACTTTAATCTTGTGTTATCTTGAACTTACCTTCTTCATCCAATCAAGAAAATTCAACTTTATTCGTCCATCAGTTCACTAAATTCCAACAACTTATTGTTCAATATCCATCTTTCATTGTGTAAAATTCCAGTTAACTTTAGCTTATTTCCAATCTCTTTACTAATAGAACACATCGGAATATCTGATTCACGCTTCGATATGCAACAGGTCTTATTATCACCACTTAATCATCCATCTTAGTTCTTAGGTTGCATGCCATCTTTTCTTCTTAATTCACAAATCTGACATTTACGGTTCGGGAGATGCGGCTGATCTGATGGGGTTAAACTTACTTGCGATTCACGCCCAAGGGCCACACTTGAGTGGTTAGTTTCATCTGTCCAAATAATTCTCTTAGCCGTTTGGACATTACAATCTCATCCAACTGGATTCTCCAGCACTCTATCCTTGCTGGGAGTCTAGAGGTTTCAAAACCGACCGATAATTCCTCATTTCGAGTCTCTAGGTTTGGTACCACAATTCCTTAACTCTGTACTCAAAATTGATACTTAATCCACACCTCACTTTAACTTCTCAATCTGCGGTTCCCGTCAAGGTTCCACATCATTCCTTAGAGTATCCCATAATTCCTTAATCCTTATGTCTTCCACAGACGAGGCATCGTCCAACGACGCGTCCAATTGGGTTGAGGTGCTTCACCTTACTCTTAAGTATCTCTTATGTTTCTGAAGCCTTGCCACTAACAGGCTTCGTTACTTTATAGTTTGATGGCCATAATTTGGCATTGGTTACTCCTTTGCTAATTCCTGTCTTAAAATTTAGACGCCATAAACTTCGCTCTTCTTACACTTCATTCCTCCTTGGTCACATTCAGTTCTCGAACATATATCCTAACTGTCATATACTAGATTGAGTTGATCAAGCTCAACTAGATGTGACCTTTAGAACTATATCCGGAACCCAATGATCCCACTACTTTTATTGAATCTTTAATGACCCAAGGCACGGTCTGAATCGACCTGCTCTGATACCAATTGTAACACCCATACTAAATTATCTAGAATATTTAGCATGTGTATTATTCTGATACCGGATACATTAAAATTTTCAATAATAATATTAATACATACAACTGAAAGAGTACAAGTTGGCTCGTTTATACAGTTATCCAAAATAGCATAGAATACACTTTCATAAACATATAAAGTCTGACAACCTCCTGAGCTTGTCCATGACGAGCAACTGTACTCCATCCAGCGTCTTCCTGAAGAACTTCACCTGAAAACCACTTGCTTACCTGTAAACCTGCACCAGAAGGATTGGGATGAGACATAATGTCTCAGTGAGCTCCAGCCCAACCTACTATTGGCAACCACGGGGGCAACCTAGGGTCGCCGTGCCTACTCTTGGCAATCTTGGGGATACCTACGATCGCCATCATTTTCTACATATTTCGCGATCATGGGAAAACTAGGATGGCTACATGTCTTTATCTTATGTTGAACTTTTGTCTAGTTTCATACTTAGTGATCTGGGGACATCCTACGATCACTTTCTGTTCACTATTGACTACTTTACTTATCTCTTAGTATACAATACGTATACATAATCATATTCATATTCATATTCATCTTTTTCATAACATAAAGTTAGAAGTTAGCGTTGAACAAACATTACATTATCTTGGTTCATTTTACGGAGTGCATCCGGGTGGAGTAACCCCGAAGTACATCTCCCATCATACCGGTGAAATTCCTATCATATCAGGCTAACACCGGACTCCTCTTATCGTTGTGTGGACAACTCTCTCGATGAAGTCTCATCCGACGTATCCCGGAGCCTGCTGGACATGTTTAATCTTTTAACTTACGTGTGGACAATCCTCTCGGAGATGTCCCATCCGGCATAATCCGGAGCTTGCTGGACACGTTAAACATAATCTTATAAACTTACGTGTGGATAGCCCTTTCGGAGAAATCCCATCCGGCATAATCCGGAGTCTGATGAACACGTATAATCTTTATCATTAAGTTCTTAACTTGAGTTCATATATATATCTAATACGTTTCATATTCTTGTGCATATCTAATACATTCTTTAAGTAATCATTCTTTGTGCATACACACTATTGTTTGAGTGCATCTTAAGCTTGCTATCCTAGGTGCATTCTCATTCTCATTATCCTATCTTAGGTACTTGTAAGTACGTCTGGTACTTTACTATAAGCTTTTGCATACCAATGCGTTTCCTTAGGGAATAGATCTTCTAGTACTTAATGATGACACATTGCCATTGCATGTTGAGTCTGAAGCATTATTAGATAGCCAGAAGGTGCAAAAGCAGAAAAACAACATTATCCTGAAAACAGTGCCATCGTGACACGATTTGGAAATCGTGTCACGATTTTCTACCCAGAAATGGTGGCAAGTTCTGCCTATAAAATCGTGACACGGTTGCAAAATCGTGACACGATTTTGCGTGCAGTTAGACAGCATAGAGCAAGTTCAAAACGTGATTTTCACCATTCTTGGCTTATCTAAGCATACCCAGACATCATAACAGCTTAAGGAATGAATTTCTATTGCATATTGATAGATTACAACATGATTGATCAAGGAATTACAAGCAGAATGGAATTAGGGCACTAAATTTGCAAACTTGCTCAAAATACTAGAAACACTTAAACTTACTCATAGTGGGTTCTAAAACCCTAGGGAGCTCACCTCAATCATTGCTTTGCTTCCTTGCCAAGTTTTCCCTTCAAATCCTAGCTTGATCTCTTCTTCCCTTTATTCCTTCTCCAACCCTAGCTTTGGTCTTTCTTTCCTTCTTTGTTTCATTTCTCTTTCTTGCTTCAACCTCCCAAATTGGTGCTTGCTTGGTTTGTCTAAAGATTAAGAGTTGGGAGATGAAGTTTTTGATAATTAGTGGAGATGAAGGGGAGATGGCGTGAGAGAAGAGGAAGAATGGAAGGAATGAAATGGAAATATCTTGTTTTCCCCCTTATAAAATCCTCTCTTTCAAATATTATTACAACTTTGCCATTGCTTCCATTTTACTCCTCAATCATCGATAAAAGTTACGTCTAAGCGGGATATTACACTTGCCATATAAATAAATCCATTAACTGACAATTTACCAAATTACCCTTTGCTTAAAACATTTCTGATACATCGTCTCAATACTGATAAATATTTAAGTCTTAAGTGGGATATTACATAAACCTTTTGTAGAAAAACAAAACGTGAGACTCGTTTTCTGAGACCATGAATCCGACATGATGCGTGATTATGCTTATGCAAAAAGAAAAATTTGTTATCGAAGGACTTGTCGAAGTAATTGTAAACATCATAATTTGAACATTTCACTTAAGCATTGAAACATTACAAAATAGTTTTTTTTTTGACAAGTTAAAAGATTTTGGAAGCTAAAATCTAAACATAAAATCCTAAAGACTTCAGCTCAAGCTCCTGGAGTAGGTGGGTCCTCGGAATTTGAATGTGCACGAGAGAATGAATCCATAAACCTCTTCTTCCTTTTAGAATCTTGGCTGAGCAATGCATCCTTTTGCCGAAGTAAGTCATCCTTCTCAATCATCCTCTGATTTTGGATGAAAAGCTTATGATCCTTCTGTGCTAGCTTTCCTTTCAAGGTCTCGTGTTCACGCTCAACCTCTTGGTATCTCCTCTTCCAAGTCTCCTTTTCTTGCCTTTCCTTGGTTAATTGCTCATGAAATTCTTCCTTGGTGTCAAAGGGTATGGGCAAAGATGATGGTGGGATGGTGGAGGAAAAGTATCTGGGTAAATGGTAAGGTAGGCCAAAGCTCATGGTTCTATCAATAACCCACTGAGTATAAGATTCGTGCACATAATCTAATTTCTTCCCCAACTGGCTTCTGCTGAGTCTGCGGATGGCACTCCAAGCTTGTGCGAACCTTTCTCTTTTGTTTGAGTGATCTTCATGGTTAAGATAGAACTCATTAGTTAAGGCAAGGTTGTTTGGTTTAGTTTTCATTGGGTAACCAAATTGTCGTCGGGCAAGAAATGGGTTGTAGCTAATTCCACCACGCATACCCAGAAGAGGTACGTTGGGGTATTCACCACGACTAACAATAATCTTTCCCACATCACTAGCTGCCTGGTACCAAACTATGTCAGATGGGTCGAGGGTCATGATTCTGTGAGGCCAAGAGAGTTTTTCAACATTGGCTTTGAAGGCATGAGATTGAGGTAGATGGAAGATAAACCATTGGTAGAGCAAGGGTTCACAACAAAGGATGGTTCCACGGCCATCCTGGGTTCGGTCATGGATGGAGTGGTAGGTATCGGCTAGTAGTGTAGGTACGGGGCTTTTGGTGAGGAAGATTTTGATGGCATTAATGTCGACGAAGTTGTCAACATTTGGGAAAAGTATGAGGCCATATATGAGTAGGGCTAGGGCGGAATGGAATGCACGAGTACTGGCTACTTCGGCAAATATAGAGGCTTGTTGGTAGAGGAAATGGGTGGGTAGACCCTGAAGGCCTCCTTTGAAGGCGAGGTTTGTAACACCCTAACCCTTAACCGCCGATTATTAACTTTAATAAAAAAACGTTAAGGACATAGGAAGTTACAACATAATGAAAACGCATTTTCATAAACATCAACAGATCAAAACATATTTGATTCCCAAATTCAGCAGCGGAAAGAAAAATAACAAAACAATAACAAACAGAGACGATACCCCTTCTAACAGGACAACAGGATACCCCTACTAACTCAACAGCAGGATACCCCTTCTAACTCAACAGCAGGATACCCCTTCTAGGTCAATGTTCACAAAAACGATTGCATCATTTTGTTTCCGTTTTCAAAACACATTACAACGTACCACATGTTCATACCAAAGACCAATCTAAAACAAAGACGAGTGAAAAAGACGTAAAAACATAAAACAGAAAATCCTGTCACAGCACAGTTTCACTAAGACCTCCTCTGAGTATTTTCATCATAACTCAAAAACTAAGAATCATTTTCACACCAAACCAAAGCCACTGGAAAGCTAACAAAATTATCTAAAACTTTCATGTTTACACCCAAAGCCAATTCTGTACTGATCGGTACCAGTTTTTGTTTCAAAATCGGAAAAGTTGTGCGGAAAATCCATAAAAATTCACTGTGACATACAACAGTAATTTGACCATAACTCAAGTTCAATAAATCGTTTTGACGTCAAACCAACGGCATTAGAAAACTAACATCCATATCTACAACAGAGATCATTACCAAAGTTATACATACACGTTCAAATACCCAAAGTGGTGTTACAACTATCAGAGCCCTAAACTCTAACTAGGATACAACACCTAGTACAAAAAGGTAAGGATAGCTAAACTATGCCCTCACCACTACGCGAGCTTCTAAACAGCAAAAGCTACTCCTCGACGATAGGCTCGTCTTCCTGAAAATCTGGATCCCCAAAGATCCAGCACATAACACAAAACAGAGAGGGTTAGTATCACAACCAATAAACATGTATAAATAACGCATTATTATACATAACTAAAACACAACACATAATCGACAAAACACAAAACTCATCAACCCCACACGAAAACTCGTCAACCACACACGAAACTCATCAACCACACACGAAACTCATCAACCACACACGAAACTCATCAACCACACACGAAACTCATCAACCACACATGAAGCACAAAATCCTCAATAACAATTATCACTTAACAACCATTATGCACACATAATGTCACAAAAGATGCATGCCTCAAATGCATTCACTACTACATGTGGTACCAAATCATTTCGGATAAACTTATATCCTTATCAAGCACTCTTGATAACCAAGCACTCTTGGATTTCTCGGATAAACTTATATCCTTACCAAGCACTCTTGATAACCAAGCACTCTTGGATTTCTCGGATAAACTTATATCCTTACCAAGCACTCTTGATAACCAAGCACTCTTGGATTTCGCGGATAAACTTATATCCTTACCAAGCACTCTTGATAACCAAGCACTCTTGGATTTCATATCCGCACCGGATATCATCGAATAACCCGCACCGGGTATCATACAATCATGAAATGCATGATGATTCACTTAGCAATTATATGATACTTACTAACACAACTATTTATCAGCACTCTGATAATTATCACAACAACAACAACAAACACAACCACTAAATTATCAGCACTCTGATAATTATCACAACAACAACAAACACAAACACTAAACTAATTATCAGAACTCTGATAATTATCACAACAACAACAAACACAAACACTAGGCTCTCATGGCCAGATCATAAGACACAACATGTATACACTCAACCATGTTCACAATCTCAAATAAACCAAGCAATCATACCACAATCTCAACCACATAAGGGTTTCAAAGGAAAACCCACACACTTTGATAACTTATCCATCTCAAACATAATCATCACTTCCCACACCATAGTCTTTAATATTATTAAGTCCAATTCCACTTTCAAAACCTTAGACACACTCTATTAGTTCATAACAGCCATTCCAAACATTATATAACACATACTCACACAACAAGATGACCTTAACAAAAAACCACCATTGTTAGGGTTCACGCAAGCTTTTCTTGAAACAACAACATCATTTTCGAATACCCAACATAATTAAACATCATATAACTTCAATTAAACATACTATCAACATCACTTAGCATCAAATGAACATAACATAATCATTAACAACTTTCTATCAAAACCTAGACAAAGTGAAAGGAAGTTTGGGATGGAGAAATAGACATTCTCCCCTTCTCAATCACTTGTGAATAAGCAATACTACCTCTCTTACCTAGCAATCGATGAATCCACGAAGGTTCCAAGCTTTTCTCTTCTCTTTCTCGTGAGCTTCTCTCTTCCTCTAGGTTTTCTCTTGCTCTTCTCCCTTCTCCTTCACGTTTTCTGCTTCTCAAAAGACAATGAATAGTGCTTGGGAAAATCTTTGTGATATCTCTTATAACCCAATCAATTAAATCATGGCCATCCATTCTTACTAACTCTCTCATGATCAATCCTAGCCATCCAATCCAATCCAAGCTCACTAAATCTCATCCACTTGATCATTACTACTCATAAACTCAAAAGCCCAATACTATTCACGCCCTAGGCCCACTTTCGCCCAAAACCTTAAAAACTCGATTACGAACTTATCCTCGCGCCAAGTAATTATTTATCGATTACGAGAAAATATTTTTAAAAGCCAAACAATAAAATAAAATATATAAAAATATAACATACGAAAATAGGGTCGTTACAACTCTACCCCCCTAAAAAGAATTTTCGCCCTCGAAAATACCCGAAAACAACTCTGGATAGGAGTCTCGCATCTTGCTCTCGATTCAAACCAACACAAAGGTGTTCTACATCTTCTCCCATACAACGCTTCAAAAGGTGCCATACCAATGCTCGAATGAAAACTGTTGTTATACGTAAACTCAATCAACGGTAAGCAAGCTTCCCAACTCACTCCTTGTTCCAAAATACATGATCTTAACAAATCCTCTAATGATTGAATCGTCCTCTCCGATTGACCATCCGTCTGCGGGTGATAAGCAGAACTCATCCGCAACTTAGTCCCCAACGCCTCTTGCAAACTCTTCCAAAACCTTGAAGTAAAACGGGGATCTCGATCTGATACGATGCTCGACGGAATTCCATGCAATCTCACGATTTGCTCTACATAAATCTCAGCCAACTTCGGTACTAGCATACCGGTCTTGATAGCTATGAAATGAGCAGACTTTGTTAACCTGTCGACAACTACCCAAATCATATTGTTACCTTTCGACGTCTTCGGTAAACCGCTTACAAAATCCATCGCAATACTATCCCATTTCCACTCTGTAATAAACATAGGTTGCAATAGCCCCGACGGCTTCTGATGCTCTACCTTGGACTTCTGACAAGTCAAACACGCGAAAACAAACTCGGCGATCTCTTTCTTCATCCCTTGCCACCAAAACATTTTCCTCAGGTCTTGATACATCTTAGTAACACCAGGATGAATACTTAAGTTGCTTCTGTGACTTTCCTCCAAGATCATCCGCTTCAACTCAGGTACATCAGGTACACATAACCTTCCCTGACACCTCATCACGCCTTTCTCATCGATCTCAACGTTTACCTTTTTCCCTTGCTCGATGAGCGTCTTAAGCTTCGTCAATCTCACATCAGACTCTTGTGATCGCTGAAAACCTCGAACCTTGACCCATACAAGTAGTGCCTCCAAATCTTGAGAACAAACACGACAGCAGCTAGCTCCAAATCATGCGTAGGATAGTTCCTCTTATGAATCTTCAGCTGTCTTGATGCATAAGCAACAACTTGTCCCTTCTGCATCAACACACCACCTAAACCCATCTTCGACGCATCACAATAAACCACGAACGGTTCCTTCGGATTTGGCAGAATTAGCACAGGTGCAGATGTCAACCTCCTCTTCAGCTCTTGGAAACTCTGCTCACACTTGTCATCCCAAATGAAAGCTTGACTCTTCCTAGTCAACTGTGTCAACGGCAACGCCAACTTTGAAAATCCTTCGATGAACCTCCGATAGTAACCGGCCAAACCAAGAAAACTTCGGATCTCAGTAACAGACTCCGGCGTTCCCCAATCTTGCACGGCCTCTACCTTAGCAGGATCCACTGCTATTCCACCCCTTGAAATGACGTGACCCAAAAAGCTAACTTTATGCAACCAAAATTCACACAATTTTGCATAAAGCTTCTTCTCGCGCAACACCTCCAACACAATCCTCAAATGCTCGGCACGTTCCTCTTCCGTCTTCGAGTATACCAAAATATCGTCTATGAAGACCACCACGAATCGATCCAAAAAGGAATGAATTATACGATTCATATATTCCATAAACACTCCAGGTGCATTAGTAACTCCAAAAGGCATAACAGCGTACTCGTAGTGACCATACCTTGTCCTGAAAGCAGTCTTCGGTATATCCTCCGCCTTAACTCTTATCTGGTGATATCCCGATCTCAAATCAATCTTGCTGAACACACAGGCTCCCACTAACTGATCCATCAAATCATCTATCCTCGGAAGTGGATACTTGTTCTTGATAGTTGCTTTATTCAACTGACAAAAGTCGATGCACAAACGCATACTACCATCTTTCTTCTTTACCAACAGAACATGCGCACCCCACGGCGATACGCTCGGTCTTACAAACCTCTTCTCTAACAGTTCTTCCAATTGTTCTTTCAACTTTTCAAGCTCTGCAGCTGACATACGATACGGCGCCATTGATATTGGACTAGTACCAGGTACTACGTCAATTGCGAATTCAACCTCTCTCTCGGGTGGTAAATCCAAAATGTCATCTGGAAAAACATCTGTGAAATCACGCACCACCGGCAACGCATCAATCTCATTCTTCTCTCCCACTCTCAACGAAGCAAACACAGCAAACACGTCCTCTTGAGCCTTCACTGATCTTACCACTTCTCGACAACACATGAGCTTCGAACACAACTCTGGCTCCGGTCTTGGAAACATAACCGTCTTCTTACCGCAGTTGATATGAACCCGATTAAATTCTAACCAGTTCATACCAAAGATAACGTCTATTCCGCTCAACGGAATGCAGACTAAATCCATTCCAAAGTGTCGATCAAACATAGTGACTGAACAGTCAACACGGACAAGAGTAGTCGATACCGAACCACTCGCAGGCGTTTCTATAACCATGCGTCCCATCATATTTTCTACTCTTAGACCCAACCTCTTAACACAATCCTCAGAAATAAACGAGTGGGTAGCACCCGTATCAATAATAGCAGACAAAGGAGTATTATTGATAAAGCATGTACCTCTGATCAAGTTGTCCGCCTTCGCATCACCACCATCTAAAGCAAACACTTTTCCTCCAGCCGCTCTAGGCTTCTTACACACGTTGCTCTTATGACCCGCTTCTTTGCAGTTGAAGCACACAATACCCTTCTTGCACTGATCAGCTTTGTGGTTAGGATCACCACACTTGAAACATTTTCCATCACTCTTCGGGCACTCAAAAAAACGATGTCCCGGTTGTCCACACTTAAAACAATTCTTACCACCTCCAGTTTTACCACCACTGCTTCCACCTTCATCTGGTTTCTTCCCACCTCTGCCATACGGTTTACCTCTAGCCATGTCCTTTCCCCTCTTCTCATTCACAGCCTTGTAGTAGTTAGTCTTGGCTTCCTGTGCTGCTCTATCAGCCGTCCTACTCACAGCCTTCCGAACCATGGCATTCGCCATCAATTCCATCGCATCGGCAAATGCTCGTTGCGTCATAACCTGAACCAACACCACGCTCCACGAGTGAGGATACACTTCGTTTCCTCAAAACAGTATAAACAGTGTTTTCCTAACACATGTTACACAAAGGGTAATCTACACCTAATTGATCCAATGGATCGACCTGCTCTGATACCACCTATTGTAACACCCTAACCCTTAACCGCCGATTATTAACTTTAATAAAAAAACGTTAAGGACATAGGAAGTTACAACATAATGAAAACGCATTTTCATAAACATCAACAGATCAAAACATATTTGATTCCCAAATTCAGCAGCGGAAAGAAAAATAACAAAACAATAACAAACAGAGACGATACCCCTTCTAACAGGACAACAGGATACCCCTACTAACTCAACAGCAGGATACCCCTTCTAACTCAACAGCAGGATACCCCTTCTAGGTCAATGTTCACAAAAACGATTGCATCATTTTGTTTCCGTTTTCAAAACACATTACAACGTACCACATGTTCATACCAAAGACCAATCTAAAACAAAGACGAGTGAAAAAGACGTAAAAACATAAAACAGAAAATCCTGTCACAGCACAGTTTCACTAAGACCTCCTCTGAGTATTTTCATCATAACTCAAAAACTAAGAATCATTTTCACACCAAACCAAAGCCACTGGAAAGCTAACAAAATTATCTAAAACTTTCATGTTTACACCCAAAGCCAATTCTGTACTGATCGGTACCAGTTTTTGTTTCAAAATCGGAAAAGTTGTGCGGAAAATCCATAAAAATTCACTGTGACATACAACAGTAATTTGACCATAACTCAAGTTCAATAAATCGTTTTGACGTCAAACCAACGGCATTAGAAAACTAACATCCATATCTACAACAGAGATCATTACCAAAGTTATACATACACGTTCAAATACCCAAAGTGGTGTTACAACTATCAGAGCCCTAAACTCTAACTAGGATACAACACCTAGTACAAAAAGGTAAGGATAGCTATGCCCTCACCACTACGCGAGCTTCTAAACAGCAAAAGCTACTCCTCGACGATAGGCTCGTCTTCCTGAAAATCTGGATCCCCAAAGATCCAGCACATAACACAAAACAGAGAGGGTTAGTATCACAACCAATAAACATGTATAAATAACGCATTATTATACATAACTAAAACACAACACATAATCGACAAAACACAAAACTCATCAACCCCACACGAAAACTCGTCAACCACACACGAAACTCATCAACCACACACGAAACTCATCAACCACACATGAAGCACAAAATCCTCAATAACAATTATCACTTAACAACCATTATGCACACATAATGTCACAAAAGATGCATGCCTCAAATGCATTCACTACTACATGTGGTACCAAATCATTTCGGATAAACTTATATCCTTATCAAGCACTCTTGATAACCAAGCACTCTTGGATTTCTCGGATAAACTTATATCCTTACCAAGCACTCTTGATAACCAAGCACTCTTGGATTTCGCGGATAAACTTATATCCTTACCAAGCACTCTTGATAACCAAGCACTCTTGGATTTCATATCCGCACCGGATATCATCGAATAACCCGCACCGGGTATCATACAATCATGAAATGCATGATGATTCACTTAGCAATTATATGATACTTACTAACACAACTATTTATCAGCACTCTGATAATTATCACAACAACAACAACAAACACAACCACTAAATTATCAGCACTCTGATAATTATCACAACAACAACAAACACAAACACTAAACTAATTATCAGAACTCTGATAATTATCACAACAACAACAAACACAAACACTAGGCTCTCATGGCCAGATCATAAGACACAACATGTATACACTCAACCATGTTCACAATCTCAAATAAACCAAGCAATCATACCACAATCTCAACCACATAAGGGTTTCAAAGGAAAACCCACACACTTTGATAACTTATCCATCTCAAACATAATCATCACTTCCCACACCATAGTCTTTAATATTATTAAGTCCAATTCCACTTTCAAAACCTTAGACACACTCTATTAGTTCATAACAGCCATTCCAAACATTATATAACACATACTCACACAACAAGATGACCTTAACAAAAAACCACCATTGTTAGGGTTCACGCAAGCTTTTCTTGAAACAACAACATCATTTTCGAATACCCAACATAATTAAACATCATATAACTTCAATTAAACATACTATCAACATCACTTAGCATCAAATGAACATAACATAATCATTAACAACTTTCTATCAAAACCTAGACAAAGTGAAAGGAAGTTTGGGATGGAGAAATAGACATTCTCCCCTTCTCAATCACTTGTGAATAAGCAATACTACCTCTCTTACCTAGCAATCGATGAATCCACGAAGGTTCCAAGCTTTTCTCTTCTCTTTCTCGTGAGCTTCTCTCTTCCTCTAGGTTTTCTCTTGCTCTTCTCCCTTCTCCTTCACGTTTTCTGCTTCTCAAAAGACAATGAATAGTGCTTGGGAAAATCTTTGTGATATCTCTTATAACCCAATCAATTAAATCATGGCCATCCATTCTTACTAACTCTCTCATGATCAATCCTAGCCATCCAATCCAATCCAAGCTCACTAAATCTCATCCACTTGATCATTACTACTCATAAACTCAAAAGCCCAATACTATTCACGCCCTAGGCCCACTTTCGCCCAAAACCTTAAAAACTCGATTACGAACTTATCCTCGCGCCAAGTAATTATTTATCGATTACGAGAAAATATTTTTAAAAGCCAAACAATAAAATAAAATATATAAAAATATAACATACGAAAATAGGGTCGTTACAAGGTTTGCTTGGATGGGGGAGGTTTCGAGGTGAAGGGCAGCTGCAATATCGGAGGGTCTAGGGACAGGTTCAAGGCCGTGGAACGGTATCTTGTCTGGCACGGGTAAACCAACCTGGTATGAATATTCCTCAAGTGTAGGAACGAGCTGGTAGTCGGGAAATGTGAAGGAATGATAGAGAAGGTCATAGAATTGGACCAAGGTCTCCAGACATCCTTCCTCAACATCTACTCTAAGGATATTAAGCAACTTTCCATGATGAGCTTTGAAAATCAATTGGATCACTTACTAAAGATGCTAGCTCCCTTAATCTTGACAAGTCTGGTTTTTTGAAAAGATACTTCTTAGTGCTTCTCCGTGGAATGTCCATATCTACGATGTTTACAAAAAGCTTGTTTAAGTCGTTCGATAATTTGGATGAAAAAGAAGAGAGTTTATGCGTGGATGCATGTATGCATGATTATGCTAAAGAGCGGAGAAAACATGGTGAGGTTTAGTCCACAATGTTGGAGCCGAGGGTAAAAACGCCATTTGGTAAGGACTATGGTTTCACATGTACCTGTATCACGGGTTCTACCAAGTTCCCAAAGTCATTGACCACTTTCGAATGTTGTCGGGTTACAGGACTACTCCCAGTCCTACGACGTTTGTAGGAAAGTCTCTTTTGAGTGTAGTATCGCGTATCAACCAATTCAAGACTACTCTTGATTAGCCACCACACTACGTCCTAAAAAGCCAAGATGGGTTAGGTGTAACTAAAGGTCCTCAACTTCATAGGTCACTTGAAAATAACGATGCCGACCACGACTACTCATGCCAACATAGTAATACTTCCAAGATTCCTCCATCGAGTGGGGTTATCACATGTGCCACATCCGAAACTCACTCTCGAAAAGACACTTTGATTATATTACCATCCTATCTTATATTTCACTCAAGTCCGGGTGTAGGACTTATCTAACCACTCACGTAAAATGGTGAACACTTAAGCACACATTTACAATTACAAATAGAAATAAAGCATAAAGATAAAGAAAAGTAAGATAGGTTTAACCCACTTAGGATTTTGGTCCCCAGTGAAGTCGCCATTTTTCTGTCGCGGTGATTTTAGAATATCAAGCTATTAGTTAGCGTTGACTCGCAATTTGAAGTTCACCACCGATCTTTTATTTTTCCGAGGAAAAGGGAGAAAGTTCGAAAAACCCTATTTTTGAGAGATCAAGGTCCGGGGGTTGGTTACGCAAAGGGAAGGTATTAGCACCCTAAACGTCTATAGTATGTTGGAACAAAATGTATGAACAACTCTCTTTTGGATAGGGGGAGATTGTTGGAACAAAAATGTATGAACAACTCTCTTTTAGGTTTTGATGATAACAAAGTGTTAAAAAGAAAATTGCTATTGCTAATGCTTTGTTCTAAGTGTGCAGAACCATGTTCTTAATGTTTGGAATTAATACTGGTTATGGAAGAACAAGCTAAGAGCAAGAAGGAAATCATTGAAGCTTATGTTGCAAGAAAAAAGCAAAACTGGGTCTGAAGGAAGATTCTGAAGACTGAGTCTGAAGGTGCTTCTGAAGGCAGAGTCTGAAGACTGCGTCTGAAGAGTGCTTCTGAAGACTGAGTCTGAAGGTCAACAGAAGTCAACTTCTAAAGAGTGCTTCTGAAGGTCAACAAAAGTCAACGTCTGAAGTCTGCTTCTGAAGGTCAACGAAAGTCAACGTCTGAAGAAGTGCGTCTGATGAACAGTGCATCTGATGAACAGTGCTTCTGAAGTGTGAGTCTGAGACCTGAGTCTGAAGTGTGCTTCTGATGAACAGTAACCTGAAGAAGCTTCTGAAGTCTGAATTCTTAAGGAAAAGCAGCTGTCTCTGTCAGCATTTAATGCCTGCACTGTCAGAACAACCCCAATGGAACAGTTGTCTCGTTGGCCAAAACATTCCCCAGCTTTTAAGGAAAAGATTTGAAAAATGTGTGCTCAGTTCTGCAGTTCAGCACACAATTTTCAGCTGGACCAAGCTTACAAATTGCAACGGCACTTTGCTTAATTTCTGGGCAATCCTCAACAGCTCTTTCATCCTCTATATAAGGGTGAAGATTTGAAGAAGGAAATTGCTAAGACTCTGAAAAACATAAGACTGAAACCGTGCTCTGTTTTGCTGTCAAAGTTCAAAAAGTCACCAAAACTCTTAGAAATTCTTACATCTTAGTATCCTAGAATTACTAAGTCTTACATCTTAGTATCAAGTGTTCAATTCAAACTTGTTTCATTTGTAAATCAGTTTGGTCAAGTCTCAGTCTGCGTGCTGAGCATCCAGAAGTCTCTTTACTTTGTGTATTGAGCAATTAGAAGTCTCTTAGCTTTGTGCTTTGAGCAGAGAAGCCTCTTTACTTTGTGTATTAAGCACTAGAAGTCTCTTAAGTTTGTGTTTTGAGCATAGAAGTCTCTTGCTAAGTGCTTGAGCATTGGAAGTCTCTTAGCTTTGTGCTTTGAGCAATTGTAATCTCTGATTATAGTTAAAATCTCCTGTAAGTGACAGGGGGACTAGACTACTTCCGGATTGTGGAAGGAACTAGTATAAAAAAATCTATGTCTCTCTTTCCCTTTCTCTCATTTACTTTAAACCGCTGCTAATCAACTCTGATAAGTTTCAGAATCTGATTCTGAACTTAAACATAAGTTTTAAGAAAGGAAAAAGTGCCCACACAATTCAACCCCCCCTTCTTGTGTGTTTTTCTCACCTTCAGTTGGTATCAGAGCTCCGGTTCTGATATTCAATCACTTAACAGTGAGTCAGTGAGATCCTGAGAAAAACATGGCTTCCAGTAGTTCCCTTCCACCCTCTCCTAGAAATCAAAGAAGTGTATCATATGACTATGGTACAGATGATAGAAAATCTAGATCATACAATAAACCTCCAATGTTTACTGGTGATCCAGAGAAGTTCTCTTGGTGGAAAAGCAAGATGTACAACCACATCATTGGTATTGATGACTCTTTATGGGATATAATAGAAGATGGAATCTCTATTCCAGTTGATGAAGATGGTGTAGCTGTCAACAGAAGAGGCTTGAGTGATGCTGAAAGGAAGATATACAGAAAGCATCACAATGTCAGAGGTATCATTGTGGATTCTCTACCTCACTCTGAGTATCAGAAGCTGAGTGATAAATCAACAGCCAAAGCTATCTTCAAATCCCTCTGCTTTAACTATGAAGATAACACAAAAGTTAGAGAAGCAAAGGCCAATATTCTTGTTCAGCAATATGAGCTGTTTAGAATGAAAGAGGATGAAAATATTGAGACTATGTTCTCAAGATTTCAGACTCTGGTTTCTGGACTTCAGATTCTGAAGAAGAGTTATACCACTGCTGATCATGTGAACAAAATCCTAAGAAGTCTGCCATCTAAATGGAGACCCAAAGTAACTGCTATTGAGGTAGCTAAGGATCTAAATACTTTAAGTATTGAAGATCTTATAAGCTCCCTCAAAGTGCATGAACTGGGACTTAATGAAGATGATTCTGTTAGAGAGTCTAAGTCAATAGCACTAAAATCCAAAAGAAAGTCTATAAAGGCTATGAAAGCTATTGAATCTGAAGAAGAATTTCCTGAGGGAAATTCTGAAGAAGATTCAGATGCTGAAGAGCTTGCAATGCTTTCCAAAAGATTTCAGTACCTAATGAAAATACAGAAGAAATTCTCTAACAGAAGCAGCACCTCTAAAGGATCTGGTTCAAAGAGGGAAGATCAGATGGGCTGCTACAACTGCAAGAAGCCTGGTCACTTCATTGCTGATTGTCCTAAACTTCAGAAGGACAAGTCAAAAGAAAAATCAAAGAAGCCCAGCTCTAAGTCAAGTAACTTCAGAAACAAACTCAAGAAGAGTCTTATGGCAACATGGGATGATCTTGACAATGACTCTGAGTCTGATGAAGAGGAAGCAAACCTGGCTTTAATGGCAACAACATTTTCTGATGCAGAATCATGTTCAGACTCTGATGATGAAGATGAGGTATACTCTGAACTTACTAGATCTGAACTGATTGAAACAGTTAAAGATCTTATGAACCACCTCAAAAGCAAGTTAGGTGAACTAAAATCTTTGAAAAATAAACATAACTTGCTGACTGAGGAGAATCTCATACTTCAGAATCAATTCAATGAAATGATGAAGAAGTTAGAAAACTCAGGGATGTGGCTCATAAGAAACCTGAAGAAATTCCAAGTGAACATGAAATTGCTCTTCAGGACTTTATTTTAACTGGAATCAATAGAAGTAAGATTGCTTCTATGATTTATAACATCTGCAGAAACAGAGGTGAAGGTATTGGCTTTAATAATGATTCATTTAAACATTGAAATGAATCAAAAGTACCACCCTGTTCTGAGAATATTATGAAAGGCACTGAGGTATGCTTTGTGCCTGCTTCTGACAATTCTGAGAAGCAGAATTTAACAGAAACTGAGACTGCTAAGTCTGAGGCTCTGAACTGCTCAGAATCTAAAGCTTCTGAACCTAAGGGAAAGATGAAGGCAAAATTTAAAAACTTGCCAAAGTCTAAACCAAACGGTCCTAAGCTTAAAACTATGAGAAAATCAGACTCTAAACCTGAAAATGTTCAGAGTCTGAAGAGTTTAGAACCTGAAACAAGAAAGTCTCAGAGTCTGAAAAATTCAAACTCAAATGTTAATAAGACTGGATTTATGAAACCTTCAAAAACTATTAAACCAGTCTATTATAAACCTTTCAAACCTCAAAATGTCAGACCCAAGGTGCACAAGAAACCTTATCCTTTTAAGACTAACCATAAAGGACCCATGAAAATATGGGTACCTAAGTCTGAGATAATTTATGTTGCAGATATGCTTGTCATCCAAAGAAAAGGAAAGGTCTTGGTACCTGGACAGTGGCTGCTCGCGTCATATGACAGGAGACAAGTCTATGTTCCAAACCCTGAACATGAAAGAGGGAGGAATTGTGGGGTTTGGAGGAAATCAGAAAGGAAGGATCATTGGTACTGGTAAGATAGGTAATTCTTCTCTGTACATTGATGATGTTTGGCTGGTAGATGGACTTAGACATAATTTACTTAGCATAAGTCAATTATGTGACAGTAATTATGAAGTCCTGTTAAATAAGAACACTTGCACTGTAATCAACAACAAAGATAAAATTGTTGTGTTCAAAGGAAATAGGAAAAACAATGTTTATAAAATCAATTTTTCATAACTGGTTGAACAGAAGGTAGTTTGCCTTCTGTCTGTGAGTGATGAGAAATGGGTATGGCACAAAAGGTTGGGACATGCTAACTGGAGACTCATCTCTAAGCTTAGCAAGTTGCAACTAGTCAGAGGCCTGCCAAACATTGACTATCACTCAGATGCTCTTTGTGGAGCATGCCAAATAGGAAAGTTTTCTAAAACATCTTTCAAATCCAAAAACATTGTTTCTACCTCAAGACCTTTAGAACTACTTCACATTGATTTGTTTGGTCCTGTTGGAACAGCTTCAATCAATGGGAAGAAGTATGGACTTGTAATTGTTGATGATTACAGTAGGTGGACTTGGGTAAAATTCCTAAGAACTAAAAATGAAACATATGATGTGTTTAACAAATTTTGCAAACAAGTACAAAATGAAACTGACTTGAAAATTTTAAAAGTCAGAAGTGATCATGGTGGTGAATTTGAAAATGAACCATTTGAAATTTTTTGTGAAGATCATGGAATTCTCCATGAGTTCTCTTCTCCTAGAACTCCACAAAAAAATGGAGTTGTAGAGAGAAAGAACAGATCTTTGCAAGAAATGGCCAGAACCATGATCCATGAATCCAAAATTGCAAAGTACTTTTGGGCAGAAGCTGTTAACACAACCTGTTACATTCAGAACAGAATCTATATCAGACCTATTCTAAATAAAACAACATATGAACTTTTTAAAGGAAGAAAACCAAGCATTTCTTATTTTCATCAGTTTGGTTGTACTTGTTACATTCTGAACAATAAGATCTACCTAAAGAAATTTGATGCTAAGGCTCAAAAGGGTATCTTTTTAGGATACTCAGAGAGATCTAAAGCATACAGGGTGTATAATTCTGAAACACATGTTGTTGAAGAAGCAATACACATTAGATTTGATGATAAGAAGCCTGATAATGAAATACCAGAGCTGGTTGAGAGTTTTGCAGATTTCAAGTTATCAGAAGAACCTTCAGAACTTGAACAGAGTTCAGAGTCTAAAGAAAATTCAGAAGCTGGAAATACTGAAGAAGCAGAAAAACTCTCTGATACTGACACTCCTCCTGAAGATAATCAAGGTCAAAATGATTCTGAACAAGCCCCTGATGATTCTTCAGAAGCTAATCCACCCAGAACCTCATTCAAGTACAAGTCTTCACATCCTGAGGAGCTGATTATTGGGAATAAAGACAGTCCAAGGAAAACAAGATCAGCATTATGTTAGAATGAATCTATGATTGGACTTCTATCAATGATTGAACCCACAACAGCTGATGAAGCACTTGCAGATGATGGATGGATTGTAGCTATGCAAGAAGAACTGAACCAGTTTCAAAGAAATGATGTCTGGGATCTAGTTGCAAAACCAGATAACAAGAACATCATTGGAACAAAATGGGTGTTCAGAAACAAGCTTAATGAACAAGGAGAAGTGATCAGAAACAAAGCAAGACTGGTTGCTCAAGGCTACAGTCAGCAGGAAGGAATAGACTACACTGAGACATTTGCTCCAGTTGCAAGACTGGAAGCAATCAGGTTACTTCTTTCCTATGCAGTTAATCATAATATCATCTTATACCAAATGGATGTTAAGAGTGCTTTCTTAAATGGTGTTATTTCTGAAGAAGTTTATGTTAAACAACCTCCTGGTTTTGAAGATGTTAAAAATCCAGATTTTGTTTTTAAACTTAAGAAATCTTTATATGGTCTGAAACAAGCTCCCAGAGCTTGGTATGAAAGGCTAAGTAATTTCTTACTTAAAAATGATTTTGTAAGAGGTCAAATTGACAATACACTCTTTAGAAAAACTCTTAAGAAAGATATCTTAATTGTGCAAATATATGTTGATGATATCATATTTGGTTCTACTAATGCCTCTCTTTGCAAAGAGTTTTCTAAGTTAATGCAAGATGAATTTGAAATGAGCATGATGGGAGAATTGAAGTTCTTTCTTGGAATTCAAATCAACCAATGCAAAGATGGAGTGTATGTTCATCAGTCCAAATACACAAAGGAGCTTCTGAAGAAGTTCCAGCTTGATGATTGCAAACTGATGACAACACCTATGCATCCTACCTGCACCTTAAGCAAAGAGGATACTGGCTCAAAATTAGATCAGAAACTCTACAGAGGTATGATAGGTTCTCTGTTATACTTAACTGCTTCTAGGCCAGATATTTTATTTAGTGTATATCTATGTGCTAGATTCCAGTCAGATCCTAGAGAATCTCATGTGACTGATGTCAAGAGAATCTTTAGGTATCTGAAAGGAACAACTAATCTGGGACTTCTGTATAAGAAATCCTTAGATTATAAGCTAGTTGGATTCTGTGATGCTGATTATGCTGGAGACATGATTGAAAGAAAATCCACCAGTGGAAATTGTCAATTTCTTGGTGAGAATCTGATATCCTGGGCCAGCAAAAGATAAGCAACTATTGATTTGTCAACAGCAGAAGCAGAATACATCTCAGCTACAAGTTGTAGCACACAACTGCTCTAGATGAAACATCAATTGGAAGACTATCAGATTCTTGAAAACAGCATTCCTATTTATTGTGATAATACTGCTGCAATCTGTTTGTCTAAAAATCCAATTCTGCATTCTAGAGCCAAGCATATAGAAATTAAACATCATTTTATAAGAGATTATGTTCAGAAAGGTGTTTTGGATATTCAGTTCATTGATACTGATCATCAATGGGCTGAAATATTTACAAAACCCCTCACAGAAGACAGATTTAACTTTATTAAAAAGAATCTGAACATGCATTTCATCTCTTGAAAAATATGCTTGAATCTGAATAGAAACTGAGATTCTAAAGTTCAGCAGAAACTAAGACTTATCAGTCACACTTTGAGAGTCTGAACAAAGTTAAGTCTCTGAAAACTTCAGAATCTGAGTTTCAGAATTTGATTTTCTGACTTCTGAATCTGTATAGTTATCTAATTTTTGGTCAGAATCTGCTAAGTTATAACACTGGGCAATGATGAATTAAGCTTTGAAAGTTACACTTTGTCCCTCCCAAAGTCATCAATATAAAAATGTGTTTTTCTGTTTTCAGTTCTGAAAAGTTTTAACAAAAACACAGACACTCTTTCATTTTTCATCATATATGCTCAAATTGGATCAGACATGTTCAGTCTTACAGAACTTATTTAAAAATTGGTATCAGTCTTATCTGAAAGAATTCAGCAGCACTGAACCAAATGCTATATTTTTTCAGTTTTCTGAAAAGAGTTCAGTAGTGCTAAAACCTTCAGTTGGTATATGATCTGAACAATTTTGTCTAAAATAGTTCAGTGATACTGAACATTATATATTGAACAATTGTGTCTGAACAGAATGCTCTGATCAGAATGCTCTAAACTATCTTTTTATGCTTCTGAACATCATTCTATGTTTTTCAAATGCAATGTCATATACTTCATGTATGATCAAGTCTGCTCTGATGTTTATCTTTGCTGCTTGATTACCTATATGATTGCATGATTATCTCACATATTTTCAAACTCTCTTAAAATTCTGAAAATATTCTTTTTGTTGATGACAAAAGGGGGAGTAAAAGTAAACAAGTATTAAGGCTCCTGAACTCAGAACAATAAGTTAATTTATGTCAGTTAATTAACTTATGAGAACTGTTTTTAATCTCTTAGCCTTTGAATTAATTGTTGTGAGATATACATTACTCTTAGTGAGTTGAAATGAATTTAAATAACTTGGATAAGACTCAGGGAGCTTACAAAACTCATCCTGTGGATTATCAGACTTAGGGGGAGAGCTTACAAACCTCATAACCTGAAGTCAGCTTGTTATTTATAATTCTAAGTGATAATTTCACTTTATTGTTTTAAGTTGAATTTAATTAACTTGGATAAGAATCAAGGGGAGCTTGCAAACCTCACCTTGTGGATTATCAGACTAAGGGGGAGCTTGCAAACCTCATCCTGAAGTCAACTTGTTAATTAAACTTAACAAACAATTCTGAAATTTTCACCTGTTTGATCTTAAACTGAATTTAATTAACCTGGATCAGACTCAGGGGGAGCTTACAAACCTCATACCCTGCAGTCAACTTGTTAATTAAATTAACAACAATTTTCTATTAATACTTATGTTTGTCATCATAAAAAAGGGCGAGATTGTTGGAACAAAATGTATGAACAACTCTCTTTTGGATAGGGGAGATTGTTGGAACAAAAATGTATGAACAACTCTCTTTTAGGTTTTGATGATAACAAAGTGTTAAAAAGAAAATTGGTATTGTTAATGCTTTGTTCTAAGTGTGCAGAACCATGTTCTTAATGTTTGAAATTAATACTGGTTATGGAATAACAAGCTAAGAGCAAGAAGGAAAGCATTGAAGCTTATGTTGCAAGAAAGAAGCAAAACTGGGTCTGAAGGAAGGTTCTGAAGACTGAGTCTGAAGGTGCTTCTGAAGGCAGAGTTTGAAGACTGTGTTTGAAGAGTGCTTCTGAAGACTGAGTCTGAAGGTCAACAGAAGTCAACGTCTGAAGAGTGCTTCTGAAGGTCAACAAAAGTCAACGTCTGAAGTCTGCTTCTGAAGGTCAACGAAAGTCAACGTCTGAAGAAGTGCGTCTGATGAACAGTGCGTCTGATGAGCAGTGGTTCTGATGAGCAGTGCGTCTGAGTCTGAAGTGTGCTTCTGATGAACATTAACCTGAAGAAGCTTCTGAAGTCTGAATTCTTAAGGAAAAGCAGCTGTCTCTGTCAGCATTTAATGCCTGCACTATCAGAACAACTCCAATGGAACAATTGTCTCCTTGGCCAAAACATTCCCCAGCTTTTAAGGAAAAGATTTGAAAAATGCGTGCTCTGTTCTGCAGTTCAGCACACAATTTTCAGCTGGACCTAGCTTACAAATTGCAACGGCTCTTTGCTTAATTTCTGGGCAATCCTCAACAGCTTTTTCATCCTCTATATAAGGGTGAAGATTTGAAGAAGGAAATTGCTAAGACTCTGAAAAACATAAGACTGAAGTCGTGCTCTGTTTTGCTGTCAAAGTTCAAAAAGTCACCAAAACTCTTAGAAATTCTTACAATCTTAGTATCCTAGAATTTCTTAAGTTTAGAGTCTTAAACCTGAGTTGTATTCTGTGAACACCTCTGATATTTGATCAAGTGTTCAACTCAAACTTGTTTTATTTGTAAATCAGTTTGGTCAAGTCTCAGTCTGCGTGCTGAGCATCCAAAAGTCTATTTACTTTGTGTATTGAGCAATTAGAAGTCTCTTAGCTTTGTGCTTTGAGCAGAGAAGCCTCTTTACTTTGTGTATTGAGCGCTAGAAGTCTCTTAACTTTGTGTTTTGAGCATAGAAGTCTCTTGCTAAGTGCTTGAGCATTGGAAGTCTCTTAGCTTTGTGCTTTGAGCAATTGTAATCTCTGATTATAGTTAAAATCTCCTGTAAGTGACAGGGGGACTAGACTACTTCCGGATTGTGGAAGGAACTAGTATAAAAACATATGTGTCTCTCTTTCCCTTTCTCTCATTTACTTTAAACCGCTGCTAATCAACTCTGATAAGTTTCAGAATTTGATTCTGAACTTAAACATAAGTTTTAAGAAAGGAAAAAGTGCCCACACAATTCAAGCTTATGTTGCAAGAAAGAAGCAAAACTGGGTCTGAAGGAAGGTTCTGAAGACTGAGTCTGAAGGTGCTTCTGAAGGCAGAGTCTGAAGACTGCGTCTGAAGAGTGCTTCTGAAGACTAAGTCTGAAGGTCAGCAAAAGTCAACGTCTGAAGAGTGCTTCTGAAGGTCAACAAAAGTTAACGTTTGAAGTCTGCTTCTGAAGGTCAACGAAAGTCAACGTCTGAAGAAGTGCGTCTGATGAACAGTGCTTCTAAAGTGTGAGTCTGAGACCTGAGTCTGAAGTGTGCTTCTGATGAACAGTAACCTGAAGAAGCTTCTGAAGTCTGAATTCTTAAGGAAAAGCAGCTGTCTCTGTCAGCATTTAATGCCTGCACTGTCAGAACAACCCCCCTTCTTGTGTGTTTTTCTCACCTTCATAGTACTCTATAGGAACCTCTTGTTTTTATTTATCTTTATGCTAAAATTGATTATTTCTTTGTAAAATAAATGCCTAAGTGTGAAAGGATTAAAGTGATGAGTTTAAAAGAAAGGAAAATGTTTTTGTTATTTTGTTGATTTGGAAAGACAAGTCTTTTGCCTACATACCCAAATGGGATCAAAATCATGTAGTTCGGGGTAAAAAGCCGGGTGATTGGTTTTGATTGATTTTAAAGTTTTGAAAAATGTTTTGAGGAAGATAAGAGGCCGAAAAGGCATACAAGAAATAAAATGTGGGTTTGATTGATTTTAATTGAAGAAAAAGTTTGATTGATTAAAGATTGATTAAAATTTGATTAAGAAAGAAAAGACACTTGGTTTAAAATCCAAGATTGAATGTTTTTTGAGATTTTTTATGAAATGTTTTTGATTTTGACTATTTGACTTTTTTTGAGAAAGTTTTGATTAATTCCTAGGGTCCAAGACTAGAGTAAGCTGAGATAATCTAAAGCGCGCCGGATCCCTCAAAATGACGTTGGGTCAAATGAGGGTCCTTTTCCTCGGATACGGTCATTATTACATTTTTATCGTTTTAGACATAAAGCGGAATAAATAAATGTGAATGTCGGTGCATATTCTCATTTATATTTATATTGTTCCTAAATACATTCTAATAAAATAAAAATGACCAAATAATAAATAACAGTAAAAATTGCAAATGAACTAAAATAAATATGCTAAAAATAAATAAAGAAAATAAAAATGCATGAAATGCAAAACAATAACTAAATATGTTGCATAAAAAAATAAATAAAGAAAATTAAAATGCATGAAATGCAAGACAATAACTAAATATGTTGCATAAAAAATAAAATAAAATAAATAAAAATGCATGAAATGCAAGACAATAAATAAATATGTTGCATAATATAAATAAAGAAAATAAAAATGCATGAAATGCAAGGCATAAAATAAATATGTTGCATAAAATAAATAAGGAAAATAAAAATGCATGAAATGCAAGGCATAAAATAAATATGTTGCATAAAATAAATAAGGAAAATAAAAATGCATGAAATGCAAGGCATAAAATAAATATGTTGCATAAAATAAATAAGGAAAATAAAAATGCATGAAATGCTGAAAATTAAAGGCAATAAGATAAAATGCATAAAAATAAATAATAAAAAAAATGCAAGAAATGAAATAAAATAAAAATAAAAGAAAAAAGAAAGAAAGGAGAAGGAGAAGGAAGGGAGGTGCAGTGAGTGGAAAGGGGGTGTGGAAAGCAGAACGAAAGACTGAAAGGAGAAAGACAAGCTGGGCCGCGTGGGCCTGTCCAAATGGGTTGTTATATGAACAGAAATCTGAGTTTTTTCTTCATTTTTCTCCTTTCTCCCTCTCTCTTCTTCTTCTCCTCCTCCCTCTCTCACCTTCTCTGAAAATAGTTGGCCGGAAGAAATTTTCCGGCGCGGTGGCCGCCGGCCTAGACGGCGGCGCCACCGTGCCGGAACTAAATTATTATTTTTTTTTCAAAAAAAATTCGTTTTCAAATATCCTTTTCTTCTCCCTTTCCGAATCCGAACTTCTTTTTTTGAAAAGCTTTATGAAAAGAGCTAGATCTAAGTTTTAAAACTTTCGGGAAAAAAACTACCTCTTTGTTGAGTTTGTTGTTCGGTTCTGATGATTTTTGATATTGGTTTTGTGATGTTATTTGGTACGGTTTTGAGATTTTGGCCGAATTTACTTTGGTGTGGATTTGGTTTGAGAGGTTTGGTGTTGATTGTGTACTGATTCGGTTTGTGATGGTTCTGTTTTTGTGATGTTTGATTTCGAAAAAGAGAAAGTGAGAAGAAAAAAAGTTTCTGATTGTATTGTGTTGGTGGTTTGTGGTGGTCTGAGAGTTTTCTGTGGTGGCCGGATTGTACTGTTGATGACTCTGACTCTGATTTTGAGTGTGATTGGGTGCTTTCTCTGACTGATTATTGGTACCCGTGAACAGTACAATAAATGTACTATTTATAGGCCAAAAATAGGGTTAGGATGAAAAGGACAAAAATACCCCTTGGGGTCTGGACTGAAAATTGGACTAAAAATGACTAAAATAAAAATAAAAACTAAAAACAATAATAAAAACGAAAATAATTAAAAATAAAAAATGAAAGACTAATAATAAGACTTGAAAATAAAGCAAAATAATAAAAGTAAAAGAAAGAAAAAATTAATAAAAATAAAAACAGTCGCCTTCGGAACAAAAATAAGGTATTTTAAAATACCTTCGTCTGAAACGACGAAAATTTCCGGCTTAAACGACGAAAAAAAACGAACCGGAAATAGGTCAAAAATGGGGTATGACAAAATGAATGGTGCGAATATGAGCTTGTTTTTATTCATGTCAATTGTTTTGATGAAGCTATTTTTCTTAAAAATGAGCAGTCTTGTCAAATATTGGCTTTAAGGCATGTGAGACTCTTTGGGATGAAAACAACTTATGACGTTTTCAAAAGATGTTTTTAACTTATTTCCATAAGTTCTCCAGGATAGCTTATGACATCTGCTTATATCTTATAGGAAAACAATTTGACTTTATTTTATCTTTTATTATGGAAATAGCTTATACATTGGAGCTTATATGATAAGCGTTTATGATATATGCTACAAATTAAGCCGTTTACACAAACAAGGCCTTTATTTTCAACATACTGAGCTAAAGCAAGGAGTCTTCTCTTCTAAAATGTCCATTATGGGGAAAAAAACTCAGAATTTCTACCTCTTTAGTTGTATGCCTACTACTGATTATCATGTTTTGTCAATGTGTGTTTCCCTTTGTGCTTTACTTAGTTGATATGATGGTAATGTCTTGATTCAGAATGTATGTTTGTTTTGTTCATGCCAATTTTTTAACACAATATAAGCTTTGGCTGTAATGGTATTAAAGCAGCGATGTAAACTCATAGGGACTGTTACTGTTTTTTGTACAAAAGTGTCAAACTTTGAAAAAAGAAAACAAAGTCAGAACAATGTGATGTTTTGTAAATAAAGCTGAAAAAGAGAACTGGAACACAATGTTTTCTGAAACCAAACCAAACTGGTTCGGATTTTGTTTTTGAAATGATGGCTGGTTAGAATGCCAACACAGTTTTTTTCTTTGATTTTAATTTATTGTTAACAATATGACCATTAATGTTTTTATTTTGATGCATTTGTTTCTATTATTCAGTGTACCAGAGTTTTAGGTCCTCCACATGTGGACGTTCGATTAGTGCTAATCCAACAATCAAACCGTCTAACAATGCGAATCCAGCATATAAGCCGTCTTCCCAATTTGCTGCTACTCAAATAAGATGGGCATCTAAAGGCACAACAACAGAAGAAGACAAGATCAGCATTGGACCTGCCAGTGGAGGACAATCTGAGGAAGGAGACAAGGACACCGGAGTTTACTACTACGGTCCGATCTCAAGTACCATAAAAAAAGGAAAACTTCTATCTCTCTCAACTTGCTGCCTCTCGGTATCTATCGCTCCGGTCATAACCTTCATGGCATTCCCCGACAGTAATGTCATCCTTAAGGGTGCAGTGGCATCGTCATTGATATTCTTTAGTGCTTCTACAAACGCATTCCTTCACTGGTTCGTTAGTCCATACGTTCACAAACTCCGGTGGGAACCCGGTTCAGACAGCTTTGAGGTTGAAATGTTGTCATGGTTGGCAACACATATCCCAAAGACTATCAAGTTTTCGGATATTCGTCCAGCTGACACCAATAGGCCTCATGTGCCATTTAAGGCTAATGGGAATTACTATTTTGTGTACACAGAACACTGTCACAATAAGGCACTTCTTGCTAGACTTACCCCACAAAAGGAAACTCATGATTCTGCTTTCAAGAACTTGTGATTTGAAAAATGTTGCTGACATGAGTAGAGTAAGCTTTAGCCATGTGTAAATGTGGTTGGACTTGGAATTTTACTCGCTTTTGAGATTTTATACATTTTGTTCTGAGGATAGCATGATCTGTTTAGGTTTTTATTATTAATAAAGTCTACGTTATGGCTTTTTGTAACTTCAATTATGTGGATTTTTCAAGTCCTTCAAAATTATTAATGATTGCTGTTTACTCTTTTCTTTGACAAAACAATGATTGAAGTTTACTTGAAGTTTACTCTTTTCTTTGAGTGCTTCTACTTATTAGTTATATAATATTGGATGGATGTTTTGCATTAACTTAATTTCGCAATTTTTTTTTACTGTGATTATAGATATTTTTGTGGTAAGATATTTATGTTGCAATTGAGTTGATGATGTGTCCCTGTCTATTTTGTTTCTCACTTAAGGATTGGCATGCCATAAGCCAAGGAAGCATTTGACTGCTTGGGGTTCATACATGAGTCTATCATGTGCTGGAGTATGATGAAGCATAGGTTAAGTTTTTTCTTATTGATGATATGAAACATGATACACAAATTTGTGTCAGTTACAGCTTCATAGGTTCCAGATCTAGGAAGTAGAGTATGGTGCACCATGTTATGGAGAATTTTTGGGAGGTCAGTTAGGTTAGTAGAATTGAAAGGAAGGTTGAGTTTTGTGTACTCAAGAATGAGCTTGGCACGTTTGGTTTTGACTTCACTAAACCATGAAGGAAAGAAAAGGTCATTACCTTGATTTGGAATCCTCAAAGCTTTTGAGAGAGTGTCTTGAGTGAGTTTGATTTTGATTCCTTTTATAGTTGAGATAAGGGTTTTCCTTCCATCTTTGTCCTTGATTCTCATTGAACTGTAGAACTCTCTCACCAAATCAGGATAAGTAAGTTCTTGGAGGGCAACAAAACTTGTCTAGCCTTGTTCATCAGTGTATTCACACAAGTTCCATCCCTTTTTCTTAAGATCAGCAAAATCAAAGTATTTAGCCCTACTTATGGGCCTAAGTGATTTAGCCTTTAATACATATGCTATTTTTCCAAAATCTTTGCCTTTTCCATGTTTCTTTGGAGGAGAAACTTCTTCTTCCTTTCGAAAGAGAGACAAAGAGAGTCTTCTTTGGATTGAGACTGAGATTGGGATTCTTTTTCTGATTCAGAGGGTTTTTCTTCTGGTTCAAAAGGTTGCGCAGATTTCTGTTTGGAGGCAGATTTCGCTTTTCTCATATATTGAGAAATGGTTGGATCAGATTCTTCTTTTGAATCTGAAAGAATGACTGAGGATGAAGAATGTTTCTTAGCCATTCCAATGCCAGAAACAATTCTCTGTGATCTTCTTGGAGGGTGAGAAGCAGAGACTGATTTTTTGGTTTTGGAGGTTGGATTTTTAGGTTTAGAAGATTCAGTGGCTGGGATGATAACATCTGGAAGGATGGTGCGAAGTGGTTGAGGTTCTCCAGTAGCGGGATGTGGTGGTGGTTCAGAACGAGGAACAGGGGAATGTTCTTGTTCATTGTTAGTGGAGGTGGTTTTTGTTCTTGCCATGGCAGATTTTCAAAAACGAGGAGAAAAACAGAGTGTTTCAAAAGTTTTTGTGATTTTTGAAGGAGAGAGAGAGAGAGAGATGCCGAATGATGCTTTGATTTTCTGATGAAGTGTGGTTTTTATAAAGCTAAATGTGTGGATGGGAGGAGGAAGAAACTGATAATGACAGTTTTTATGGGAAATGATGAAACTGAAAAGTAGTGGGAGAGAGAGAGAGAGAGAGAGAGAGAGAGAGAGAGAGAGAGAGAGAGAGAGAGAGAGAAAAGTAGCCGTTTTGACAAGAAAGGAGGGGAGTGGTTGATTTGATGGTTGCCTTTTTACATGGAGGTTAATAGCTTAACAAAGTAACCCGTAGACAAACAATCAATGATTTTAGGATATGGATAGATTTTCTGAAGAAGGCGCAAATCACTTTATGAAAGTGAATTATTTATTTCAGAAAATTTTGATCTGAACCTTCTGAACTCAGATGAACATTCTGAACTTATTGAACATTCTGAAGTGAATCAGAATGAATCAAGGGGGTTTATCCTAGGCCCTTAGTGATTCAGTAATCAATATTTATTGGGATTTTTCATGATTAACAATTTTTCTTTAATAAAATTGAATCTATCATCAACTAATGGTTTTGTGAAAATGTCAACTAATTGATTTTCAGTATCAATGAAGCTTAACTCAATGTCCTTTTTCTGAACATGATGACGTATGAAATGATGCTTAATTTCAATATGCTTAGACCTAGAATGTTGGATTGGATTTTTAGACAGATTAATTGCACATGTGTTATCACATAAAATAGGAACATTAGAGTACCTTAGTGAGTAATCCTCCAACTGATTTCTGATCCACAAAACTTGAGAGCAACAACTTGTTGCAGATACATACTCAGCTTCTGTTGTGGAGAATGCAATGGTATTTTGTTTTCAACAGGACCATCCAATCAAGGCTTGTCCTAAGAATTGGCAAGATCCACTTGTACTCTTTCTCTCAACTTTGTCTCCAGCATAATCAGCATCACAATAGGCTACAAGATGAAAACTACAACCTTTTCTATACCAAAGGCCAAGATTAGTAGTACCTACTAAGTATCTAAAGATCCTTTTTACAACAGTTAGATGAGATTCTTTTGCACATGTTTGAAATCTAGCACATAAGCCTACTGCAAACACTATATCAGGTCTGCTAGCAATTAAATAGAGCAATGATCCTATCATGCCTCTATACTCTTTTTCAGAAATTGATTTTCCATCTTCATCTCTATCTAAACTTGATGATGGATGTATGAGGGTGACCATGATTTTTGCCTCATTCATTTTATATTTTTTAAGAATGTCTTTGACATATTTTTCTTGACTTATGAAAATACCATTTGGATGTTGTTTGATTTTTAAACCAAGGAAGAAACCAAGTTCACCCATCATGCTCATCTCAAATTCACTTTGCATGAGATTGGAAAAATCCTCACACATTTTCTCTTTGGTTGAATTAAAAATAATATCATCTACATAAACTTGAACTATAAATAAGTCTGACTTATGAGTTTTTCTAAAAAGTGTGGTATCAATTTTTCCTCTAGAAAATCCATTTTTAATTAAAAATGTGCTAAGTCTTTCATACCAAGCTCTAGGGGCTTGCTTAAGACCATAAAATGCTTTAGTGAGTTTGAAAATATTATTAGGTTTCTCTTCATTTATGAAGCCATGAGGCTGACTCACATAAACTTCCTCATTTAAAAAGTCATTTAAAAAAGTACTTTTGACATCCATTTGAAAAAGTTTGATGCTTTAATGTGCAGCATATGCAAGAAGAATTCTAATAGCTTCTAACCTTGCTACTGGTGCAAAGGTCTCATCATAGTCAATACCTTCTTGTTGGTTGTATCCTTGAGCAACCAATCTTGCCTTGTTTCTGACAACTTTGCCATTTTCATCAAGTTTATTCCTAAACACCCATCTTGTTCCAATGATTGTCTTTCCTAGATTATTTGGAACTAAATCCCAAACCTTGTTTCTTTCAAACTGAGAAAGTTCATCTTTCATGGCTTCAATCCATGAATCATCAACTATGGCTTCATTGATTGACTTGGGTTCCATTTGAGAGATCATTGCCATGTTGTTCCCTTGGAAGGACATTCTGGTTCTTACACCATCAGTTGTTCTTCCAATGATTTGATCTACAGGATGATCTCCTACCATTCTCCAACTTCTTGGAGGGATTTGTAAGGATGGATCCTGAACATTCTAATCATCCTCTTTTTCTACAGAACTTACAGTGTTCTGGTTGTCAACATTCTGAAGTGTTGGATCTTCAGTGTCTTCTGTTTCTTTGCGTTGAGAAGGTTCATCATATTCATCAAATATAACATGCATACTGACCTCAACTGTTTGGGTTTTTAGATTGTACACTCTATAACCTTTAGAAGTTGTAGAGTATCCCAAAAAGATAGCTTTATCTGATTTAGGATCAAATTACACAATTTTTTTTTATTGTTTAGAATGTAGCAATAGCAGCCAAATATCTGAAAATAAGATATGTTAGGTTTGATGTTTTTCCATAATTCATATGGGGTTTTATTTAGCACTTTTCTTATTGAAACTCTATTCAAAATGTACCAAGATGTATTGATGGCTTCTACCCAAAAGTAATCTTCAACATTTGATTCATTTAGCATAGTCCTAGCCATTTCTTGCAAAGTTCTATTTTTTCTTTCAACAACTCCATTTTGTTGTGGAGTTCTTGCACAAGAAAAATTATGTGTAATACCACATTCATCAAAGAATGTCTTGAAGGATGCATTTTCAAATTCACCTCCATGATCACTCCTTACAGATATGATATTAGAACTTTTCTCATTTTGAATCTTTTTGCAAAAGTTTTGAAATGCTTCAAAATCTGGAAAAGTCATCAACAATAACAAAACCATATATGTTGCCATTAAGACTTGCAGTTTGAACAGGACCAAAGAGATCAATGTGAAGAAGCTCTAAAGGTTTTTGAGCTGAAATATATTCAATTGTTTTAAAACTACTTTTAACTTGCTTTCCTTTAATACAAGCTTCACTGATCTTGTCCTTTTCAAAACTGATCTTTGACAAACCTCTAACTAGATCAAGTTGAGAAAGTTTAGCAATAGTTTTCATACTTATATGACCAGCTCTTTTGTGCCAAATCCATCTATCTTTTTCAAGAGACATAAAACATGATTCAGTTGGTATTGCATTTAAATATAAAACATATAAGTTATTTTTCCTTGATCCAAAGAAAATTAATTTTTTAGAGGAGGCGTGTCTTATTTCACATTTGTTAGGTTTAAAAATAACCTCAAAACCACTATCACATAATTGACTTATGTTAAGTAGATTGTGTTATTTTGGTAGAGTTAGTTTTACCTATTGTACCTTTACCTCTGATTTTGTCTTTGTCATTGTTCCCAAATGTGACTAGTCCTCCATCTTTATTTTCAAAGGTCAGAAATCATTTCCTATCTCCTGTCATGTGTCTTGAACAACCACTGTCCAAGTACCATGTCTTTGTCCTTGCATCTTGAGAGAAGACCTACACTTGTTTTAAAACTACTTTTAACTTGATTTCCTTTAATACAAGCTTCACTGATCTTGTCCTTTTCAAAACTGATCTTTGACAAACCTCTAACTAGATCAAGTTGAGAAAGTTTAGCAATAGTTTTCATACTTATATGACCAGCTCTTTTGTGCCAAATCCATCTATCTTTTTCAAGAGACATAAAACATGATTCCGTTGGTATTGCATTTAAATATAAAACATATAAGTTCTTTTTCCTTGATCCAAAGAAAATTAATTTTTTAGAGGAGGCGTGTCTTATTTCACATTTGTTAGGTTTAAAAATAACCTCAAAACCACTATCACATAATTGACTTATGTTAAGTAGATTGTGTTATTTTGGTAGAGTTAGTTTTACCTATTGTACCCTTACCTCTGATTTTGTCTTTGTCATTGTTCCCAAATGTGACTAGTCTTCCATCTTTATTTTCAAAGGTCAGAAATCATTTCCTATCTCGTGTCATGTGTCTTGAACAACCACTGTCCAAGTACCATGTCTTTGTCCTTGCATCTTGAGAGAAGACCTACACTTGACATGAACAAAATCTTAGGTACCCATGTTATGTTGGGTCCTTGAGGGTTAGTCTTTCTAAGAGATTTCTTCTTATTATAACATTTTGTTCCCATGTGACCAGATTTGTTATAGTAAGAGCAAATTTTCCTAGCGTTCTTAACCTTTTGTGAACTTTCTGATCTACTGAGATGAGAACGTTCTGAACTAAGATTAATCTGTTTATTTCTTTTAAAAAATTTCTTATGAAAACATGCTGAATCAAGATGTCCTAGCTTGTTACAATATGAGCATTTTATTTTCATTTTTGCTTTAGTTCCTTCTGATACAAACTGATTTTTGAAGATATTTTTGTTTGGATCTTTAAATCCTAAACCACATTTTTCATTGGTTCCAGCTTGTGATCCCATAATGTTTTGCTTTTTAAAACATGTAAGATCTTTCTTTAAATCTTCAACTTATGTTCTCTTTTTGTACTTCAGAAGGTTTAGGTAAAATTCCTTTTTGCTTTTTATTTAGATCTTTTTGTTGTTCGACATTTTAAAATGAGAGTCTTGCAAAGTTTGTATAGTTTTTTATATTCATCATATTTGATTTGAAGTTTATATTTTTCTTCTTTTAGTTCAGAAAGTTCCTTCATTAATGAGTGACATCTATTAGTTAGAAAGTTTGAATCATATAAAAGACTATCAATTTTTCTTTCAAGGTCTTTATGTAAAGAATGAGGTTCATAGATAATTACCTCTTCATCATCTTCTGATTGAGCCATCAAACACATGTTGGCTTCCTCATCTTCTGGTTCTTCTTCTCCTAGGTCATCCCAGGTGATCAAGGCTTTATTTTTGAAAGGAGGCTTCCTTTGTTGCTTCTTAAGCTCAGGACATTCATTTATGTAGTGTCCAAGCTTGTTGCATCCAAAACAGGTGACTTGACTTTTGTCAGTCTTAGTTTTGTTGGTGTTGGGAAACTTATTTCTGATCTGATTTCTTCTCATCATCATTCTTTGTATTTTCTTGGAGATGAGTGCAAGTTCATCTTCAGCTTCCACTTCTAGAACTCCTTCTATTTTTTCTAGTTCGTCCACATCATCATGAGTTGTTGATGATGTTTCTTGAGAAGCTTTTAAGGCAAGTGTTTTTACCTTTTTCACTGGTTTGTCTCCTTCAAGTATGACTTCATGAGCTCTTAGTGAACCAATAAGTTCCTCCAAGGTAAGAGAGTTTAGGTCTTTGGCCTAAGTGATGGCTGTGACCAAAGGTCTCCACATGCTTGGTAGACATCTTAATATTTTCCTGATTCTATCATGAGTGGAATATATCTTTCTAGGAGATCTCATTCCATTTACTATTGTTGTGAATCTAGCATACATTTCATCAATAGGTTCATTTTCACCCATTTCAAAAATTTCGAATTTTCTGACTCCAATGTCAATTCTAGTTTCTTTGACATGAGAGGTACCTTCATGGTGTATTTTTAAAGTATCTCATACCTCTTTAGCATTTGTGCATTCATCAACTCTTTCACTTTCTTCCATGGTTAGTGCACATGATAAAAATAATCTAGCTTTAGAGTTCAGTAATACCTTAGCTTTGTCATCTGTTGACAATACACTTTCCTCTTTTATGGCTCCTTCTTTGTTCTTTGGAACATAGCTCCATCTGAGATTACAGCCCACATGTCTGTATCTTGAGACCTAAGAAAAAGTTTCATCTTACCTTTCCAAAAGTAGTAGTTTGTGCCATCAAATAGTGGTGGTCTGTTTGATGATCCTCCTTCTGTAATGTACTTGACTTTTGACATACTTCTTCCTGAATCTTTTCTCTAACACTTGTGTAAGTGTTCAAACCCTTAGAGGCAGTGCTCTGATGCCAATTGAAGTAGATAATATAGTCACAAGAAAGGGGGGTTTGAATTGTGACCCTTTTTAAAAATTAATCCTGTACTTAAAAAATTATTTCTCAAGTTGATACTTGGAAAAAGAAAGTTAAACAAACTTCAGAATGTTCTGAAGTATTAGTTGCAGAATAAAATATTGAAGTTAAATACTATGTGTGTAATGTGTATACAATAAGGTAAAGAGTGTAGGGATAGAGAAGAAGGACACACAAAATTTTATAGTGGTTCACCCAATGTGGGTTAGTCCATTCCTCACAATCTTGTGAGAATTTTCCACTATGATGCTTGAGATACCCTCTCAAATTCTGAAGAAATGAGGTCAAGAGGAAGAGGATACGAATAAAAAAAGAAGAGAATAAGATTATCTTTGAAAAGATAATTTAGGATTGATTCACACTCTTAGAGATTTTACTAATCTTTAGAATCTGATTTGTGAAATCAATTTTGTTATGAAGCTTTAAACTCTTTTAATAAGATGTTTAATTATGCTCTTAAGCTCTGTGTTTTGAATGAAAGCCTTCACCTCCTTTTATAGAGTTTCTTGACCACTTGTAGTTGGTAGGACGTGTCCACTGGTCTTGTGCCATGTGTCCTAGTGTTTTAGCAACTTTTGGTTGAGAGTCTTGTACTTCAGAATGTTCCTAGGCTCATCAGAATGTTCAAACATTCATTAGTGATGAACATCATATTGTTCATGTGTTTCATATGGATGAATGTCAGATGAATTTCTGGGTTCATCCTATGAATATCATATGAAGATCTGGGTTGGTGTCTTGCTTTTGATATGCGTGCAGTACTTCAGAAAGTTCCTGAGCCAAAAGCTTTGCAGATCTGTCTTGGATTGTGTGCAGGAGAGAGGAAAGTGGACTTGTCACTTCATGCCCATGCTTTAGGGGATTTTGCTGGTCTTGTACTGTACCCATAGTAGTCAATAGCGGATAGCGGCGCGTAGCGGCCGACCCCAAAAGTGCTATAGCGGGATAGCGCATAGCGCTATGACCGTTATTTGATAACATTACGGCATGGAGCTACATCACCCGATATTCCCAATTGATGTCTTCTTGCTCTACTAATTCCTCCATTACTGACCTTATCATAGAAATCACAGTAAATCTTTTTCTTATCATTCAAATTTTTCCAATGATTAAACTACCAAGCAATGTCCAGATTATCACCAGTCCGTCTCTGCCTTTGAACACAAGAGTCAACAGAAACAGAGTTTGATGGTACTCCTGAAGCTGATGCTGACATGGCTGTGTTGTCCACAAACAACAACAAAAATAAGGAAACAGAGATAACAGTGAAACAGAATCATAGCAGAAAGACAGAAACAGTGAAATTTGAAACAGAAACAGAAGAAGTAATGGAAAAGAAGATGTAACAGAACATAGCAAAAGCTATGGAACAGAAGAAGTTACCACTGTTTTAGGGCGAGAACATCAAACGACGGCAAGAACAGCGAACGACGGCAAACGAAGAATGGTGAACGCGAACGGTGAACGACGGCGAGAACGTGAACGGAGAAGTGAGAACGGTGAACGACGGCGAGAACGCGAACGTGAACGAAGAACGGTGAACGGTCAACGAAAAACGGCGAACAATGTAGAGGAAGAGAGAAGTTGGGTGCTGTTGTGTTTTGGAAAATTGGAACGGCGCAGAAGAAGAATGAAAGAAGAAGAGAAGTTAGGGTTGAAGAAAAAGTCAAAAATGCCCTCGTTTTTTTTTTTAAATCCAAGGACAATTTCTGAATTTTCTCTTAATTTTTTTTGCGGTTTTGAACCGCAACTGTAACACCCATATAGATGAAGTGGAAATAATAGTCACAAGAAAGGGGGGGTTTGAATTGTGACCCTTTTTAAATTTAACCTGCACTTGTGGTAAATCATTCTCAAGTTGATACTTGGAAGAAATAAAAGCTTGGTTAAGTTCAGAACGTTCTGAAGTGCGTTCAGAACTGTTAGTGTAATAAATGATGAACAAAGTGATAATGGTGTGTAAACTAAATTTAAACATTTATGCTGAAAATAAATAGTAAAGGGATAGAGAAGAAAGACACACAGAATTTTATAGTGGTTCACCCAATGTGGGTTAGTCCACTCCTCACAATCTTGTGAGAGTTTCCACTATGATGCTTGAGATAACCTCTCAAATCCTGCACCGTACAATCTTGTTCCCTTGGAACGGTTACAACCTGTATTCTCTAAGCCTCAGCAGGCTCTCCACTTTCTGTGCTAAGTCACACCAGACCTTGCACTATGTTACTCAACCTAGACTTTAATACCCTTAAAACTAGATGAGATTTGCTCTTTACAATTGATTGGAGTTTTGAAGAAATGTTGTCAAGATGAAGACAATCAGAAGAGAAGAAAGGAGGGAGAAATTATCTTTAACAAGATAAAAGAGAATTGATTTACACTTTAAGAGACAACTTGAAATCTCAGTGATGATCAATTCGAAATGCTAAAGCTTCAAACACTTTTCATATGTTTTCTTGTATGCTTTGCAATGGTGTATGTAATGCTGAGCCTTTCTCTTCTATTTATAGAGTTATTGGTCTCTTGTAGCCGTTGGAGGGTGACCAATGGTCTTGTGCCATGTGTCCTGGGCCCCACTGACTTTTACTTGAAAATCTGGGTGAACATTCTGAACTTCAGAATGTTGTTGTGTTCTTGAGAATACTTCAGAACGTTGTTACATTCTTGATGATCTTCATCTGGGTTCATCATGTATGAATGAAGATATGAGTTTCTGGGTTCATCATATGCGTCTCATATGATTTTCTGGGCATTATCCATAAGCAGTGACTTTAACACATACATCAGAATGTTGCTGGATAATACTTTCCCAGATTTGCCTTGGAAATAGTGCAGGACAGATAAAGTGGAACTGTCACTTCATGCCCATGCTTTAGGGGATTTTGCTGGTCTTGTACAGTACCAACTCCCTTATGTGTCAAAATCTTATTGATTCTGACTTGGAGATTGTAATCTTGCTTTTGCTTTGCTTTTCCAACCACTCTACTGTTGCTGTCAGAATTAAAGCATGTGCTGTTTTGAACTTTCTGAACTCCGAAAGTTCCTTTTGTTTTACCTAGGATGATTTGTAAGACTTCCATTTGATGTAATCAAATCCTAATAGTAAAAACATCAATGAAGTGCAGTAATTTGAACATCTAGGATGATATTCCCTTTTGGAATATTCCTATTAATTCAATGTTCATAGTCTTAAATGAACATTGAATATCCTTTTTGACATTTATCTTGTAAATGCCTTTATTGTTTGATTGATCCATGTAAGTATGCTTTCCTGGACATTTATTTATGCCACGTGTGACTTGTATGTTTTTTATAGTGTTCTTGAATTTCTGGGCTTGTGTAAAAGCAGCCTTATGACAGACTTTCTGAACTGTGAACAAGCTTCTGAACTGTGTTCAGCTTCTGAACTGTGTACAAGCTTCTGAACTATGTTCAGCTTCTGAACTGTGTACAAGCTTCTGAACTGTGTTCAGCTTCTGAACTGTGTATAAGCTTCTGAACTGTGTTCAGCTTCTGAACTGTGTTCAGCTTCTGAACTATGTTCAGCTTCTGAACTGTGTCCAACCTTCTGAACTCTTGTTCAACTTTCTGAACTTTGACAAATTTCTTTCTTCTTAGTGGTCTTTGATTCTTTGTATCTTGGTATGGTTCATACTTTGTTCCTGTCTTAGTTAATCACTCAAGAACACATTAAATACCAAGAACTATCAAAGTCCATTAATCCTTTAATCACCATAGATGTCTTTAATGATTTCTTGATCCAACGTCGAAATCTTTTTCTGCATATGATATGTTCATATCACATCTGTTCTTGTATGTTCTTGGTGTGGACGTTGAATTTTGGGTTTGCTCTAACGAACCTTCTGAGCAACCTTCTGAACAACCTTCTGAACTTCTTCTGGGTTCATACATATGACCTTCAGAATGTTTCTTCTGGGTTCCTTCTTTTTTGATGGTTGTACTTTATGCTAAACATTCTGATGTTCTTAAACATTCTAATGTTCTTCAATACTTTGAATCTTATGAAGGTTGTTTATTTATTCCCTTCAAAAACTACTTGAAGCATATAAATGAGAGATCATTTGTTTTGACAAACAAGATGATTCTTTCTTTGAAGTCCAAAAGAATATTTCTTTGCATCATTGCTTGTAACCGATGACTTTAAATATTCTTGTTTATCCATGAAGTAATCCTTTAATATTTCTGGAAATATTCTGGGTTAATTGTTCATGATCATTATGAACTACATTCATATGAACATTCTGAACTCTGAACTTCTTATCCTTAGAAGCTTTAGAAGTGTGATACTTTGAGGAGGTTCTGAGACTCTTCCTAACTTGTATGCATATTTCCTTTTATCTTGTTTACCCATGGAGGATCTTCACATCATATAACATAAAACTCAATGTGAGTTTTGTCACATAACTTTAAGCACCTTCTTGTGTAGCTTGTGATGTAAGTTCTTCCATCATGATTCTTGAGCTATGAATCTTCATGGAGATATGATACTATTGTTTCAACTGATGATATACTCATTCTTTCATTGTGGAGTAGATATAATGCACTTATTGATGTGGGTGGCTTCTAGCTTATCCACTTATGTGATTCCTGTTCTTATAACAAAAACTAAAGTGCAAACATCAGTAGATCACCATTCATAAAACTTATCATTTATTCCACGAGGTTTGTTATCATTAAAACATTCAGCAATGCTGAAACCCCCTGTTCTCTCTAACTGGTCGAGAGAGCAGAGGACACAAAGTTTGTCCTGATTATTAATTTTTATTCCTGGTATATATATATACATATCCTGATAAAATATAACTAAGCCTGAACTGAGGAACTAGATACCATTGACTAAGGTATCCTATAATCTGTCTGATTAAGGGAATCTTGATAAACTACCCTTAACATACCTGAATGTAATTCTATTCCTGTTAACCTATTCAAGGTTCTAGACATATCGTTCTCATATGTCACTCTTAGGGCTTACTTAAACATTTAACTTTAATTCATGAATTTCCAAGCCTTGCGTAATCTTTTCTCATATAATTTTCTTAACCAATGGAAGCCTTTAGAATGAACTAAAATGGTGGTTTATGTTTCTAATATGTGTTAGGAGAAAACATTTGCAAAAAGCCATGCCCGCGCGCTCCAGAACCCCCAGAACAGCCCAACTGAGTGGTGTTGTTCTGGCTTGGTCGCTACAAGCGCCCAGCTGGTCGCTACAAGCGCCACTGGTTGCTACAAGCGCCCAGCTGGTCGCTACAAGCGCGGGTAGGCAGGGAAAAATCCTGCCTGGTCGCTACAAGCGACAGCTCGTCGCTACAGCGACCATGACAGCACAGTCATGTGTAAAAATGCATTTTTCCACCATTTTTGCCCATTCAAGGATACCCAAGCTTCCTAAACATGCTAAAAATGATTTTCCTTCATAAAATAACAATTATAAACGTATATAAGCAAAGATTTAGCAAGCAAGGAATTAGGGTAAAACTCTAAAATTTTACTTAAGTTATAAAACTCATATAATTCTCTCTAGGAGGGTTCTAAAACCCAAGATGAGCTCACCTAAACCTTAATTGGTGCTGGTTATGCTTGATTCAAAAACCCTAGCTTGCTCCTTTCCTTGTTTCTTCCTTGTTCCTTCTCTATTTGTTCTATCTTTTCACCAATCAACTTGCTAGCAAACTCCTCAAGGATTTTATGGGTGAAAGCTTGATGATTTGGGTGAGAGTGAGTGGCGTGAGAGTAAGGGAAATAGAGAGAGAGCTGGTTATGGGAGAGTGGAAGAGAAGAAAGAACATAATGGAAAATATCTTTCCTTTTCCATTTAAATTGTTACTCCCTTTTCAAATATTCACAATATTGCCATTGCCACTATTTACAATTGTGCCATGCTTGCTTAACAAGATTTTAACACTGATAATAATTGCATCTAAGCGGGATATTACAATCTACCCCCCTTAACGAAATTTCGTCCTCGAAATTTAGATTTTACCTGAAAATAGATGCGGATAATTCTCTTGCATCTCTGATTCTAGCTCCCACGTCGCTTCGCCGTCGGGAGAACCCTTCCATACCACTTTAACAATAGGGATCTCTTTGTTCCGCAAAGACTTAATATCACAATCAATTATCTGATCTGGCTCAGGTTGAAAGGTCAAGTCCGATCTCAAATCAATACTGTCCAGCTCCACTGGTTGGAAAGGATCAGGAATGAATTTCCTTAATTGTGAGACGTGAAAGACATCGTGTAATCCTGACATGGCTGGTGGCAGCGCTAACTGATAAGCTGCCGGGCCAACACGTCGAAGTATCTGAAATGGTCCAACATATCTTGGACAAAGTTTCTTGGTTCTGAATGCTCCTCTTAGGCCCAACTTAGGTGTAACCTTAAGAAATACATGATCTCCTTCATCAAACTCTAAGGGTCTTCGCCTCCTATCAGCATAACTTTTCTGGCGACTCTGTGCTGTTCTCATCTTATCTTGAATGGACTTAATCTTTGGAGTCGTCTCCTGAATGATTTCTGGTCCCAAAATGCTCTTATCTCCAACCTCAGCCCAGCAGAGTGGGGTTCTACATTTCCTACCATACAGGGCTTCATAAGGTGCCATTCCAATGCTAGAATGGTAACTGTTGTTGTAAGAAAATTCAATCAATGGTAGGTGATCATTCCAACTTCCTCCATTTTCTAGGATACACGCACGTAGCATGTCCTCTAATGTCTGAATAGTTCTCTCTGATTGTCCATCTGTTTGAGGATGATGGGACGTGCTCATCTTTAATCTTGTCCCTAAAGCTTTCTGAAAAGCTTTCCAAAAGTGGGATGTAAAGATCGGATCCTGATCAGATACAATACTAGCAGGTACGCCATGGAGTTTCACTATCTCAGATATAAACAATTCGGCATACTGAGAGGCTCGGTAAGTAGTCTTAACCGGCAAGAAATGAGCTGACTTGGTTAATCGGTCTACTATTACCCAAATGGAGTCGTGTCCTCGCTGTGTTCGAGGTAATCCACTCACAAAATCCATGGTTATATCTTCCCATTTCCATTGTGGAATTTCCAAAGGTACTAACATTCCTGCAGGCCTTTGATGTTCAATCTTCACCTGCTGACATACAATGCATCGCGACACAAATTCCGCAATATCTCTTTTCATGCTAGGCCACCAATAATCTTTCTTTAAATCTTGATACATCTTGGTGGTACCTGGATGAATACTAAAACTGCTTTTATGCGCCTCTTCTAAAATCAACCTCTTCAAATCTGCATCATTCGGAACGTAAATTCTTCCTTCAAACAGTAGCATCCCATCATGTGCTAAAGAAAACTCTGGTTGGCCAATTCTCTTTTGAAGGTCCATATCCATATTCTGGGCTTGGAAGATTCTCGACCGTAAATCACATGAAATCTCTAACTTGTTCAACAGGATGCCACCCTCCAACTCAGTAACATGAAGATCAAGATCTCGGAACTTCTCATATGACCTACATGTATGCATCATTACTTCAGCTTTAACTAAAGCCTTTTGACTCAAGGCATCAGCTACCACATTCGCTTTTCCTGGATGGTATTTCAGATCAAAATCGAAATCCTTCAAGTATTCCATCCACCGCCTTTGCCTCATATTTAAATCTCGTTGATCAAACAAATACTTCAAACTTTTGTGGTCGCTGAACAAATCAAACTGTGCACCATACAGATGATGCCTCCACACTTTCAATGCAAAAACTATAGTTGTTAACTCAAGATCATGGGTGGGGTAATTCTCTTCATGAGTCTTGAGCTGTCTGGATGCATAAGCTATCACATTTTCCCCTTGCATAAGAACACTTCCCAGTCCCTTAGAGGATGCATCGCAGAAAACGGTGTATCTCTTTTCAGGATCTGGTATTGCTAATACTGGCGCCTTAGTCAACTTCCTTTTTAAAACTCTGAAACTCCTTTCACATTCTTCGTCCCAAATAAAGGGCACATCCTTTCGAGTGAGGCGTGACAGAGGTAAAGCAATCTGAGAAAACTTCATAATAAATCTTCGATAATAACCTGCCAAGCCTAGAAAGCTCCTGACTTCAGCTACATTCTTAGGTCTTTCCCAACTGAGTACAGCTTCAACTTTGGACGGATCGACGGCTACTCCTCCTTGAGAGATAACGTGACCCAAAAACTTAATCTCAGATAGCCAAAACTCACACTTGCTGAATTTAGCATATAACTGTTTGTCTCTGAGGACATCCAATACAATTCTCAAATGCTGAGCATGCTCCTGAGGATCCTTAGAATAGATCAAGATGTCATCTATGAAAATCACCACAAATTGATCGAGATAGGGCTGAAATATCCTGTTCATGTAATCCATAAATACTGCCGGAGCATTAGTTACATCGAAAGGCATAACCAGAAATTCATAGTGCCCATAACGCGTTCGAAACGCCGTTTTAGACACATCTGAAGATTTAATGCGAATCTGATGATAACCCGATCGAAGATCAATCTTGGAAAATACTGTTGCTCCCTTGAGTTGATCTAGGAGATCATCAATCCTTGGAAGAGGATACTTGTTCTTAATGGTCACTTTGTTCAGTTGACGGTAGTCTATACACAGTCTCATGCTTCCATCTTTCTTCTTGACCAACAAAACTGGAGCACCCCAAGGTGACACACTGGGTCTGATAAAGTGCTTCTGGATTAACTCTTCGAGTTGGGATTTCAACTCTTTAAGTTCTGTTGGTGACATTCTATACGGTGCCACAGATACTGGCTCCGCTCCTGGAATTAAATCAATTGAGAACTCCACCTCACGCTCTGGAGGCAAACTAGTTACTTCCGAAGGGAAGACATCTAAGTACTCGTTCACAACAGGGATATCACTGGGACTTAACTCTGATTCTGAAGCCACAGTGAGCATGACATAAAATCCTCTATCTTGAGCACAAATGAATTGAATTAACTGATGGGTGCGGTTAATTAACTCAGACAGAGCCACACCTTCCGCCGTATCACCGGTCGGCATATAAATACTCTTCTCCGAACATCCTATGTACACATGGTTAGCGGAGAGCCAATCCATGCCTAAGATCACATCAAGTTGCTCCATCGGGAGACATACTAAATCAACATAGTAAGTCTTACTAGACACAGTGATAGGACAGTTTTCACAAACATACTTTGCCTCAATTCCGCCCTCAGTAGCGGTAGATACTAACATTGGAGGATTCAAGGGAGACAAAGGTAATTGCAGCGTCTCTACACATTTATATGAAATAAAAGAACAAGTAGCGCCGCAATCAAAAAGAACTTTTACTGGTATGAACCAAGGTAACACATACCGGCAATCAAATCTTCGTTGGCAAGGGCCTTTGCGCCATCTAAGGAGTACACCCTTCCCTTACTGGTTGTAGTTCCTTCAGCTACTCCCTTTCCTCGCTTATAGGGGCATTCTCGCAAGAAGTGTCCGGGCTGATTACATCCATAGCATACATTAGCACCTTCCATACATTCTCCTTGATGCATTCTCCCACACGTCTTACAAGTAGGATTAGTCCGTGAAGGATTAGATCGTGGAGAGTATGTCTGCTTCCCTCTCTGAGGGGATCCTTTTGGCTTGAGCTTGTCATGATACTTATCTGACATTCTACTCTTCTTCTTTTCAAAAGTTGCCGCTCTCTCCTTCGAAGCCTTAGCAAGTCCTGCTTCAACCACCAAACTGTCATGCACCAGTTCATCGTAACTTGCAGTTCTCTGAAGACTCACTGCAGTGTCGATTTCGCCTCTTAGACCTCGCTTGTACTGGTTCATCTTCCATACTTCATTTTCCGCATATTCATTGTGTGTGGAATAGTAGGACAGCTCTTCAAACTTCTTGGTGAATTCAGCAACTGACATACTACCCTGTTTCAACTCCAAGAACTCTTGATCCTTCTTTACCTTGTAAGACAAAGGTAAATATTTTTCTAACATCACTTCTTTGAAGTTTACCCAGTTCACCTCTACACCATTCGCTTCCATCCGGCGCTGAGCAGATTCCCACCAGTCTTCTGCTGCGCCTCTGAGTTGATTTGTGGCATATACCACTATATCCTCTTCTGAACATTCAGCCATTCTAAAGATCTTTTCCATCTGTTTAATCCACTTCCTTGCTTCTTGAGGTTCACCTTCTCCATTGAACTCCGGAGGGTGAAGTCTGTTATATTCCCGGAACACTGGGTTACCAATTACGGGAGGAGGTGGTGGCTGTGGATGGAAACCCTGCCCTTGTTGCATCATTTCCATCCATTGCTGTTGAGCTTGAGCCTGCTGCTGAGCTTGCTGTTGCATCATCAGCATCATTTGTTGATACTGTAATGCATTCTGAGCTTGCTGCTCTTGATACTGTTGCTGCCAGGCCTGTTGTTGTTGTATCATTTGTTCCCACGAGTTCATGCTTGGTCCTCCACTTTCATCACTAGCTTGATTAGCACGAGGTCTACCCCTTCTTCTCCCAGACATCTTAACCTAGCTGTCATATACAAGTCAAAGTGATCAGTTTTAACTGAATATAACATTTAGAATAATGTCCTGGATCCAAGAGGTCCACAAACTTGGATTGTACTTTAATGACCCAAGGCACGGTCTGAATCGACCTGCTCTGATACCAAATTGTAACACCCATATAGAGATTGCCTAGGATCTCTTACGAGTATTAAAATTTCGTACTGGATACATTAAATACAATACAGAAAATTTGCTTATTAATTATACAATACAAGAGTTCTGATACAATCTGAAAATCTGATACATAACATCCTCAATAATTCACATCATAGTACATCAGCAATATACAACATCCAAATAAAACATAAGCAGCACGATCAATCCATAGCCTTCTCTTTACCTTTACGTCGTGCTACCTGCGAAGAACCTGCACCAGAAGGAAAGGGATGAGACATAATATCTCGGTGAGCTCCTACCCTACCTACTGTTTGGCAACCTCAGGGAACCTAGGGTCGCCGTGCCTACCTCGGCGAACTTGGGGATACCTATGATCGCCAAGTCTTAACTTTACCCATAGAGGGATTATCTGTCTGATCCTGCTAAACTGGTGTTCAAGGGGAGTCCTAGGATCACCGTCTGATAACTGCTAACTGATATCTGATAACTGTTTCCTGACTGATAATGAAATAGAATATTAACTGATATATTATGTTAGCTGTTAGCGTTGAACAAGCAATATTATCTGGGTTCATTTTACGGAATGCCCCCGGGTGGAGTAACCCCGAAGCACATTCCCCTGATAACCGGTGAAAATTCCTATTATTTCAGGCTAACACCGGACTCCTCTTGCCTAAGTGTGTGGTTATCCTCGCGGAAGATTCCTGCCCGTTCCAGCTGTATCTGGAACCCCCTGTCCTCTCTAACTGGTCGAGAGCACAGGAGACACACTATAACTCTGTGTGGTTATCCTCACGGAAAGTTCCTGCCCGTTTCAGCAATGCTGAAACCCCCTGTTCTCTCTAACTGGTCGAGAGAGCAGAGGACACAAAGTTTGTCCTGATTATTAATTTTTGTTCCTGGTATATATATATATATACATATCCTGATAAAATATAACTAAGCCTGAACTGAGGAACTAGATACCATTGACTAAGGTATCCTATAATTTGTCTGATTAAGGGAATCCTGATAAACTACCCTTAACATACCTGAATGTAATTCTATTCCTGTTAACCTATTCAAGGTTCTAGACATATCGTTCTCATATGTCACTCTTAGGGCTTACTTAAACATTTAACTTTAATTCATGAATTTCCAAGCCTTGCGTAATCTTTGCTCATATAATTTTCTTAACCAATGGAAGCCTTTAGAATGAACTAAAATGGTGGTTTATGTTTCTAATATGTGTTAGGAGAAAACATTTGCAAAAAGCCATGCCCGCGCGCTCCAGAACCCCAGAACAGCCCAACTGAGTGGTGCTGTTCTGGCTTGGTCGCTACAAGCGCCCAGCTGGTCGCTACAAGCGCGGGTAGGCAGGGAAAAATCCTGCCTGGTCGCTACAAGCGACAGCTCGTCGCTACAGCGACCATGACAGCACAGTCATGTGTAAAAATGCATTTTTCCACCATTTTTGCCCATTCAAGGATACCCAAGCTTCCTAAACATGCTAAAAATGATTTTCCTTCATAAAATAACAATTATAAACGTATATAAGCAAAGATTTAGCAAGCAAGGAATTAGGGTAAAACTCTAAAATTTTACTTAAGTTATAAAACACATATAATTCTCTCTAGGAGGGTTCTAAAACCCAAGATGAGCTCACCTAAACCTTAATTGGTGCTGGTTATGCTTGATTCAAAAACCCTAGCTTGCTCCTTTCCTTGTTTCTTCCTTGTTCCTTCTCTATTTGTTCTATCTTTTCACCAATCAACTTGCTAGCAAACTCCTCAAGGATTTTATGGGTGAAAGCTTGATGATTTGGGTGAGAGTGAGTGGCGTGAGAGTAAGGGAAATGAGGGAGAGAGAGCTGGTTATGGGAGAGTGGAAGAGAAGAAAGAACATAATGGAAAATATCTTTCCTTTTCCATTTAAATTGTTACTCCCTTTTCAAATATTCACAATATTGCCATTGCCACTATTTACAATTGTGCCATGCTTGCTTAACAAGATTTTAACAGTGATAATAATTGCATCTAAGCGGGATATTACAGCAACCCTCCCGCCACGCCGCTCCGCACTGCCACGCCGCGCTAGCGCCGCTATTGGCCGCTATTGACTACTATGACTGTACCAACTCCCTTATGTGTCGAAATCTTATTGATTCTGACTTGGAGATTGTAATCTTGATTTTGCTTTACTTTTCCAACCACTCTATTATAGCTGTCAGAATTAAAGCATGTGCAGTATTGAACCTTATGAACTTCGAAAGTTCTTTTTGTTTTACTTAGGATGATTTGTAAGACTTACATTTGATGTAATCAAATCCTAATAGTAAAACTTCAATGAAGTGCAGTGTATATGACATCTAGGATGATATTCAAAGAGGAATATTCCTAGTGTTCTTGTAATTCAATTATTCATAAGTCTTCAATGAACAATGAATATGCTTTTTGCTTTTATTCCAAATAGATGACATAACTTCTTGACTGATTTAATTCATTGTACTTGTTCTGGGCATCTCACGTGAGTCTTTAATGTTCATGAATTTCTGGGTTTGTTCATAAGAACAACATTCTGAATTGTCTTGAACCTTCTGAACTCTGACTGAGTTCTTAAGTCTTAATGTTCTTTGATTCCTTGTATCTTGGTATGATTCTTACTTTGTTCCTGTCTTAATTAAACACTCAAGAACACAAATTAAATACCAAGAAACTAATCAAAATCCATTAATCCTTTAATCATTTTGGGTTTGTTATCTTTAAAATCAATTAGGGATTTTGCCTCAACAAAATCACACTACGCAGTGCCCCAGAAGCTAATTCAATATGAACGATTCACTTTGAATTAACATTGTGTTTCGCATCAACATTTGATACAATTCAGAGAACCCTAACCGTAATTTAGCACACCCTATTCATAACGGCACAACACTTGTGGCGTTACGAATTCTGCTGCAACAATATGATCACACTAAATAAAGTACCCTGATTGTTTATTCAATATGAAGATCGAATTTAGAATGCTTCACCTGTATCGGTTCCGAAGCTTCAATTTACAATCATTCAATATGAACAAATATCATATGACTTAATTAGTGGACGATCAAGACGATCAAGACAAGTATATCATATATACCTTTGTTACACAGAATTTATCAATCATATTTTTGTCGATATGGATAATCGATATATTGATCCTTCACCAGAAACAGTTTCTGAAGCTTCAAACAAATTGAAAAGCCATGCACACAAACGTGATGTGATATTATTGTTTGCGTATATGATCGAGTAACATATTTCCATCGATATGGATAATCGATATATTGATGCTTCACCAGATACGGTTTCTGAAGCTTCAAACAAATCGAAAATCATGCACATAAGCATGATGTGATGCCAATTTTAATTCCTCTTTATTATTTAATTTCATTCAATATGTTTAATCCAATTAAAACATAAAGCAGTAAACAAAACAATCCGATTCATGGTTTCGTAATTGGCTCTGATACCACTGAAGGAAAATTGACATTATTAAAGCAACGAAAATTAAAATTTTTGATTTTCTTTCCTTAGATCATTACGAATTTGACATGAATCAGTGATGGAATTGTTACCTCTTGAAGTGCAGAAAAGTTTCAATCACAACCAAGCAACAAAGCAAAGCCTCTACTCGTCCACACGAACGGTTCTTCTAGGGTTCCCGGTGCTAGCCAAGCGATCAGAGGTTGAAAGAAAACCAGGGTTTGTTTTTCGCCTTTAGGGTTTTTCAAAAAGTGTAACTCTGACTTCAGCACAAGAGTTCTATTTATAGAACTACTTGTGTGCTCTGCAAGTCAAGTAATCACTATTGGGCTTTCGTAAGCCCATTGATCCATCAGCCTTTGCTAACTGATTAGCGAGATTTGCTAAATGCACCTCTTCTTATAAGTCTTATATTTCTCCTTTTGACCGTTCTAATGTGTGTGACCCTATAGGTTCTTGTAACATTGACAATAATATTAAATCTTATATTTAATATTATAAACAGTGAACGGTATCAAGCAATACATCACTGCTACCCAAGTAACAAGAATGTCAACTGGTCTGACGAAACCTTTTTCCATGATAATGTTTATGTGTACAATTAATCCTCTGTCCTCATATCTATATTGAACACAAGGCATAGATTGTGTCACCCTGGTATAGCTCAATATTTGTATTTCTTGATCCCGAAATATACTGAATAACGAATAAGTCTAATATCTCGTATTGACTTAATTCGGCATGACCATGCATTTTACAGTCATATTTCATCAAGAGTCCTAAATACATATCTCCTGTTATGAAGGAGGGACAACTCCCATCTAGGACACTCATGTCCCTTAGCATGATTCGTAAAGTTCCCATTAACCAATGTTATGGTTATCTTGTTACAGATAACGTTTGAATGACAATAAAACACTTGAGTCCACATCTAGGGATCATAGTGGTTTCAGGTCTAAGAGTGGTATACACCATTATCATTATGAGAATAACTTATGACGATTTCATAACATACTGTGTAGTATTCTCACGGTGGGTCAATCCAGTATAAATATTACTCCTAATACTTATACCTATGTATAGACTTAATATCACATATTCATGACCCATGAGATGTGGTCATCAGTCTACATACATAATAGTCTCCACGCTTTATTATTATCCTGATTTATTGACTACGGATACTTTTAAGAATAGTGTTCTTTCTCTTAATGTAATCTCATGATTAAGTCACAATTAATGTTCCATCACATGAACCATCTATTCTAGGGACTTTATTAATCTCATAACAAGTATAATAAAGAATGTCATATTTTATTTAATAATAAAAGTCATGATACATATGATAAGTTTAACATAAACTGTAATATCCCGCTTAGACATAACTTTTATCAGTATCAGATGAGTTTCGAGCAAGCAAGGGCGTAAGCGTAAATTCGCATTATAAGGGTTATATATATATATGGACCAAAACTTTTTCCTTCATTTCTTCAACCCCTTTCTCTCTCTAGATTTCATATTTCCTCTCCCTCTCCTTCTAGGATTTCGCCCCACACCATTACCAACCCATAATTCATCAATCTTCTTCCTAAACTCTTGTATCTCAAGCAAGCTCAATTTTGGGAAGAACTTGGAGCAAGAGAAGTTAAGGAGAACAAGGAAAGGAGTAAGAACAAGCTAGGGTTTTGGAGTTAAGAGCTTAGCAAAGCATCAAGCAAGGATTAAGGTGAGCTCCCATAGACTATTACCATTTTAAGGGTAGTTTTGAGGTTTTTAATAGGAAAGGAAAACTTGAATGATTAGGTTAAATTCTTGTTTGTTAGTTTCCCTTTGTTAATACTTGATATGTTATGATCTTTCTAGTTAAAAACCCTATTATTTGATGTATATAAACTTGCTGGTGTTGAGAAATTGTTAAAATTCGTATTGGAACTTTCTGGAAAAGTTACAGGGCCTAGCAGCACTGACTTTATCGTGCCACGACAGGATTCCATCGTGCCATGATCATATAGATCAGCACACCATCGTGCCACGACAATGGCACATCATGCCACGATAAAAGCAGAATGCCACCCTCTTTAAAAATGTGTTTTATGGCCAGAAAACCATTCTCACAGCGCCATAACATCTTTATACATTCAGAAAAGGAAGAAAAGGTCATAAACATCCCTTGTATTAACATGTGAGTGGTGAATGGTGTTTCAAACACCATTAGGGATTAATCTCCGTATGAATCAACGTCATATATGACAATAGGTAGAGTTATCCATAGTTATCAGGTAAGATAAGGGGATTAATTTCCCAACAAGTAATTAAGTGGCTTATGAGAACGATAAGCTTAAAACCTTATATTATAGGTTAAGTATCTCATGTTTAAGTACTTGAGGAATGCATTAGATATGCATATGATTAGAATGATGTATCAGATATACATATGAATAACTTAAGACAAGAACAGACTATAAGTTAAACGTGTTCATCAGGCTCTGGATTATGCCGGATGGGACTTCTCTGAGAGGGTTGTCCACACGTATGTTAAAGATTTAACATGTCCAGCAGGCTCCGGATTATGCCGGATGGGACTTCACTGAGAGGGTTGTCCACATGTAAGGTTTAAGTTGTGTCCAGCAGGCTCCGGATTATGCCGGATGGGACTTCTCCGAGAGGGCTGTCCACATAACGATAAGAGGAGTCCGGTGTTAGTCTTAGATAGGAATTTTCACCGGTATGATGGGAGATGTACTTCGGGGTTACTCCACTCGGATGCACTCCATAAAATGAACCAAGCTAAGTAATTGTATGATCAACGCTAACTTTCTAACTTAAGGTTAAAAGCAAGATGTATATGTATTCATTACATGAGAATATGACAAAGTAGTCATCAGATATCAGGAAGTGATCATAGTATATCCATCGATCACTAAATATGAGATTATGAATATGATAAGTATATGATAAAGGCATATAGCGATCCTAGTCTTCCCTTGATCGCAAGATATGTAGAGATTGACGACGATCATAGGCTTTCCCGAGATTGCCAAGAGTTAGTGCATGGCGGCCCTAGAATTCCCCGAGGTTGCCAACAGTAGGTTGGGCTGGAGCTCACTGAGACATTATGTCTCATCCCATTCCTTCTGGTGCAGGTTCGCAGGTAGCACGGCGCAAGGGTAAGGAGAAGGCTTTGGACTGATCGTGCTGGTTTTATGTTTGATACTAGATGCAGTGTACTCAGTTTTTGTATAATGATGTATTGTATCATTATCGGTTAAACTTTTTGTATTGTAATTAATGTATCCAGTACGAAATTTTAATACTCGTATAAGATCCTAGACAATCTTTATATGGGTGTTACATAAACTATTAGCCTCTAGGGCTTACACCAACATGTTGTTCATGGCAATGATAGAAACTATAACCCCGATTCCTCTTGTATGTTATGAAAATCAAACTTTTAAAGATGAAACGTGTAGGGGATTTACCAAAATATGTTTGGAAGGTTGCAATTACACAAAGTGTTGCTTAGAATAAATGTTTTGTCTGTCTGAACAGTGCAAACTAGCTAACCACCACGCTAGCGTGTTGCTTGTGTTTTTTTACGGGAGCAGATCCACTGCACTCTACTCATTTGATTTTTCTGGACACTCTCAAAATTATTTAAAAAAATGAATGACTGGTATTGTCACTAAACCAAGTCCAGTGGAAAAGCCTGGGAGAGAATCTTGATCCGTCTTTTGACAGATGTGGTGTTTACATGAAGTGTTCGCGTGTACATTGAAGAAACTACTTTAATTTCATTAGTTATATACTTTCTTCAAGTGTCATTATTTTCTCTTAAAAATAGAGGTATTTTCAAGGAAGAATGAACCACGAATTTCATATTTCTATTAGCTAATGTTCTACCAAAAATAATTCTAAATCATTTTTTCTCTCTAATGTACGGTAATAAATTATAAAACTTTATTCAGTAAACTATCATTGATCGATACACTTGGTTTGAATATTCAAGTCACATCAACGATTAGAAAGTATTTTGAAGGGGATTCACCAGTATACCAATTTACATCCGATTGACATAAACTCGGTGAATATGAGTTCACAACAATTGTATCATTAAAAGCCTTAACATGAAATACTTAGTGAGGTAAAACCAGTTCAATAAGATAACTCGAGTAACTAGTAAACTCATAAAACAATTAGCCCACCAACAATGAAGGTAAAATCCAAAACCTAACAAAAATATTTCAAACAAAAATTAGAAAGAGTGAATCTATTACAAAAAAGTCACGTTTTTTGTAATTGAAAAAGTCATCTTTTATAAAAGAATGAATGCCCTTCCACTAAGCAAAGATTTGCACTCGGAAAGTATAGTCAACAAGTTTATCCACGCAATGATTTCCTTCCCAATAGATATGAGACACAATAAAAGAGAAATTAATATTAAAATATAAAGTCAATGATTTCTCAAATGCCAATGAACAACAATGTGAGGAGACTTGAAAGCTGAAACAACCAATTGAGAGTCATGTTCTCGTCAGAAATGATACCAACCTTTAAAATAAGCAATTCCAGTGGACTTAATAACACCAATAAGTTCAACATTTATTTTGACAAAACAAATAAGTTCAACATGAAAAGCAAAAGAAGATATTCTTTTGACCCAAATTATGTCACATTGATAATTTCACACAAACTAAAAAATATTAAAATGTATAATAGCAAAAGAAATACCAATGTTTCATTGACATTATAAATTTACATATAAAATGGTACAATTTTTTGTTACTAAAATCACATATAATTTGAGATGAATGAATTCAACGAACTATTAAGATTTTCATTCATAACTTTTTCCTTTGCTAAAAAAATCACATACAAAAGTATTTACATTCCCTTTTCTCTAAAAGTATCACTAGCAAGACTTTTCGTAAAATAAAAACAAAAATTTTTCTTTGGTACTCGAACTAGTGAATTAAAAACAAAAATGTTTTTTGTCATTTACTTTTCCTTCAAAGATATTAACAGTGCTCGAACTTGTTAAGTAACAATAAGAATATTTTTTTTGTCAAGTAGCCTAGTGGCTGGAGCTCACACATTTTAAATATGGAGAAGTGGAGTGTTCGGGGTTCGAACCCCGTCCCCTGCATATGTTATGCAATTATCCTTACCAACTAAGCTAAGCTCACGGGGACAAGAATATTTTTTCTACTTAAGCTCTTACATATTTCTTTGTTGAAAAAATAATAATATTAATTTTGTACTTTACTTATTTTAAAAAAAAACAAATGAAGCATTAAAAAAACTGTTGGGGGGCATTCTGAGACGAGACCTCTCGCACCCTAAGCGAGAAACATACCACTAGACCAAATGTTCTTTTTGATATTTCTCATCCTCAACATTAATACATAAAAACATTCATTATATTTCGTTGAATTGATACACTATATACACCTCACAAAACAACAACACATACAGAAAGAGAGAAATAGTGAGAGATTCATTCCTTCAGAAGCAAAACAATGAGCCTGATTCAGTTCCTCCGGTCACAAACCCACCACCGCTTATCTTCTTTAGTCTCTCTCTCTCTCTCTCTCTCTCTCTCTCTCTCTCTCTCTCTCTCTCTCTCGCTCTCTCTCTCTCTCTCTCTCTCTCCCTCTCCCTCTATCTATCTATCTATCTATCTATTTATCTATCTCCCCCCTCTCTCTCTCTCTTTCTCCAAAACCACCTAACTAGGGTTTATCCCTTTACAATAAATTCGAGTGTGAAAATCTTGTTTTGAGTCAGAAGCTAGAAATCCTAGCTTTAAGATAGACTAAATTTTAGATGCAAAATCAATTACATTCGATGTCAGTCAACCATGTTAACATCAATTTTGCATATTTAGAATTAGTTTTGGGTCCTTCAAAAGTGGAATCAAAACATACATGGAGTTTGTGGTTGTAGATGGCCTTTGAGTATATATTATAGTTTAGGGATCGTTTTGTACGGATTATAAAAAATGTGATTTTGATACTCAATAATTTATAAATTAATTTTTAGAGGTTTTTCTTAAGAAAGATCGTAAGTTTTTTTGTGTTTGTTTACTAGAACGAAAATCATTTTTTAAATTATTTTCATAAGTTCTCTAGGATAGCTCATGACAACTGCTTATAGCTTATAACCTTATACGAAAACAATTTGACTTTATTTTATCTTTTATTATATAAATACTTTATGCATAACATCTTATATGATAAGCGCTTATACTATAAGCTACAAATTATGCCGCTCACACAAACAATAAGCTCACCAACAACAAAGGTAAAATCCAAAACCTAACAAAATTTTCCCAAATAAAAGTTAGAAAGATTGAATCTATTACAAAAAAAAAAGTCAACTTTTTTTCAATAATTAAAAAAAAGTAATCTTTAATAAAAGAAGGAATGTCATTCCACTGATTAGTAAAGCCTTGCACTCGAAAAGTATAGTTAGCAAGTTTATTCGCACAATGATTTCCTTCTCCTAGATATGAGACACAATTAAAGAGAAATCCTTAATAATATTTAAACTATAAAGCCAATGATTTCTCAAATGCCAACGAAAAACAATGTGAAAAGACTTGAAATCTGAAACAACAGATTGCGAGTCACTTTCCACTAAGAAATGAGGCCAACCTAAAATAAACAATTTCAATGAGTGTAATACACCAATAAGTTCAACGTGACAAACAAAAGAAGACACTTTTTCGACTCAAATTATAAGTCGCTTTGACAATTTTACACAAATTAAGAAACATTAAAGGTATAATAGAAAAAGAAATATTAATGTTTCACTGACATTATAAAACCACATATAAAACGATATAATTTGAAAGGACATTATAAAACTTTTGTGCCTTTGATACACTTTTTGGTTGTTAAAATGAAATATAATTTGAAACGGATGAATTCAACGGACAATCAAGATATTCTCTCTTTTCTTTTTTGTTTTTTTGCTAAAAAAATTTAGCGTAAAGGGACGATGCTGCAACCAAGGCACGAAAGATCTTCAAATTAAAAGAGTGTTTACAAAGAGAAATATTTACATCTACCTCTCTCCTAAGGCACTAACGAGGCTTGAACCCGTGAAGTAATTATTTTTTCTTCTTCAATTTTTCGCATATTTCTTTTTTGACCAAATATTATTTTTGTACCTAATTACTTATTTTTATACTTAATTAAAAATATTAAAAGTATAATACGAAAAGAAACACCAATGCTTCACTTGATAAAAAAACACTAATGTTCGATTGACATTATAAAATGATACAATTTTATTAAAAAAAAAACAATTTTTTATCATAAAAATGACGTATAATTTGAGACGGATAAACCCAATAGACTATTAAGATATTCTCTCATTCTTTATTTTTTGTTAAAAAAATTTAGGCTAATGGGATAATATTATCTCCCAATCCAAACTAGCATTCAGTTTGTATGTAAAAAAGAGTAAGTAAAAGAAAATTGGGGCATTCCGAGAATCATACCACTAAGCGAGAATCATATCACTAGACCAAATACCCTTTTTGATGTTTTTCATTCTCGACGTTAATACATAACAACACTCATTACATTTCGTTGCATCGAGACACTATATATATATCTCTCATAAACAACACACAGAAAAAAAAGAGAGAGATTCAGCTGATAGCAGCAATGAGTTTGATTCTGTTGCTTCGATCACAAACCCGCCACCGTTTATCTTCTTCTGTATCATCTCCTTCAGGTTTTCTCTCTCTCTACAAAACTATCTTACTAGGGTTTATTGTTTTTTAGGGTTTTTCATTTTTTTATTTATATTTTTATCATTTTATGTTTTTGATGATGATACAATGATTAATGAAACTGTTATTGTTTTATCATCTTAACTTACCTTATATATCCATTCTGTTTTGTCTTTGATAAATTTTTTCATTTTTTTTAATAATGTTTCTCTCAAAAATCACATTTTTTTTGTTTCTTACTGTTTGTGAATTTGGGTCTGTTTGGATTAATTGTTTGAGTTGGCATAAACCCCTTTGAGACTGTTGGGAAGGATTTATGAAACAACTTATGACATGTTTGTAATTTGTTTATGTGCTCGTTTTGGATTGGCTTATTTTTAAGCATATGAAAATTAAGTTATTCAAATGAATAAGTTTTTATGTTAATTCATAAGTTCTCACTAACGAAAATTGTATCTTCATAAACTGTTTTTTCATAAGCTACCTTGACAAGCTTATGATTAGTAAATAAAAACTTGTTTATTTGAATAAGCTCAAAAATAAGCCAATCCAAACAGGCCCTATGTTCATGTTTGGTTCTACGGTAACAAAAATTGATTTTGTAAAATTGACATTTTTTTAGGTGGGTTGAATGTAAAATGGTTTCTGTTTGAATATATTACGTATGTTTGGTTCTGCGTTGACAAGAGTTGATGTTGAGTGAATTGATTTTGCAAAACTTATTCTGCCTTAAAGTGAGTTATAGATAAAGTGATTTATGTTTGGATATATTTATGCAAAAGTGAGTTTAACAATAAATTTGAGTGTCAGAATCACGTTTTGAGTCAAAAGCTAGAAATCTTAACTTCAAGTTAGAATTAATTCTAGATGCAGAATTGGTTATAGTTGGTATCGGTCAAAGATGTTAAAATCAATTTTACATCTTTAAAATTAGTTTTGAGTCCTTCAACAGTGGAACTAAACATACATGCAGTCTGTAGTTGTAGATGGCATTTGAGTACATTTTATAATTTAAGGCTTGTTTGTTACAAATTGTAAAAATTGTGTTTTTGATTGTTTAGAGATTTAGATATTTTTTTAATAGAATTAGCTGTTTTGTATTTGTTTAACGAAATATCAAAAATGATTTTCTGTAGTAGCTACTATAAACAGCTTCTCAAAAATGATATACAAGCAGTTGTGTGTCTTCAGAAGCTGGGTCAGAAGCTGAAATCTCAATATGTATGTCTTCAGAAGCTGGAACAATACTTTAGACGCTGAACCTTCAGAAGCTGATGTTCAGACGCTGAACAATACTTCAGAAGCTGACCTTCAGAAGTACCTTCAGAAGCTGGTTTTTCTGTGTTCTGTTTTGCGCCTTGGAGTGTTTATTTTCACATGTGATTTGTTGAAGATTTAATTGAAGAATTATCCAAGCTGCGTTTCTAGAAGGAAGATTAATTTGTGTGAAGATATTTGTTGAAGATTGGATTCAATTATTTGTGAATATATTTTCAAAGAAATCTTTGGAAAATATATTTTTGGAAAATAAATTGCTTCTATTTGCTTCTAAAGAATTCTGGGATTATATCTTTGAAGATTATTTGGTTCAGAATTATGTTGCTGCTGAAGCTATAAATAGAGGACGCTGTTGTTTGAAGAAATTACATCAAAACAGAAGTTATTATAGAGAGAGTCATACTTAGGTTTGAGTCTGTGAGCTTTGTGCTTTGTTCTGTACACCACTCAATTGTTAGAGTTGGTTTAGTTTTATTGAGTTGTAATCACTTAAAGCTTTTAAGCAAAAGTGACTGATTGTGTTTTGAAGAGTGTCTTCATCTTTGATTGTCTTAGAGTTTAAGATCATTGGGGCAGTGATTACTTGAGTAGGAAGTAAGAGGGGTCTTATATCTAGGAGTTCCTAGGTAGAAATTCCACGGGTAGTGATTAAGTGAGAAGGCTCTGAAAAACAGGGGTTGTTTACACAATAGTTCAAATTGATACTATTATAGTGGATTTCCTTCCTGGCTTGGTAGCCTCCAGACGTAGGTGTGTTTGTCACTGAACTGGGTTAACAAATCATCTGCGTTCTTTACTTTCTGTCTTTTATTTTGCTGCTTCTGAACCTCTGTTATACGTACTCTGTTCAGCTTTGTTTTACGGTTCAGACTCAGGACTTGCCAGAATTTCAATTGGCATCAGAGCAGGCACCCTGCCTGTTTTAGGGTGAGCTCCAGGGAAGGTTTTTCTGGCAGAATGGACAAGGAAGGAGGATTTGTGAACAGACCACCTCTGTTGGATGGTTCCAACTATGAGTATTGGAAATCTCGTATAAGTGCTTTCCTGAAATCTATAGATAGCAAGACCTGGAAAGCAGTTCTGAAGGGTTGGGAACATCCTGATGTGCTTGACAAAGATGGAAAGAAGACAACTGTGTTGAAACCAGAGGAAGAGTTGTCCAAGGATGAAGATGAATTGGCTCTTGGAAACTCCAAAGCCTTGAATGCTCTATTCAATGGAGTGGACAAGAACATGTTCAGACTGATCGAGCAGTGCACTGTAGCCAAGGATGGCTGGGAGATTCTCAAGACTACTCATGAAGGCACATCCAAGGTAAAATTGTCCAGACTTCAACTTCTCACCACCAAATTTGAAAATCTCAAAATGTTGGACGATGAGAACATACAAGACTTTTATATGAATGTTCTGGACATGGCTAACTCATTTGATTCTCTTGGAGATAAAATGTCTGATGAGAAAATTGTGAGAAAAATACTCAGGTCTCTTCCTAAGAGATTTGACATGAAAGTAACTGCCATTGAGGAAACACATGACATCTCCAGTATGTAGGTTGAAGAATTAATAGGATCCTTGCTGAATTTTGAGACAGCCTTCAGTAACCGTACTGATAAGAAAGGGAAAGGAGTTGCTTTTGCAGCAAATACTGATACTGAGGATCAACAAGGAAATAATGAGGATTATGAAGGCTTATCAGAGGCACTTGTATTGCTAGGGAGACAGTTTAACAAGATTCTGAAACATGTTGACAGGAGATCCAAATCAAATGATCAAAACAACATATTCAACATCAGCAAGCAACAGAATGATTTGAAGAAGAGAAAGACTGATGAGAAGAGAAATCAATCAAAGGGAGTTCAGTGCTATGAGTGTGAAGGATATGGTCATATTAGGACAGAATGTGGCACATATCTCAAGAAACAGAAGAAAAGCTTGGCTGTTTCCTGGTCTGATGAAGATGACTCAGAAGGAGAAGTAGAGAATGAGTCTGCTAAGGATGTTGTTGCCTTAACTGGAAGATACAAGTCTGATGTTAAAGTGAAGGCCTCAGAAGCACTTTCAGAGTCTAAAGCATTATCAGAGTCTGAAACACTATCAGAGTCTGAAGCTCCATCAGAGTCTGAAGCCAGTGTTGAAAAATCATCTTATGAAGAACTGGCTAACAATTACAAAGATCTATACATCAGAAGTGTAGAAGTTTGCAAGCAACTAATGGATCAGCAGAAGACCATCAGTCAACTGCATGATGAAAGAAGTGACCATTTAGCACAGATTTCTGATCTCAAAGATGAGATAAGCCAACTGAACTCTCAACTTGATCATATGAAGAAGCAAGTCAGAATGTTAAACACTAGGACTGATGTGCTGGAGGAGATATTGGAGTGTCAGAACCGAGGGAAACCAAATGGCATAGGATTTGTTGATAGGACTTTGAACATCAACCAGCAAACTCCAGCTAAAAGGTTTATTCCTGCTGTTGAAACTTATGATCCAATAATGAGCAAACCTAAGAACAAACCTCAGGGAACTAAGAGCAGGAGGGCTTCTCATCCATGGGTATGTCATCACTGTGGTAAGAAGGGGCACATAAAGCCATTATGTTTCAAGCTGTATGGATACCCCAAGCACTTTCAGTACAGAAAGTGGAACCTATTGTAAACAGAATCAATGTCATGAAGGTATGGAAACCCAAATGTAATAATGTTGGCCACATAGCTCATACATCTTTGAGAGCCTCCTCTAGGGAAGATTGGTATTTTGATAGTGGATGCTCCAGACACATGACTGGTGTGAATAAGTACTTAAGTAATTTAAAGCCATACTCCAGTAGCTATGTGACTTTTGGTGATGGATCTAGAGGAGAAATTCTTGGAATTGGTGACTTGATCAGTGATGGACTACCAAGGCTAGACAATGTGCTATTAGTAAAAGGGCTAACTTCAAATCTGATCAGCATAAGCCAGCTGTGTGATCAAGAGTTGAAAGTGAACTTTAACAAGGAGGAATGTCTGGTAACTAGTAAAGAAGGTGAAGTGATGATGAGGGGCAGTAGATCAAAGGACAATTGTTACTTATGGAATCCTCAAGAAGAAACAAGCCTATCCACATGCCTTATAAGTTTAGAAGAAGAAGTCAGACTCTGGCACCAGAAACTTGGGCACTTAAATCTGAGGGGTATGAAGAAAGTGATGTCAGTGGAAGCCATCAGAGGTCTACCCAAACTTAAGATCAATGAAGACAACATTTGTGGTGAATGTCAGATTGGGAAACAAACACGTATGTCTCATCCAAGGTTGGAGCATCAGGTAACAACAAAAGTTCTTGAACTATTACATATGGACTTAATGAGACCTATGCAAGTTGAGAGCATTAGAGGAAAGAAGTATGCTTTTGTGGTTGTTGATGATTTTTCAAGATTCACTTGGGTAAGCTTCATTAGAGAAAAATCAGACACCTTTGATGTGTTTAAAGATCTGTGCACTCAGTTACAAAGAGAAAAGAATAGTGTTATTGTCAGGATCAGAAGTGACCATGGGAAGGAATTTGAAAATAGTAAGTTCTCTGAATTCTGTTCTTCTGAAGGAATCAAGCATGAATTTTCAGCTCCCATAACACCCCAGCAAAATGGTGTTGTTGAAAGGAAGAAAAGAACCTTGCAAGAATCAGCCAGAGTTATGTTACATGCAAAGAATTTACCTTATCTGTTTTGGGCAGAAGCAATGAATATAGCATGCTATGTTCACAATAGGGTGACTCTGAAGAAAGGCACTACCACTACTCTATATGAATTATGGAAAGGAAGAAAGCCTACTGTCAAGTACTTTCATGTGTTTGGAAGCAAGTGCTACATTTTGGCTGATAGAGAAAACAGGAGGAAAATGGATCCAAAGAGTGATGAAGGGATCTTTCTTGGTTACTCAACAAACAGCAGAGTATATAGAGTTTTTAACTCCAGAACCAAGGTAGTAATGGAATCTATCAATGTTGTGATAAATGATTTACTTGCTGAAAAGGTGGCTGATGTGGAACTAGTTGTTACATCAGAAGAACAGTCAGTAGCACCTGTTGTGGAACATTAAGTAGAGTTTAAAGAAGTAGAGTCTGAAGAAGGAGAAAATAATCTAGATCATGTTTCAACAATTAAAGGACCTTCAATCAGAATTCAGAACGACCATCCCAAAGAACTGATCATTGGGAACCTTGATCAAGGAGTCAGAACCAAAAGATCAGAGGAAGTGACTATTGATTCGTGCTTTGTGTCAGAAGATCAGAGGAAGTGACTACAAAAATAAATCAGATGAACATGGAACTGTGACCAGAAACAAGGCAAGGCTAGTTGCTCAAGGGTACACTCAGGTGGAGGGACTTGATTTTGATGAAACCTTTGCACCTGTGGCCAGATTAGAATCCATAAGATTACTTTTGGGTGTAGCATGTATTCTTAAATTCAAACTGTTTCAGATGGATGTGAAGAGTGCCTTCCTAAATGCGTACTTACAGGAGGAGGTTTATGTTGAACAGCCAAAAGGATTTGTAGATCCTAATTTTTCTAACCATGTTTACAAGTTGAAGAAAGCTCTGTATGGATTGAAACAAGCACCTAGAGCATGGTATGAGAGACTCACACAGTTTCTAGTTACTCAAGGTTGCAGAAAAGGAGGAACTGACAAGACACTATTTGTTAAAGAAGCAGATGGAAGTTTAATGATAGCACAAATCTGTGTTGATGACATTGTTTTTGGTGGGATGTCAAACCAGATGGTTCAAATTTTTGTTCAGCAGATGCAGTCTGAGTTTGAGAAGAGTCTTGTGGGTGAACTAACCTATTTTCTTGGTCTTCAAGTCAAGCATATGGAAGACACAATATTCATTTCACAGAGCAAATATGCCAAGAACATAGTCAAGAAGTTTGGGATGGAGAATGCAAGCCATAAAAGAACACCTACAGCCACTTATTTGAAGTTGACCAAAGATGAACAAGGTGTTGCTGTTGATCAAAGCCTGTATAGGAGCATGATTGGAAGTCTGTTATATCTAACTGCAAGCAGACCAAATCTAACCTTTGCTGTTGGAGTATGTGCTAGATACCAGGCTGAGCCAAAAATGAGTCATTTGACTCAAGTGAAGAGAATTCTGAAGTATGTCAATAGTACCAGTGACTATGGTATTATGTACTCACACAGTGGAAGTTCTATGTTAGTTGGGTATTGTGATGCTGATTGGGCAGGTAGTGCAGATGATAGAAAAAGTACTTCTGGTGGATGCTTCTTTCTGGGAAGCAATCTGATTTCATGGTTCAACAAGAAGCAGAATTGTGTATCCTTATCTACAGCTGAAGCTGAGTATATAGCAGCTGGTAGCAGTTGTTCCCAATTGGTGTGGATGAAGCAAATGCTGAAGGAATATAATATTGAACAGGATGTTATGACTTTGTATTGTGACAATCTAAGTGCTATTAATATTTCAAAAAATCCCATACAGCATAGCAGGACTAAGCATATTGATATACGTCATCATTTCATCAGAAACCTTGTAGAGGAGAAGTTGTGCAGCTTGAACATGTTGACACAGAAGAACAACTTGCTGATATATTTACAAAAGCTTTGGATGCCAAGCAATTTGAAAATTTGAGGAGCAAACTGGGAGTTTGTCTATATGAGGAGTTATAGCAATTACAGAATGCTGAGGGTGAGCAAGCATGAAGTGAGGGAGATGAAGATGATGCTGGTGCTTATAAAGAAGCTATGTCTGATGTAGAGTCTGATGACAAAGCAGCCTCTAATGCTAAGTCAGTTTGTGTTTCCTGTGTGAAGACTGTGGTTTGTCAAAATTATTTGGCTAAAAAGGGGGAGATAAATAAGTGTTTGGTTCAGAAGTTTCAGAAGTATTTCAGAAGTTTCAGAAGTATTACAGAAGTTTCAGAAGCACTACAATCCAGAAGTCAGTTTACAGTTCAGAAGCTGTTGTGCTCTGTTTCAGGGGGAGTCTCAGTTTCAGGGGGAGTCATGACAGAAGTTGTTGTGCTTCAGGGGGAGTGTTGTTCGTTGCTGTGCTTCAGGGGGAGTGTTGTTTGAAGAAATTATGTGTTGTTCTTCATGGTTGAGTACTTTGTTGTGTGAAGAAGCGTTCAATAATTGATTTTAGCCAAAAATTTGCCAAAGCGGGAAATTGTTGGATATTTGGTTGTTGGCTTCATGTTTTGCTAAAATCAAATATACAAGCAGTTGTGCATCTTTAGAAGCTGGGTCAGAAGCTGAAATCTCAATATGTATGTCTTCAGAAGCTGGGTCTTCAGAAGCTGGAACAGTACTTCAGATGCTGAACCTTCAGAAGCTGATGTTCAGACGCTGAACAGTACTTCAGAAGCTGACCTTCAGAAGTACCTTCAGAAGCTAGTTTTTCTGCGTTCTGTTTTGCGCCTTGGAGTGTTTATTTTCACATGTGATTTGTTGAAGATTTAATTGAAGAATTATCCAAGCTGCGTTTCTAGAAGGAAGATTAATTTGCGTGAAGATATTTGTTGAAGATTGGATTCAATTATTTGTGAATATATTTTCAAAGAAATCTTTGGAAAATATATTTCTGGAAAATAAATTGCTTCTATTTGCTTCTAAAGAATTCTGGGATTATATCTTTGAAGATTATTTGGTTCATAATTACGTTGCTGCTGAAGCTATAAATAGAGGACGCTGTTGTTTGAAGAAATTACATCAAAACAGAAGTTATTATAGAGAGAGTCATACTTAGGTTTTGAGTCTGTGAGCTTTGTGCTTTGTTCTGTACACCACTCAATTGTTAGAGTTGGTTTAGTTTTATTGAGTTGTAACCACTTAAAGCTTTTAAGCAAAAGTGACTGATTGTGTTTTGGAGAGTGTCTTCATCTTTGATTGTCTTAGAGTTTAAGATCACTGGGCAGTGATTACTTGAGTAGGAAGTAAGAGGAGTCTTATATCTAGGAGTTCCTAGGTAGAAATTCCACAGGTAGTGATTAAGTGAGAAGGCTGTGAAAAACAGGGGCTGTTTACACAGTAGTTCGAATTGATACTATTATAGTGGATTTCCTTCCTGGCTTGGTAGCCTCCAGACGTAGGTGTGTTTGTCACCGAACTGGGTTAACAAATCATCTGTGTTCTTTACTTTCTGTCTTTTATTTTGCTGCTTCTGAACCTCTGTTATACGTACTCTGTCCAGCTCTGTTTTACGGTTCAGACTCAGGACTTGCCAGACTTCGGATTTCTGGCAACCTGGTGGTCTTATGGAGTGTTGTTATCTCAACCATCATGTTAAGGTCGTAATGACACACCGTTAGGGGTACAATTATGCAGAACTTAACATGCAGCATTGCTAGGTTAGGTGATCAATTTTTCCTCACCAAAAGTACTCCACCTGAGCCCTTTGGCCTATGAAAGGAGTCCTACCAAGATCTTAGCATTAAGCTATAGCTTCCAGGCTCTTCTAAGATCAAGTTAACATTCAAACAGTCTCTCTTGATCATTTCACCTTTCGATGCTTAAGGACAAATTCATATCTAACAAACATGTTCCACTCCCATACTGGTTAAGGATCAGGGAACTATATCATTAGAAATAAAAGTGATCAATTCTTACTTCTAAAGATTTTGAGTTAAATCAGTTTGTTAGGAAGAAGCTCGGCACTATAGCTTTTATATCGCAAGTAAATAATGACATAACCTAACCATGTCGTTTAGCCCATGGTGAATTGAACCTCAGAGATGGAGATGAAAATAAACATAAATGAAAACATAGAAAACTAAATTGATAGATTAAATATAGTTAGTACAAGATTACAATCCTTGAAGGAAAGTGGTGAGCTAAAAACATCACCAAGTAATCTAACTCTAAACCTCTAGAATCTAACAACAATGCTCATCTATGGAGAAGATGAGATGGAATGAGAACTCTAAAGCTGCTAATCTTAGCCGTAACTTGGCCTCTTCAATTCTATTATAAATTTTCGAACCCTTTGCACCAACACATGGTTATCCTTATATAGTATAAGGCCAACCACTACAAGTTATACCCTTTGGTCATTTTACACATGGGTTGTCCTTATCAAATCCTACCTACTCCTGACATATTCCTTTATTATTCCTAGGATTCTGATGGTCGGATTTAGGCAAGTGTACCAAATCATTTACCAAGTAATAAAGTGTAAGCAGAATATCGTATCCATGGGATTGTTGTTTCAAAGAAAAAATTCGCTTTACTTATAAATAAAGATAAGGGTTTAGAGTTTTGCAATTTAATATATTTGAAACAGAGCAAAGTTTATTTGTTTTGATATAGCAGAATGTTAGCAGCAGTTAGGATTCTACGAATCCCCTCTATTTATTTGTTGGAATTACGTAACAATAAAGTCTTATTCAGCTTTCATCGTTTTATATCTAAGTGATGAGTTCGTAAAGTTTTTCTACCTGTCATCTGTCAATTTGCACCTATTGATCACACGGGTAGGTACGTGTAGGGTCTTACTCTCTCAGAGATCTGGCTTATTCCGCTCCTTCTGTCAAGTTGCAACCTACTGATCACACTAAGGTTATATGCGTGCTATGGTGTAGAGTTGTCAATCCTATAGTGTCCGCACACCTTCGTAAGGATTATTACTGTGGGGTTCTTACTCTCTCAGAGGTATTTGAAACATAGACTTAAATTAGAGTTCCTAAATTTCCAATGGTCCTAAAGGTTCCCTCATATATGAATCTTAGAAGCACATATCACATTCTCCCTCGGTAGTTCTATGAACGGGCAGCCCTATCAGCTTCTACCTTACCAATGTATGAGGAGAATGAAGTTACTAGGCTGATTTAAGTCGTGAAGTCATTTGTTTCCCTAATTAGATTAGTTACTTCCTGATTTGGGTAGGTATGCACCAATATTAGGTATGTCACCTTCCTAAGTATCGTTATCTCAAGGTTTCCTGTTTCCCTAATTACTAATTATTTACTTCCTGATTAAGACATGTATACACAAGTATTAGGTATGTCATCTCCCTAAGTGCCTATATATCAGGGTTATGCTTTAGAGGAGACAAATCTTACACAGGACAGTAAAATTAAATAGCATTCGATAAATGACTGAATAAAGGCTTCAAATTAAATAAATTATCTAACAAACAGAATAAAGGTTCATCTTAGAACCCTAGTCTAAAAAGATTTAGTTACACATGGTAACTAAAGACAAATTACAAAAGAAATAAAACATACCCTAGAGACTCAGAGTGAGGAGAGAAACTCCTCCCTTGGAAGTTCCTAGTGCTTGCCTTCCTCTTGAACCGCTTCATTCTGAATGAGAAATTATGAACAAAAGGCTTGGTATTTATAGGGAGAGTTTCCACCTGAAGTTGGGCTCAAAAACCGGGCTTTTTCCACTTAAAAGTAGAAAAATCAGTTCTTGCTTGATTTTAGTCGTGCTGGGGGTGCACAGCCTATGCTTGAGGCGCATGAGAGTGCAGAAAATGCACCCTCGGGGCACCCAACCCATGCTCAAGGCGCATGGCCATGCTCAAGGTGCATGGACCATGCTCGGGGCGCATGAGATGAGAGTGTGTTCCGGTGCATAAATCTTCGTTTCTCCGTCCTTTTGGGTGTTTACTTCCATATAAGATGTCTTGGGACCTGGGAACAAAATTTCTCCCTTTGTAATGTCTTATGAGGCCTCTTGAATCTTCATTCTTAATATTCCCAAGGTCTTCACAAGTCTTCAGATGTCTTGCTTTGCCGATTTGCATGATTTCTTTGTGAATTACATCAAAACACCCTAGAATCGATATGTTTCGAGAAGAATAGAATTACATGACTCAAATATAGAAAAAATTACAAATGTCCCGAAATCATAAGCAATTTCTCTAATACTCCTCTATTCTAGATGTAAAACCTACTGAAAATGACTGAAAAACATGCTAAGAATAACGTAAGATGATCTGTCATCACAACCCCAAACTTAAAATGTTGCTTGACCTCAAGTAACGAAAGAAAAACAAATTTTATTCTTTGCATTTTTTTCAAGAGAAACATACATTTCTGAAGAGGTTGCTCAAATTGTCATCTCGTCCCATTTACAGACTTACTTACCTCATCACATTCAAGCAGGACATGCTTGTAGAAGATAGCTCATATATTCAACCACACTCTTTTACATGAATGTACCTTGCTGTAAATTTGAGACAATTCTTAACAGACAGTCAAGATCAATTATATACAATCTTTGTGTTAATACAATCTTTGTGTTAACTTAAGAATAAAATTGTGATAATTAAATCCCCCAACATAAATTAACTGAAGATCCAAAATTTCCTCCATTCTCATTATAGCTCCAGTTGTTTGGCACAATCTCTGTCACTATTTGATTCCATTTTATACTATCGCCTAGTTTTGTGCCATAATTTCTACAAACCACTATTTCCAAATATGGTAAAGAGTCTTAAATACGACCACTTAGTTTTGTTCCACACTTTTTGTCAATTAACACCTCTAAAAGTGTCGCATTGCCTTCTTCTATCTTTCATTCTCTCAAACCACACAACATAACAACACAGCTACTACTTCTTACAGACACATGTTAATGGCTGAAACAAGGAAAAATTACAATGTTGTCCTTAACAACATCATCAACATTGCCTCTCAAATCTCACAAATCTCCAGCTTCAGTTCACTCATCAAAATCAAATGCTTTGATCCAGCCATATGATCACTTTCTTCATTCCTCTTATTCAATATCTCCTTAATGACAACTACGTCGTTTATATTGTTCCTTACCACGCTGTAGTTTCACTTCAACAAGTTTTTCTCTCAGCTAAGGATATGCTCCTCTTTTGCTCCCAATCAAGCAAGCTTTACATGGTGCGTGTAATGTTATTATACTACTAATTTAAGTTTCAATTATTTACTTTATGTTATTTGTTATGATAGGGTTTAGTATTAGAGATGATACTCGATTCACATATAAATAAAATTATGATTTTCTATAGTGACTGCTGTAACACCCTAACCCTTAACCGCCGATTATTAACTTTAATAAAACAAAACGTTAAGGACATAGGAGTTACAACATAATGAAAACGCATTTTCATAAACATCAACGGATAAAAATATATTTAATTCACATGCAGCGGAAAAAGAATAAACATAACATAGACGATACCCCTTCTAGCAGGATACCCCTTCTATGCTCATACCCCTACTATATCCATGTTCACAAAATCGATTGCATCATTTTCTTTTGTTTTTCAAAACACATTACAACATCTCACATGTTTATACCAAAGACCAGTTCAAAACAGAAACGTGTGAAAAGACATCAAAACATGAAACACCAAATGCTGTCACAGCACATTTTCACCAATACCTCCTTGGAGTATTTTCATCATAACTCAAAAACTAGAAATCATTTTCACACCAAACCAAAGCCACTGGAAAGCTAACAAAATTATCTAAAACTTTCATGTTTACATCCAAAGCCAATTCTGTACTGATCGGTACCAGTTTTCGTTTCAAAATCGTAAAAGTTGTGCAGAAAATCAGGAAACTAACAGCATTAGAAAAACTAACATCCAAATCTACATCAGAGACTATTTGCCAAATATACATACACGTTCAGATACCCAAAGTGGTGTTACAACTATCAGAGCCCTAAACTCTAACTAGGATACAACACCTAGTACAAAAAGAGTAAGGATAGCTAAGCTATGCCCCCACCACTACGCAAGCTTCTAAACAGCAAAAGCTAATCCTCGACGATATGCTCGTCTTCCTGAAAATCTGGATCCCCAAAGATCCAGCACATAACACAAAACAGAGAGTGTTAGTATCACAACCAATAAACATGTATAAATAACACATTATTATACATAACTAAAACACAACACATAATCGACAAAACACAAAACTCATCAACCACACACGAAACTCAAAACCTCAACCCCACACGAACTCAGGATTCTCAACCCCACACGAACTCAGGATTCTCAACCCCACACGAACTCAGGTTTCTCAACCCCACACGAACTCAGGTTTCTCAACCCCACACGAACTCAGGTTTCTCAACCCCACACGAACTCAGGATTCTCAACCCCACACGAACTCAGATTTCTCAACCCCACACGAACTCAGGATTCTCAACCCCACACGAACTCAGGTTTCTCAACCCCACACGAACTCAGGTTTCTCAACCCCACACGAACTCAGGTGTCTCAACCCCACACGAACTCAGGATTCTCAACCCCACACGAACTCAGGTTTCTCAACCCCACACGAACTCAGGTTTCTCAACCCCACACGAACTCAGGATTCTCAACCCCACACGAACTCAGGTTATATCACTTAGCAATCATTATGCACACATAATTCTTCAAACACAAAACTCATCAATAACAATTATCACTTAACAACCTTTATGCACACATAATGTCACAAAAGATGCATGCCTCAAATGCATTCACTACTACATGTGGTACCAAATCATTTCGGATAAACTTATATCCTTATCAAGCTCTCTTGATAACCAAGCTCTCTTGGATTTCATTCGGATAAACTTATATCCTTACCAAGCTCTCTTGATAACCAAGCTCTCTTGGATTTCATTCGGATAAACTTATATCCTTACCAAGCTCTCTTGATAACCAAGCTCTCTTGGATTTCATATCCGCTCACGGATATCATCGAATAACCCGTTCCGGGTATCATATAATCATGAAATGCATGATGATTTACTTAGCAAATATATGATACTCTTATCACTATACATACTAACACAACTAATTATCAGCTCTCTGATAATTATCACAACAACAACAAACACAAATAACACAACTAATTATCAGCTCTCTGATAATTATCACAACAACAACAAATACGAACACTAGGCTCTCATGGCCATATCATAAGACACAACATGTATATACCCAACCATGTTCAGCAATCTCAAATAAACCAAGTACCCATATCAAACTCTCAAACACATAAGGGTTTCAAAGGAAAACCACACACTTCAATAACTTATCCATTTCAACATATTCATCACTTCTCACACCTTAGTCTTTAATATTACTAAGTCCAAATCCACTTTCAAAACCTTAGACACACTCTATTAGTTCTTAACAGCCATTTCAAACATTATATAACTCATACTCACACAACATAATGACCTTAACAAAAACCACCATTGTTAGGGTTTTACTCAAGCTTTTCTAGAACAACAACATCATTTTCGAAATACCCAAACATAGATAACCATCATATAACTTCAATTAAACATACCATCAACATCACTAAGCATCAAATGAACATAATATAATCATTAACAGCATTTCTATCAAAACCTAGACAAAGTGAAAGGAAGTTTGGGATGGAGAAATAGACATTCTCCCCTTCTCTATCACTTGTGAATAAGTAATACTACCTCTCTTACCTCAAAATCGACGAATCCACGAAGGTTCCAAGCTTTCTCTTGCTCTCTCTCGTGCCCTAGCTCCTCTTGCTTCTCACGTTCTCTTTTCTCCCTTCTCCTTCACGTTTTCAGCTTTCCAAAAGATAGTGAATAGTGTTTGGGAAAATCTTGTGATATCTCTTATAACCCAATCAATTAAATCATGGCCATCCATTCTTACTAACTCTCTCATAATCAATCCTAGCCATCCAATCCAATCCAAGCTCACTAAATCTCATCCACTTGATTATTACTACTCATAAACTCAAAAGCCCAATACTATTCACGCCTTAGGCCCAATTTCGCCCCAAACCTTAAAAACTCGATTACGAACTTATCCTTGCGCCACATAATTATTTATCGATTACGAGAAAATAATTTTAAAAGCCAAACAATAAAATAAAATATATAAAAATATAACATACGAAAATAGGGTCGTTACAACTCTACCCCCCTAAAAAGAATTTTCGCCCTCGAAAATACCCGAAAACAACTCTGGATAGGAGTCTCGCATCTTGTTCTCGATCCAAACCAACACAAAGGTGTCCTACATCTTCTCCCATACAACGCTTCAAAAGGTGCCATACCAATGCTCGAATGAAAACTATTGTTATACGTAAACTCAATCAACGGTAAGCAAGTTTCCCAACTTACTCCTTGCTCCAAAATACATGATCTTAACAAATCCTCCAATGATTGAATCATCCTCTCCGACTGACCATCCGTCTGCGGGTGATAAGCAGAACTCATCCGCAACTTAGTCCCCAACGCCTCTTGCAAACTCTTCCAAAACCTTGAAGTAAAACGGGGATCTCGATCTGATACGATACTCGACGGAATTCCATGCAATCTCACGATTTGCTCTACATAAATCTCAGCCAACTTCGGTACTAGCATACCGGTCTCGATACATCTTAGTAACACCAAGATGAATACTTAAGTTGCTTCTGTGACCTTCCTCCAAGATCATCCTCTTCAATTCTGGCACATCTGGTACACATAACCTTCCCTGACACCTCATCCCGCCTTTCTCATCGATCTTTTGTTTCTCCACAACCTCTTCGAGAAAATCATTCGTCAACCTCAACATTCCTAGCTTCACACTATAAGACGTCCGTTCACAAACCAAACTGAGGTCTCTAAACTCTTCAATCAATCTCAGTAACAGACTCCGGCGTTCCCCAATCTTGCACGGCCTCTACCTTAGCAGGATCCACTGCTATACCATCACTTGAAATGACGTGACCCAAAAAGCTAACTTTATGCAACCAAAATTCACACTTAGAAAATTTTGCATAAAGCTTCTTCTCGCGCAACACCTCCAACACAATCCTCAAATGCTCGGCATGTTCTCTTCCGTCTTCGAGTATACCAAAATATCGTCTATGAAGACCACCACGAATCGATCCAAAAAGGAATGAAATATACGATTCATATATTCCATAAACACTCCAGGTGCATTAGTAACTCCAAAAGGCATAACAGCGTACTCGTAGTGACCATACCTTGCCCTGAAAGCAGTCTTCGGTATATCCTCCGCCTTAACTCTTATCTGGTGATATCCCGATCTCAAATCAATCTTGCTGCACACACAGGCTCCCACTAACTGATCCATCAAATCATCTATCCTCGGAAGTGGATACTTATTCTTGATAGTTGCTTTATTCAACTGACGATAGTCGATGCACAGACGCATACTACCATCTTCCTTCTTTACCAACAGAACCGGCGCACCCCCACGGCGATACACTCGGTCTTACGAACCTCTTCTCTAACAGCTCCTCCAATTGTTCTTTCAACTTTTCAAGCTCTGCAGCTGACATACGATGCGGCGCCATCGAAATTGGACTAGTACCAAGTACTACGTCAATTGAGAACTCAACCTCTCTCTCGGGTGGTAAATCAAAAATATAATCTGGAAATACATCTGCAAAATCACGCACCACTGGCAACGCATCAACCTCATTCTTCACTTCCGCTCTCAACGAAGCAAACAAAGCAAACACGTCCTCTTGAGCCTTCACAGATCTTATCACTTCTCGACAACACATGAGCTTCGAACACAACTCTGGCTCCGGTCTTGGAAACATAACCGTCCTCTTACCGCAGTTGATATGAACACGATTAAATACTAACCAATTCATACCAAAGATAACGTCTATCCTGCTCCACGGAATGCAGACTAAATCCATTCCAAAGTGTCGATCAAGCATAGTGACTGAACAGTCAACACAGACTAGAGTAGTCGATACCGAACCACTCACAGGCGTTTCTATAGCCATGCGTCCCATCATATTCTCTACTCTAAGACCCAACCTCTTCACGCAATCCACAGAAATAACGAATGGGTAGCACCCGTATCAATAATAGCAGACAAAGGAGTATTATTGACAAAGCATGTACCTCTGATCAAGTTGTCAGCCTTCGCATCACCACCATCTAAAGCAAACACCTTTCCTCCAGCCGCTCTAGGCTTCTTACACACGTTGCTCTTATGACCCGCTTCTTTGCAGTTGAAGCACACAATACCCTTCTTGCACTGATCAGCTTTGTGGTTAGGATCACCACACTTGAAACATTTTCCATCATTCTTCGGGCACTCAAAGAAACGATGTCCCAGCTGTCCACACTTAAAACAATTCTTACCACCTCCAGCTTTACCACCACTGCTTCCACGAGTGAGGATACACTTCGTTTCCTCAAAACAGTATAAACAGTGTTTTCTTAACACATGTTATACAAAGGGTAATCTACACCTAATTGATCCAATGGATCGACCTGCTCTGATACCACCTATTGTAACACCCTAACCCTTAACCGCCGATTATTAACTTTAATAAAACAAAACGTTAAGGACATAGGAGTTACAACATAATGAAAACGCATTTTCATAAACATCAACGGATAAAAATATATATTTAATTCACATGCAGCGGAAAAAGAATAAACATAACATAGACGATACCCCTTCTATGCTCATACCCCTACTATATCCATGTTCACAAAATCGATTGCATCATTTTCTTTTGTTTTTCAAAACACATTACAACATCTCACATGTTTATACCAAAGACCAGTTCAAAACAGAAACGTGTGAAAAGACATCAAAACATGAAACACCAAATGCTGTCACAGCACATTTTCACCAATACCTCCTTGGAGTATTTTCATCATAACTCAAAAACTAGAAATCATTTTCACACCAAACCAAAGCCACTGGAAAGCTAACAAAATTATCTAAAACTTTCATGTTTACATCCAAAGCCAATTCTGTACTGATCGGTACCAGTTTTCGTTTCAAAATCGTAAAAGTTGTGCAGAAAATCAGGAAACTAACAGCATTAGAAAAACTAACATCCAAATCTACATCAGAGACTATTTGCCAAATATACATACACGTTCAGATACCCAAAGTGGTGTTACAACTATCAGAGCCCTAAACTCTAACTAGGATACAACACCTAGTACAAAAAGAGTAAGGATAGCTAAGCTATGCCCCCACCACTACGCAAGCTTCTAAACAGCAAAAGCTAATCCTCGACGATATGCTCGTCTTCCTGAAAATCTGGATCCCCAAAGATCCAGCACATAACACAAAACAGAGAGTGTTAGTATCACAACCAATAAACATGTATAAATAACACATTATTATACATAACTAAAACACAACACATAATCGACAAAACACAAAACTCATCAACCACACACGAAACTCAAAACCTCAACCCCACACGAACTCAGGATTCTCAACCCCACACGAACTCAGGATTCTCAACCCCACACGAACTCAGGTTTCTCAACCCCACACGAACTCAGGTTTCTCAACCCCACACGAACTCAGGTTTCTCAACCCCACACGAACTCAGGATTCTCAACCCCACACGAACTCAGATTTCTCAACCCCACACGAACTCAGGATTCTCAACCCCACACGAACTCAGGTTTCTCAACCCCACACGAACTCAGGTTTCTCAACCCCACACGAACTCAGGTGTCTCAACCCCACACGAACTCAGGATTCTCAACCCCACACGAACTCAGGTTTCTCAACCCCACACGAACTCAGGTTTCTCAACCCCACACGAACTCAGGATTCTCAACCCCACACGAACTCAGGTTATATCACTTAGCAATCATTATGCACACATAATTCTTCAAACACAAAACTCATCAATAACAATTATCACTTAACAACCTTTATGCACACATAATGTCACAAAAGATGCATGCCTCAAATGCATTCACTACTACATGTGGTACCAAATCATTTCGGATAAACTTATATCCTTATCAAGCTCTCTTGATAACCAAGCTCTCTTGGATTTCATTCGGATAAACTTATATCCTTACCAAGCTCTCTTGATAACCAAGCTCTCTTGGATTTCATTCGGATAAACTTATATCCTTACCAAGCTCTCTTGATAACCAAGCTCTCTTGGATTTCATATCCGCTCACGGATATCATCGAATAACCCGTTCCGGGTATCATATAATCATGAAATGCATGATGATTTACTTAGCAAATATATGATACTCTTATCACTATACATACTAACACAACTAATTATCAGCTCTCTGATAATTATCACAACAACAACAAACACAAATAACACAACTAATTATCAGCTCTCTGATAATTATCACAACAACAACAAATACGAACACTAGGCTCTCATGGCCATATCATAAGACACAACATGTATATACCCAACCATGTTCAGCAATCTCAAATAAACCAAGTACCCATATCAAACTCTCAAACACATAAGGGTTTCAAAGGAAAACCACACACTTCAATAACTTATCCATTTCAACATATTCATCACTTCTCACACCTTAGTCTTTAATATTACTAAGTCCAAATCCACTTTCAAAACCTTAGACACACTCTATTAGTTCTTAACAGCCATTTCAAACATTATATAACTCATACTCACACAACATAATGACCTTAACAAAAACCACCATTGTTAGGGTTTTACTCAAGCTTTTCTAGAACAACAACATCATTTTCGAAATACCCAAACATAGATAACCATCATATAACTTCAATTAAACATACCATCAACATCACTAAGCATCAAATGAACATAATATAATCATTAACAGCATTTCTATCAAAACCTAGACAAAGTGAAAGGAAGTTTGGGATGGAGAAATAGACATTCTCCCCTTCTCTATCACTTGTGAATAAGTAATACTACCTCTCTTACCTCAAAATCGACGAATCCACGAAGGTTCCAAGCTTTCTCTTGCTCTCTCTCGTGCCCTAGCTCCTCTTGCTTCTCACGTTCTCTTTTCTCCCTTCTCCTTCACGTTTTCAGCTTTCCAAAAGATAGTGAATAGTGTTTGGGAAAATCTTGTGATATCTCTTATAACCCAATCAATTAAATCATGGCCATCCATTCTTACTAACTCTCTCATAATCAATCCTAGCCATCCAATCCAATCCAAGCTCACTAAATCTCATCCACTTGATTATTACTACTCATAAACTCAAAAGCCCAATACTATTCACGCCTTAGGCCCAATTTCGCCCCAAACCTTAAAAACTCGATTACGAACTTATCCTTGCGCCACATAATTATTTATCGATTACGAGAAAATAATTTTAAAAGCCAAACAATAAAATAAAATATATAAAAATATAACATACGAAAATAGGGTCGTTACAACTGCAGAGTGCAGTGAAATCTCAACCACTAATTTGATTATACTAGACACAATCAAAATTATTAAGAAAACAATTGAATGACTGAAATGGTCACCGAACCAAGTTCAGTGGAAATTCACGGGAGAGAAACCCGATCCATTTTTTGACGGACGTGATGTTTATTTGAAGCCTTCTTGTTTACATTGCATAAACTATTTTCATTAGTTATATCCCTTCTTCAAGTGTCATTATTTTGAAGGAAACTAATTCTAAATCATTTCTTTTTTTTCTCTAGTGTATGATAGTAAATTATAGAACTTTATTCAGCAAACTATCATTAATCGATTCCAAAGTATTTTGAAGGGGATTCACCCTTATGCCCATTTAGATCTGGTTGACATTGTTGGAACAAAATGTATGAACAACTCTCTTTTGGGTTTTGATGATAACAAAGTGTTAAAAAGAAAATTGGAATTGCTAATGCTTGATTCTAAATGTGCAGAACCATGTACTTAAAGTCTAGTAATTAACATTGGTTATGGAAGAACAAGCTAAGAGCAAGAAGGAAAGCATAGAAGCTTATGTTGCAAGTATGAAGCAAAACTGTGTCTGAAGCAGCTTCTGAAGGCAGAGACTACGTCTGAAGAGTGCGTCTGAAGACTGAGTCTGAAGGTCAACAGAAGTCAACGTCTAAAGACTGAGTCTGAAGGTCAACAGAAGTCAACGTCTGAAGACTGCGTCTGAAGGTCAACGAAAGTCAACGTCTGAAGAATTGCGTCTGATGAACAGGATGAACAGTGCTTCTGAAGGGTGCGTCTGAAGAGAGCTTATGATGAACAGTTCCTGAAGAAGCTTCTGAAGTCTGAGTTCTTAAGGAAAAGCAGCTGTCACTGTCAGCATTAAATGACTGCAATGTCAGAACAGCTCAATGGAATAGTTGCCTCCTTCACAGAAACATTCTTCAGCTTTTAAGGAAAGTATTCAAACTTTGTGTGCTCTGTTTTCTGCAACTTACGCACACAATTTCAGCTGGACCTAGCCTCTACTTGCAACGGCTCTTTGCTAAATTTCTGGGCAATTCTCAACAGCTCTTTTATCCTCTAAAAAAGGGTGAAGATTTGAAGAAGAATCCTGCTAAGACTCAAGAAACTAAAAGACTGAAATTCTGCTCTGTTTTACGAACACAAAACTGTCAAAACTGAAAGTCAGCAAAAACTCTTAGAAATTCTTACAAACTACTCATCTTAGAATTTCTTAAGTTTAGAGTTTTAAACCTGAGTTGTATTTTGTAAACACCTCTGATATTTGATCAAGTGTTCAACTCAAACTTATTTTCTTTGTAAATCAGTTTGGTTCAAGTCTCAGCCTGTGTGCTTGAGCAATCCAGAAGTCTCTAACTAAGTGTTTGAGCAACTAGAAGTCTCTTAGCTTTGTGCTTTGAGCAGGGAAGTCTCTTAACTTTGTGTTTTGAGCATAGAAGTCTCTTAACTTTGTGTTTTGAGCATAGAAGTCTCTTGCTAAGTGCTTGAGCATTGGAAGTCTCTTAACTTTGTGTTTTGAGCAATTGTAATCAGTTGATTATAATTCAAATCTCCTGTAAGTGACAGGGGGACTAGACTACTTCCAGTTTGTGGAAGGAACTAGTATTAAAACCATTGTGTCTCTCTTTCCCTTTCTCTCATTTACCTTACCCGCTGCTATAACACTCTGAAAAAGGTTCAGAATCTGATTCTGAGCTTAACAATAAGTTTTGAGAAAGAAAAGAAACAGCCCACACAATTCAACCCCCCCCCCCCCTTCTTGTGTGTTTTTCTCACCTTCAGTTGGTATCAAAGCTCCGGTTCTGATATTCAATCACCTAACAGTGAGTCAGTGAGATCCTGAGAAAAACATGGCTTCCATCAGTTCCCCTCCACCCTCTCCTAGAAATCAAAGAGGTACCGGTACTTTTGTATCATATGACTATGGTACAGATGAAAGAAAATCTCGTTCACACAATAAACCTCCAATGTTTACTGGTGATCCAGAAAAATTCTCATGGTGGAAAAGCAAGATGTACAGCCACATCATTGGAATTGATGATTCCTTATGGGATATTATAGAAGATGGAATTTCTATTCCAGTTGATGAAGAAGGTGTAGCTGTTAACAGAAAAGGCCTGAGTGATGCTGAGAGGAAGATATACAGAAAGCATCACAATGTTAGAGGTATCATTGTGGATTCTCTACCTCACACTGAGTATCAGAAGCTGAGTGATAAATCAACAGCCAAAGCCATCTTCAAATCCCTCTGCTCTAACTATGAAGGTAACAAAAAGGTTAGAGAACCAAAGGCTAATATTCTTGTTCAGCAATATGAACTGTTCAGAATGAAGGAGGATGAAAATATTGAGACTATGTTCTCAAGATTTCAGACTCTGGTTTCTGGACTTCAGATTCTGAAGAAGAGTTATACTACTGCTGATCATGTGAACGAAATTCTAAGAAGTTCTCCATCTAAATGGAGACCCAAAGTGACTGCTATTGAGGAAGCTAAAGATCTAAATACTCTAAGTATTGAAGATCTTATAAGCTCCCTCAAAGTGCATGAACTGGGACTTAATGAAGATGATTCTGTTAGAGAGTCTAAGTCTATAGCACTGAAATCCAAAAGAAAGTCTGTAAAAGCTCTCAAAGCTATTGAATCTGATGAAGAACTTCCTGAGGTAAATTCTAAAGAAGATTCAGATGCTGAGGAGCTTGCAATGCTTTCCAAAAGATTTCAGTACTTAATGAAAAGACAGAAGAAATTCTCTAACAGAAGCAGCAACTTTAAAGGATCTGGTTCCAAGAGGGAAGATCAGAAGGGTTGCTACAATTGCAAGAAGCCTGGTCACTTCATTGCTGATTGTCCTGAACTTCAGAAGGACAAGTAAAAAGAGAAATCAAAGAAGCTCAGCTCTAAGTCAAGCAACTTCAGAAACAAACTTAAGAAGAGTCTTATGGCAACATGGGATGATCTTGACAATGATTCTGAGTCTGATGATGAAGAGGAAGCAAATCTGGCTTTAATGGCAACAACATTTTCTGATGCAGAATCATGTTCAGACTCTGATAATGAAGATGAGGTATATTCTGAACTTACACGTTCTGAACTGATTGAAACAGTTAAAGATCTTATGAACCACCTCAAAAGCAAGTTAGGTGAACTAAAATCTTTGAAAAATAAACATAACTTGCTGACTGAGGAGAATCTCAAACTTCAGAATCAATTTAATGAGATTGATGAAGAAGTTAGAGAACCCAGAGAAGTGGCTCATAAGAAACCTGAAGAAATTCCAAATGAACATGAAATTGCCCTTCAGGATTTTATTTTAACTGGAATCAATAGAAGTAAGGTTGCTTCTATGATTTATAACATTTACAGAAACAGAGGTGAAGGTATAGGTTTCAATAATGATTCATTCAATCTTTCAAATGAATCAAAAATACCACCCTGTTCTGAAAATATTGTGAAAGGCACTGAGGTGTGCTTTGTGCCTGCTTCTGACAGTTCTGAGAAACAGAATTTAACAGAAACTGAGACTACTAAGTCTGAAGTTCTGAACTGCTCAGAATCTAAAGCTTCTGAACCTAAGGGAAATATGAAGGCAAAATTTAAAACTTTGCCAAAATCTAAACCAAAAGGTCCTAAGCCTAATAGTATGAGAAAATCAGACTTTAAACCTGAAAATGTTCAGAGTCTGAAGAGTTCAGAACCTAAGACAAGTAAGTCTCAGAGTCTGAAAAATTCAAACTCAAATTTTACTAAGACTGGGTTTATGAAACCTTCAAAAACTACTAAACCAGTCTATTCTAAACCTTTCAAACCTCAAAATGTCAGACCAAAGGTGCACAAGAAACCTTATCCTTTCAAGACTAACCATAGAGGACCCATAAAAATATGGGTACCTAAGTCTGAGATAATTTATGTTGCAGATATGCTTGTCATCCAAAGAAAAGGAAAGGTCTTGGTACCTGGACAGTGGCTGCTCGCGTCATATGACAGGAGACAAGTCTATGTTCCAAACCCTGAACATGAAAGAGGGGGGAACTGTGGGGTTTGGAGGAAATCAGAAAGGAAGGATCATTGGTACTGGTAAGATAGGTAATTCGTCCCTGTCCATTGATGATGTTTGGTTGGTAGATGGACTTAGACATAATCTACTTAGCATAAGTCAATTATGTGATAGTGGTTATGATGTCCTGTTTAATAAGAACACTTGCACTGTAATCAACAACACAGATAAATATGTTGTGTTCAAAGGAAATAGGAAAAACAATGTTTATAAAATTAATTTTTCAGAACTGGTTGAACAGAAAGTAGTTTGCCTTCTGTCTGTGAGTGATGAGAAATGGGTATGGTACAAATGGTTGGGACATGCTAACTGGAGACTCATCTCTAAGCTTAGCAAGTTGCAACTGGTCAGAGGCCTGCCAAACATTGACTATCACTCAGATGCTCTGTGTGGAGCATGCCAAATAGGAAAAATTTCTAAAACATCTTTTAAATCCAAAAACATTGTTTCTACCTCAAGACCCTTAGAACTGCTTCACATTGATTTGTTTTGTCCTGTTGGAACAGCTTCAATCAATGGGAAGAAGTATGGGCTTGTAATTGTTGATGATTACAGTAGGTGGACTTGGGTTAAATTCCTTAGAACCAAAAATGAAACATATGATGTGATTAACAAATTCTGCAAACAAGTACAAAATGAAAATGACTTTAAAATTTTAAAAGTCAGAAGTGATCATGGTGGTGAATTTGAAAATGAACCATTTGAAAATTTTTGTGAAGATCATGGAATTCTCCATGAGTTCTCTTCTCCTAGAACTCCACAACAAAACGGAGTTGTAGAGAGAAAGAACAGATCTTTGCAAGAAATGGCCAGAACCATGATCCATGAATCCAAAATTGTAAAGTACTTTTGGGCAGAAGCTGTTAACACAGCATGTTATATTCAGAACAGAATCTATATCAGACCTATTCTGAATAAAACAGCATATGAACTTTTTAAAGGAAGAACCAAGCATTTCTTATTTTCATCAGTTTGGTTGTACTTGTTACATTCTGAACAATAAGATCTACCTAAAGAAATTTGATGCTAAGGCTCAAAAGGGTATGTTTTTAGGATACTCAGAGATATCTAAAGCATACAGGGTGTATAATTCTGAAACACATGTTGTTGAAGAATCAATACACATTAGATTTGATGATAAGAAGCCTGATAATAAAATACCAGAGCTGGTTGAGAGTTTTACAGATTTAAGGCTATCAGAAGAACCTTCAGAACCTGAACGAGTTCAGAGTCTGAAGAAAGTTCAGAAGCTCAAAATTCTGAAGAAACTGAAAAACTCTCAGATGCTGACACTCCTCCTGAAGCTAATCAAGATCAAAATGGTTCTGAACAAGCCCTTGATGATTCTTCAGAAGCTAATCCACGAAGAACCTCATTCAAGTACAAGTCTTCACATCTTGAGGAGCTGATCATTGGGAACAAGAACAGTCCAAGGAAGACCAGATCAGCATTCTGTCAGAATGAATCTTTGGTTGGACTTCTGTCAATGGTTGAGCCCACAACAACTGATGAAGCACTTGCAGATGATGGATGGATTGTTGCTATGCAGGAAGAACTGAACCAGTTTCAAAGAAATGATATCTGGGATTTAGTTGCAAAACCAAATAACAAGAACATTATTGGAACAAAATGGGTGTTTAGAAACAAGCTTAATGAACAAGGAGAAGTGATCAGAAACAAAGCAAGACTGGTTGCTCAAGGCTACAGTCAGCAGGAAGGAATAAACTACACTAAGACATTTGCTCCAGTTGCAAGACTGGAAGCAATTAGGTTACTTCTTTCCTATGCAGTTAATCATGATATCATATTATATCAAATGGATGTTAAGAGTGCTTTTTTAAATGGAGTTATTTCTGAAGAAGTGTATGTCAAACAACCTCCTGGTTTTGAAGATGTAAAACGTCCAGATTTTGTTTTTAAACTTAAGAAATCTTTATATGGTCTCAAACAAGCTCCCAGAGCTTGGTATGAAAGACTAAGTAATTTCTTACTTAAAAATGATTTTGTAAGAGGACAAGTTGACAATACACTCTTTAGAAAAACTCTTAAGAAAGACATCTTAATTGTGCAAATATATGTTGATGATATCATATTTGGTTCTACTAATGCCTCTCTTTGCACAGAATTTTCCAAGTTAATGCAGATGAATTTGAATTGAGCATGATGGGAGAATTGAAGTTCTTTCTTGGAATTCAAATCAACCAATGCATAGATGGAGTGTATGTTCATCAGTCTAAATACACAAAGGAGCTTCTGAAGAAGTTCCAGCTTGATGATTGTAAGCTGATGACAACACCAATGCATCCAACCTGCACCTTAAGCAAAGAGGACAATGGCTCAAAAGTAGATCAGAAACTCTACAGAGGTATGATAGGTTCTCTGTTATACTTAACTGCTTCTAGGCCAGATATTTTATTTAGTGTATGCTTGTGTGCTAGATTCCAGTCAGATCCTAGAGAATCTCATATGACTGTTGTCAAGAGAATCTTCAGGTATCTGAAGGGAACAACTAATCTGGGACTTCTATATAAGAAATCCTTAGATTACAAGCTAGTTGGATTCTGTGATGCTGATTATGCTGGGGACAGGATTGAAAGAAAATCCACCAGTGGAAATTGTCAATTTCTTGGTGAGAATTTGATATCCTGGGCCAGCAAAAGACAAGCAACTATTGCTCTGTCAACAGCAGAAGCAGAATACATCTCAGCTGCAAGTTGTAGCACACAACTGCTCTGGATGAAACATCAGTTGGAAGACTATCAGAGAAGGTTTGCCCAGACTTAATGATGTGCTACTGGTGGAAGGATTAACCTCTAACCTGATCAGTATCAGCCAACTTTGTGATCAAGAATTGAAGGTTAATTTCAACAAACTAGAATGTATTGTCACTGATCAGGAAGATAAGATTCAGATGAGAGGCTGCAGATCCAAAGACAACTGTTACTTGTGGGTTTCTGAAGAAGAAAGAAGTCTGACTTCTTGTCTTATGAGCTCAGAAGAGGAAGTCAAACTCTGGCACCAGAAACTGGGACATTTGCACTTAAAAGGCATGAAGAAAATCCTTAGTACTGAAGCTATCAGAGGTGTACCTAATCTGAAGATCAATGAGGACAATGTTTGTGGTGATTGTCAAATTGGAAAACAAACAAGAAAGTCTCATCCCAGATTAGTTCACCAGGTAACTACTAAAGTACTAGAACTTGTTCATATGGATTTGATGGGGCCTATGCAAGTAGAGAGTATTGGAGGCAAGAGGTATGCGTTTGTAATGGTAGATGACTACTCAAGATTCACATGGATTAACTTTGTTAGAGAGAAGTCTGATACTTTTGAAGTATTTAAAGACTTATGCATTCAACTACAAAGAGAAAAAGACTGTGGCATTGTCAGAATCAGAAGTGATCATGGCAAAGAATTTGAGAACAAGAGTTTTTCAGAATTCTGTGCTTCTGAAGGTATAAAGCATGAGTTTTCTGCACCTATCACACCTCAGCAAAATGGTGTAGTTGAGAGGAAGAACAGGACTTTAGCAGAATGTGCAAGGGTTATGTTGCATGCTAAGAAGCTGCCATATATGTTCTGGGCTGAAGCAATGAACACTGCATGTTATATTCATAACAGAGTTACTTTGAAGAAGGGAACCACTTGTACCTTGTATGAATTATGGAAAGGAAGAAAGCCAACTGTGAAATATTTCCATGTTTTTGGGAGCAGATGCTATATTTTGGCTGATAGAGAAAATAGGAGAAAGCTGGATCCTAAGTCTGATGAGGGCATATTCCTGGGTTATTCAGTGAACAGCAGAGCTTACAGGGTGTTTAATTCCAGAACCAAGGTTGTGATGGAGTCCATTAATGTGGTAATTGATGATCTGACTGCTGAGAAAGAAAGAAGTGAGCCTGAAGTTGTTCCAGAGTCTGAAGCTTCAGAAGAACAAACTTCAGAAGCAGAAAAGCATTCAGAGTCTGAAGAAGCAGAAGATCAACCAGATCAAGTTCCAAATGGTAAAGGGCCATCAATTAGAGTTCAAAAGGATCATCCTAAAGACTTAATCATTGGAAGCTTAGATCAAGGTGTCAGAACCAGGAGATCAAATGCTGCTGCTACTGATTCATGTTTTGTGTCAAAGTTTGAGCCTAAAAATGTGAAAGAAGCCCTAACTGATGAATTTTGGATTGAAGCCATGCAAGATGAGTTGAATCAATTCAAAAGGAGTGAAGTATGGGATCTGGTTCCAAGACCTGAAGGGTTGAATGTGATTGGTACTAAATGGATTTACAAGAATAAAACAGATGAAAATGGTACTGTTGTCAGAAACAAAGCAAGGTTGGTTGCTCAAGGCTATACTCAAGTTGAGGGACTTGATTTTGATGAAACCTTTGCACCTGTGGCCAGACTAGAGTCCATAAGACTACTGTTGGGTGTATCCTGCATTCTCAAGTTCAAGCTATTCCAGATGGATGTGAAGAGTGCATTTCTGAATGGATATCTGCAAGAGGAAGTGTATGTTGAACAGCCTAAGGGTTTTGTGGATCCTAAGTTTCCAGAACATGTGTACAAGTTAAAGAAGGCTTTATATGGATTGAAGCAAGCACCAAGAGCATGGTATGACAGATTGACTCAGTTTCTTGTTGCTCAAGGTTACAGAAAAGGAGGTTCAGATAAGACTTTGTTTGTGAAAGATGAAAATGGGAGTCTGATGATTGCTCAGATTTATGTGGATGATATAGTGTTTGGAGGGATGTCTCAGAAGATGGTCAAATTGTTTGTTCAGCAAATGCAATCAGAGTTTGAAATGAGTTTGGTTGGAGAGCTGACTTATTTTCTTGGTTTACAAGTCAAGCAAATGGAAGATACAATCTTCATCTCTCAGAGTAAATATGCCAAGAACATAGTGAAGAAGTTTGGAATGGAATCAGCTGCTCATAAGAAGACACCAGTTGCTACTCATCTGAAGCTAACCAAAGATGAACATGGAGTATCAGTTGATCAAAGTCAGTACAGAAGCATGATAGGGAGCCTATTGTATTTAACTGCAAGCAGACCTGATATCACTTATGCTGTTGGAGTATGTGCAAGATATCAAGCTGATCCTAAGATGAGTCATCTGACACAAGTTAAAAGGATCCTGAAATATGTGAATAGCACAAGTGACTATGGAATCATGTACTCACATAGTTCAAGTTCTGAACTGATGGGATATTGTGATGCTGACTGGGCTGGAAGTGCTGATGACAGGAAGAGCACCTCAGGAGGTTGTTTCTTTTTGGGAAATAATTTGATTTCATGGTTCAGCAAGAAACAAAACTGTGTTTCATTGTCAACTGCTGAAGCTGAGTATATTGCTGCTGGGAGTAGTTGTTCACAACTGGTTTGGATGAAACAGATGCTTGAGGAGTACAACATTAATCAAAAAACTATGACCTTATTTTGTGACAACTTGAGTGCCATCAACATCTCTAAGAATCCAATTCAGCACAGTAGAACCAAACACATAGACATCAGGCACCATTTTATCAGAAACCTTGTGGAGGATAAAGTTATTCAACTGGAACATGTAGCTACTGAAGAACAAGTTGCTGACATTTTCACAAAGGCCTTGGATGCTAAGCAGTTTGAAAACTTAAGGAGCAAGTTAGGTGTGTGCTTATATGAAGAATTCTAGCAATTAAAGCAAACTGGATGTGAGGAAGAAAGAGTACCTGCCAGCTTTGTTAGTACTAAGTGTGATGCTGTCTCTGATACTGAGTCTGAAGTTCAAACTGGGACAGTAGTTGAAGATGGTTGTGCAGTTTCCCTTCCCTATTTGAAGTCTGAGATTTGTCAGAATTTTGTGGCTAAAAAGGGGGAGAAAATCTTATGTTATGTGTTGGCTCTGATACCATGTGTTGCTGCTCAGAGAATTAGTTCAAATTCAGCTTTCAGTATTGTTCAGAAGATATTTGTGAAGCTCAGTATTCAGAACAAATATAACAAGAGCTGTCAAGATGTTATTGAGGGGAAGTATGTGTCTCAGGGGGAGTACAAGACTGGTATGGTCCTGAGTGTTTCTGTGATCCTGAGGTATGGTCCTGAACAATTGTGTGCAGCTCCTGAAGTGTTGGTTCAGATATGCTCTGATACCATAAATTCAGAAGTAAGGGGGAGTTTGATGTATGCTGAGTATATGCTGAGTTGCAGGGGGAGTGTGTGTGATGATCAGGAGTTGATCAGTAGCTCTGATATCTTGGAGTAGCTCTGATACCTTGTTTGTGGTGATCAGAAGTTGATCAGTACTTGGTGTTTGTGTGCTTCAGTAGCTGTTATGTTTTGTAGAACTGAAGCTGGTTTGTGTTATTCATAGTTGTGTCCGCTGCTTATGTTTATGCTATGATATATTATTGTGGAGTTCTTCATTGCTGAGTTGATTATAAGGGAGATTGAAGAACTTGGATGGTTTTAGCCAAAAATTTGCCAAAGGGGGAGATTGTTGAGTCTTTTGGTGTTGGCTGCATGTTTTGGCAAAACCAAAGTATTGAATAGAAGCATCTCCATATTTGAAACATTTCTTCAGTTGCAAGTTTTGTGTTTTGAAGCCGTTCAGGAGCTGAAAATGTCATCAGAAGCTGAATGCACTGTAGCACTTCAGAAGCTGAATTCAGGTTCTGATGCCAGCGTTGACTTCTGTTGACCTCATCAGAAGCTGGATTTGCTGGATTGTTTTTGCACGTATCTTGGGAGATTTAGCATGGAATTATCTTTGTATAATTACTTCTAGAAGGCTGGTTTAATTGGAGAAGATATCTTTGAAGATTTGATTCAAAATTATGAAAATTCATATTTTCTGTTTTAAATCCTTCAAAGATTGGATGCAGATTTATTTGCTACATTATTGGTTCAATCTTATTTCAGTAACAAATCAAATCAGAAGATTAGTTTTATTTTGCAAGACTGAAGGCTATATAAGGAGGAGGGCTGCTGCTATTCAAGACACGAATTTAGAGTTTAAGATCAGAGAATTGAGTCTTAGTGGTTTTTAAGCTTTTGCTTTATTTTTGTACGCCACTCATATGCTTTGAGTTGGTTTAGGATTGTTATTGAGTTGTAATTCATTCTAAGCCTCTAGGTACGAATGAAGTTGTGTTTTTGAAGTTTTCTAAAAAACATAGTGTTTTTGATTAAGGGTTTCAGTAACAGGTTTGTTACTTGAATAGGAAGTTAGTGGTTTCTAATACTCAACGTGTTGGGTAGAATTCAAGACTAGGAGGAAGTTAATTGCTTAGGCTGGGAACTGGGAGTCAGTGTCTTGAGTCATAAGGATTAATTCCTATAGTGGAATTCCTTCCTGGATTGGTATCCCCCAGAGTAGGAGGTGTTTACTCCGAACTGGGTTAACAAACCTCTGTGCCTTTTTACTTTCCTGCACTTTAATTTGCTGCCTGTGTGTGTTTGTGTTTGTGCTCTGTTTTGCAAATTATTGTGTCCTGTGTGTTGTTCAGAACCTGTTTGGTTCAGAACCTGATTTCTCTTTAGTATTGCCTGGCCAGAATTTCAAAAGTAAACAAGTATTAAGGCTCTGAGCTCAGAACATAAGTTAATTTCTGATTAAAATTAACTTATGAGAACAGTTTATTATCTCTTAGCCTCTGAATTAATTTTTGTGAGATACATTACTCTTTATTGAGTTGAAATGAATTTAAATAACTTGGATAAGACTCAGGGAGCTTACAAACCTCATCATCTGGATTATCAGACTTAGGGGGAGAGCTTACAAACCTCATACCATGAAGTCAGCTTGCTATTTACAATTCTGAGTGATAATTTCACCTTATTGTTTTAAGCTGAATTTAATTAACATGGATAAAACTCAAGGGGACCTCACATTGTGAATTATCAGACTTAGGGGGAGCTTGCAAACCTCATCCTGAAGTCAACTTGTTAATTAAAGTCAACAACAAATATGAAATTCTCACCTTTTTGATCTAAATTGAATTTAATTAACTTGGATAAAAATCAAGGGGAGCTTCCAAACCTCACCTTGTGGATTATCAGACTCAGGGGGAGCTTGCAAACCTCACACCCTGCAGTCAACTTGTCAATTAAATTAACAACAATTTTCTATTGATACTTGTGTTTGTCATCATCAAAAAGGGGGAGATTGTTGGAACAAAATGTATGCACAACTCTCTTTTGGGTTTTGATGATAACAAAGTGTTAAAAAGAAAATTGGAATTGCTTGTTGGAACAAAATGTGTTTAACAAGTCTCTTATAAAGTAAGGGGGAGATTGTTGAAACATTTATGTGTAAACATATCTCTCTTTATGGTTTTGATGATAACAAAGTGTTAAAGAGAAACTTGGTTATTTGCTAATGCTTTGTTCAAGTGATTTCAGAACCATGTGTTTCATGATTGATTATTAAGAATGGTTATGAAAGAACAAGCTAAGAGCAAGGAAGGAAAGCTAAGAAGCAAGGTTGCAAAGCTAGAAGGAAACTGGGTCTGAAGAAGTGCTCCTGAAGTAAGAGCTTCTGAAGTGGTCCTGAAGAAGTGCTCCTGAAGTAAGAGCTTCTGAAGTGGTCCTAAAGAAGTGCTCCTGAAGTAGAGCTTCTGAAGTGGTCCTGAAGTGGTGCTCCTGAAGTGCAGCTTCTGAGTCTGAAGGCAGCTTCTGAAGTCTGGGTGCTTCTGAAGAAGTCAACGCAAAGTCAACTCCTGAAGCCAGCTTCTGATCTGTACAACTGAAGCAGCTTCTGATGCACTGTTCACAGAGAAGCTTCTGAAGCTGATGTGGATTGGAAAGTGACCAGTACTGTGCGCATTTAATGCCTGGATGTGTCAGAACAACTCAATGGAACAGTTGTCTCCCTGACCCAAACATTCTCCAGTTTTTATGGTAGGCCATTTCAAAAATGGCAACTGCTCTGTTCTGTTTGATAAAGTGCAGCACACTTTTGCAGAAAGTCTAGCCTAGCTTGCAACGGCACTTTCCTCAAAATCAAGCAAATCTTCAACAGCTCTTTTCTCTCTATAAAAGGAAGAAGATTTGAAGAAGAAATTGTCTAAGACTCTTGAAACGTATTGCTGAACCTGCACTCTGTTTTCTGTCAAAAACTGTCAAGTTCATAAAAACTCTTAGAAATTCTTTAGTCTTGTAACTTAGAATTTCTTAAGGTTAAGAGTCTTAACTTGTGTTGTATTAAGAGAACACCTCTGATATTTGATCAAGTGTTCATCCCAAACTCCTTTACTTGTAAACCAGTTTGGTCCTCAAAGTCTCAGTCTGTATACTGAGCATTTGTAACCTCATTCCTTTGTGGTCTGAGTTAGAAGTCTCTTGTCTTAGTGACTTGAGCATTGGAAGCCTCTTCCTTGGTGGTTGAGCATAGAAGCCTCTTTCTTTGTGATTGAGCAACTGGAAGTCTCTTTCTTAAGTGATTGAGCAAGTGTAATCTTCAGATTATAGTGGAACTCTCTTGTTGGAAAGCAAGGGGACTGGACTACTTCTCACATTGAGAAGGAACCAGTATAATTTCTGTGTGTCTCTCTTCCCTTACCTCTTTAACTTGTTTAATCCGCTGCATTTAATTCTGATAACAGTTCAAAACCTGGTTCTGAACTAGTGTTAAGTCTTTGAAAAGAAAAAGAACAAGTTTTGAGTCACACAATTCAACCCCCCCCCCCTTCTTGTGTGTGTGTTTTTCTCACCTTCAGTTGGTATCAGAGCTCCGGTTCTGATATTAACACTTAACAGTGTGTTAGTCTTGATCCTGAGAAAAACATGTCTGATAGTGAAGATTCACCTCAACCACAACCCAGAAATCAAAGAGGAACTGGAACATCTGTTTCATATGATTATGGCACTAATGAAAGAAAATCCAGGTCACACAATAAACCTCCAATGTTTACTGGTGATCCTGAGAAGTTCTCATGGTGGAAAAGCAAAATGTACAGCCATATCATTGGTATAGATGATTCACTATGGGATATTATTGAAGATGGAATCACTATTCCAGTAGATGAAGAAGGTGTTGCTGTCAACAGAAGAGCTCTGAGTGATGATCAAAGAAAAATCTATAGGAAACATCACCATGTGAGAGGAATCATTGTGGATTCATTACCTCACACTGAGTATCAGAAGCTGAGTGACAAGTCAACAGCCAAAGCTATATTCACATCCCTCTGCTCTAACTATGAAGGTAACAAGAAGGTTAGAGAAGCTAAGGCAAATATTCTTGTTCAGCAATATGAACTGTTCAGGATGAAAGAGGATGAAAATATTGAGACTGTGTTCTCAAGATTTCAGACTCTGGTTTCTGGACTTCAGATTCTGAAGAAGAGTTATACCACAGCTGACCATGTGAATAAAATCCTTAGAAGTCTGCCATCTAAATGGAGACCTAAAGTGACTGCCATTGAGGAAGCTAAGGATCTGAATACTTTAAGTATTGAAGATCTTATAAGCTCCCTCAAGGTGCATGAACTGGGACTCAATGAGGATGAGTCTGTTAGAGAGCCAAAAACATTAGCTCTGAAGTCTAAAAGAAATCCTGCTAAAGCTTTGAAAGCAATTGAATCTGAAGAAGAGTTTCCTGAGGGAAATTCTGATGAAGATTCAGATGCTGATGAGCTTGCAATGATTTCTAAAAGGCTTCAGTATCTGATGAACAGAAAGAAAAAATTCTCTAACAGAAGCAGTAACTTTAAAGGATCTAGTTCTGGTTCAAAGAGGGATATCCAGAAAGAAAGCTGCTACAACTGCAAAAAGCCTGGCCACTTCATTGCTGATTGTCCTGATCTTCAGAAGGAAAAATCCAAGGAAAAAGCAAAGAAGTCCAGCTCAAAGTCCAGCAGTTTCAGAAATAAGCTTAAGAAGAGTCTCATGGCTACATGGGATGATCTGGACAATGAGTCAGAATCTGATGAGGAAGAAGCAAACCTGGCCCTGATGGCAACTGCATCTTCTGATGCTGAATCATGCTCAGATTCTGATGAAGAATATGAGGTATATTCTGAACTATCTAGATCTGAATTAATTGAAACAGTTAATGATCTTATGAGTCATCTTAAGAGCAAGTTAAAAGAAATTAAATCTTTGAAAAATCAAACTAACTTGCTGTCTGAGGAAAATCTTAAACTTCAGAATCAAATTTTTGAATATGATGAAGAAGTTGAAGAACTCAGAAAAGAGACTCATAAGAAATCTGAAGAGGTTCCTAATGAACAGGAAATAGCTCTTCAGGATTTCATGTTAACTGGGTTCAATAGAACTAAAATTGCCTCCATGATGTATAATATGATCAGAAACAAAGGTGAAGGCATTGGCTATGACTCATTTAAACCTTCAAATGAATTAAACTCACCTTTATGTTCTGAAAATATTTTAAAAGGCAATGGTATATGCTTTGTGCCTGCTTCTGATAACTCTCAGAAGTTGAAAGTATCAGAATCTGAGACTAAGTCTGAAGTTCTGAACAACTCAGACTCTGAAGCTTCTGAACCTAAGAGTAAGATGAAGGCAGATGTTAAAACCCTGCCCAAATCTAAGCCAAAAGGTTCTAAGCCTAAGAGTAAGAGGAAATCAGACTCTGAACCTGAACCTGTTCAGAATCTGAAGTGTTCAGAACCTGAAACTAGCAAGTCTCAGAAGCTGAATAAATCTGATTCAAATTTTTCAAAGACTGGGTTTATTAAAGCTTCAAAATCTATTAAACCAGTCAATACAAATCATTTTCAATCTCAGAATGATAGGCAAAGCAAGCAAAAGCAAACCAAACAGTTTTATGCTTCTGATTGTTTTAAGAAAGGCAAAACTGAAGCTTGCCTTGTGCCTGGAGTAAACAAAGTTAGAATTCTGAAGAGATCAGAACCAAAGAGCTCAATAGTTCAAACTCTAAAGGATTCAGAACCAAAGACTCTCAAGTCCCAGGTTCTGAAGAAATCTGAGTCCAAACCATTAAGAACTCAGGTTCTGAAGTATTCAAGTTCTGAAACTCAGACTTATTCAAGATACAAGGATTCATATCATAAATATCAGAACAAGTCTGAACATCATAACTTCAGACACAAGTTTAAAAAGCCAAAACCTTTCAGGACTAACCCCAAAGGACCCATGAAAATCTGGGTACCTAAGACTGAGATTATTTCAATTGCAGATATGCTTGTCATCCAAAGAAAAGGAAAGGTCCTGGTACCTGGACAGTGGATGCTCGCATCATATGACAGGGGACAAGTCTATGTTCCAAACCCTAACTCTGAAAGAGGGAGGAACTGTTGGGTTTGGAGGAAGTCAGAAAGGAAAGATCATTGGTACTGGTAAGATAGGTAATTCTTCCCTGTACATTGATAATGTTTGGCTGGTAGATGGACTTAGACATAATTTACTTAGCATAAGTCAATTATGTGATAGTAATTATGAAGTCCTGTTCAATAAGAACACTTGCACTGTAATCAGTAGCAAAGATAAGTCTGTAGTGTTCAGAGGCTGTAGGAAAAACAATGTTTACAAAATAAATTTTTCTGAACTGGTTCAGCAGAAGGTAGTTTGCCTTCTGTCTGTGAGTGATGAGAAATGGGTGTGGTACAAAAGGCTGAGACATGCTAACTGGAGACTCATCTCTAAGCTTAGCAAGTTGCAGCTGGTCAGAGGCTTACCCCAGATTGATTATCACTCAGATGCTTTGTGTTCAGCATGCCAAATTGGAAAATTTTCTAAAACTTCTTTTAAACCAAAGAACATTGTTTCCACCTCTAAACCTCTAGAACTCCTTCACATTGATTTGTTTGGTCCTGTTGGAACAGCTTCAATCAATGGGAAGAAGTATGGACTTGTGATTGTTGATGATTACAGTAGGTGGACTTGGGTTAAATTCCTCAGAACCAAAAATGAAACATATGATGTGTTTTACAAATTCTGCAAACAAGTACAAACTGAAACTGATTTGAAAATTTTGAAAATCAGAAGTGATCATGGTGGGGAATTTGAAAATGAACCATTTGAAAATTTTTGTGAAGACCATGGAATTCTCCATGAGTTCTCATCTCCTAGAACTCCACAACAAAATGGAGTTGTAGAGAGAAAGAACAGGTCTTTACATGAAATGGCCAGAACCATGATCCATGAGTCTAAAATTGCTAAGTACTTTTGGGCAGAAGCTGTAAACACAGCATGTTATATTCAGAACAGGATTTATATCAGACCCATTCTGAATAAAACTTCATATGAATTATTTAAAGGAAGAAAACCAAGTATTTCTTATTTTCATCAGTTTGGTTGTACATGTTACATACTGAACAATAAAATCTACCTAAAGAAATTTGATGCCAAGGCTCAAAAGGGTACCTTTTTAGGATACTCAGAGAGATCTAAGGCATACAGAGTGTATAATTCTGAAACACATGTTGTTGAAGAAGCTATACATATTAGGTTTGATGATAAGAAGCCTGGTAGTGAAATACCAGAGCTGGTTGAGAGTTTTGCAGATATCAGAATCTCAGAAGAGCCTTCAGAAGCTAAACCAGGTTCAGGTTCTGATGAAGGTTCAGAAGCTGAAAACAATGAAGACTCTGAGAAACTCTCTGAGAATGATGCTACTCCTGGAGCTAATCAAGACCAGCATGGTTCTGAACAAATCCCTGATGGTTCTTCAGAAGCTAATCCACCCAGAACCTCATTCAAATACAAGTCTTCACATCCTGAGGAGTTGATCATTGGAAACAAGAACAGTCCAAGAAAGACAAGATCAGCATTCACTCAGAATGAGTCCATGCTTGGCCTGCTATCCATGATTGAGCCTACAACTGCTGATGAAGCACTTGCTGATGATGGTTGGATTGTAGCAATGCAAGAAGAGCTGAACCAGTTTCAAAGGAATGATGTATGGGATCTTGTGGCAAGACCTGATCAGAAGAACATCATTGGAACAAAATGGGTGTTCAGGAACAATCTCAATGAACAAGGAGAAGTGATCAGAAACAAGGCTAGATTAGTAGCTCAAGGGTACAGCCAGCAAGAAGGAATAGACTACACAGAAACTTTTGCTCCAGTAGCAAGACTAGAAGCAATCAGGTTACTTCTTTCTTATGCTATTAACCATGATATCATATTGTATCAAATGGATGTTAAGAGTGCCTTCTTAAATGGTGTAATTTCTGAAGAAGTGTATGTCAAACAACCTCCTGGTTTTGAAGATGTTAAATATCCAAATCATGTTTTTAAACTTAAGAAGTCTTTGTATGGTCTGAAACAAGCTCCCAGAGCTTGGTATGAAAGGCTAAGCAACTTCTTAATTAAAAATGGTTTTGTAAGAGGTCAAGTTGACAATACACTCTTTAGAAAAACTGTTAAGAAAGAAATCTTAATTGTGCAAATCTATGTTGATGATATCATATTTGGTTCTACTAATGCCTCCCTTTACAAAGAGTTTTCAAAGTTAATGCAGGATGAATTTGAAATGAGCATGATGGGTGAGCTGAAATTCTTTTTGGGAATTCAAATCAACCAATGCAAAGATGGTGTTTATGTTCATCAGTCCAAATACACCAAGGAGCTTCTGAAGAAGTTCCAGCTGGATGATTGCAAGCTGATGACAACACCAATGCATCCCACCTGCACCTTAAGCAAAGAGGACAATGGCTCTAAAGTAGATCAGAAGCTGTACAGAGGTATGATAGGTTCTCTCCTATACTTAACTGCTTCTAGGCCAGATATTTTATTTAGTGTATGTCTGTGTGCCAGATTCCAATCAGATCCTAGAGAATCTCATATGACTGCTGTCAAGAGAATCTTCAGGTATCTGAAAGGAACAACTAATTTGGGACTTCTGTATAAGAAATCTCTAAATTATAAGCTAGTTGGATTCTGTGATGCTGACTATGCTGGGGACAGGATTGAAAGAAAATCCACCAGTGGAAACTGTCAGTTTCTTGGTGAGAATCTGATATCCTGGGCCAGCAAGAGACAAGCAACCATTGCTTTGTCAACAGCAGAAGCAGAATACATCTCAGCTGCAAGTTGTAGCACACAACTTCTCTGGATGAAACATCAATTAGAGGATTATCAGATTCATGCAGACAATATTCCTATTTATTGTGATAATACTGCTGCTATATGTCTGTCTAAAAATCCAATTCTGCATTCTAGAGCCAAGCACATAGAAATAAAACATCATTTTATAAGAGATTATGTTCAGAAGGGTGTTTTAGATATTCAGTTCATTGATACTGATCATCAATGGGCTGACATATTCACAAAACCCCTAACAGAAGAAAGATTCAATTTTATTAAAAAGAATTTGAACATGCATTTTATCTCTTGAAAAAGTGCTTGAATCTGACTGAAATCCTTGATTCTGAGTTTATCATAAGCTAAGACTTATCAAACACTCATCTTCTGAGAGTTTGAATAAATTTAAGCCTGAAAAACTTCAGAGTCTGAAGGATCAGAACCTGGATTTTCTGACTTCTGAATCTGATAAAAATCTAAAGTTGGTCAGAATCTGATAAGTATAGCTATGGGCAATGATGGTTAAAGCTTTGAAAGTTATACTCTAATCCTCCCAAAGTCATCAATTTAAAAATGTGATTGTCTGCTCTGATATTCAATGATCAAATTGCTTGACAAACAATTTTCAATTGGTATCAGTTTGTTTTCAAACTATTTAAGCACAGACACATTTTTTAAATGCTCAAAGTGTTTCAGACATGTTCAGTCTTAAGAACTTATTTTGTCTTGGTATCAGCACTAAAATGTATTTTGGTATCAGACTCTGAGGTAAACCTTCATGTTTTGAAATCAGGTTCTGATACAAGTTCATCAGTCTTAACAACTGTATTTTGGTATCAGACTCTGAAATAAAATTTTCAATTGGTATCAAGCTCTGAGATATCTTTTCAGTTGGTCTATAATCTGAACTATTTTGTTTTAAAAATGAGTTAGACCTGCTCTGATCTGAACTATTTTCTTTAAACCAGCTCAGATTTGCCCTGATACCTTCTTGCAAGATTTGCTCTGATACCTTCTTGAGAAGTTTTGCTCTGATACTGAACACTATTTGGTTATTTTGCTCTGATACTGAACCTTTGTACTGAACAAGTCATGTCTGAACACAGAATGACCTGGTCAGAAGCTCCAAACTTTTTCTGCTTCTAAACAGCATTCTATCTTTAATGCAAGTCATATACTCATTGAAAATCAAGTAGGCTTTGATGATTATCCTTGCTGCTTGGTTATCCATATGATTGCATAAATATCTCACAAATTTTTGTTCAACCCCCCCCCCCCCCCCCCCCCCACCTTCACTCTGAATCCTTTTGAAATGTTTTTTAAACTCTTTAAAAAAGGGGGAGACTGAACTGCTTTGATACATGCTTTCAAACTCTTTTAAAATCCTTTTCTGCTCTGATACAGATATATTTTCAAACTCTCTTGACAAAGGGGGAGAAATTTTCTGTGTTGGGGAGTAAGTAAAACTTTTTGTTGATGACAAAAGGGGGAGAAAAGTAAAACAAGTATTAAAGCACCTGAGCTCAGAAATAAGTTAAAATTGTCAGAAGTTAAGCCTATTAAGCTCTGATACAGTTGTTTATCTGATACAATTGGTTAGCTCTGATACAATTCTGATTGAATTTAACTTATGAGAACTGTTTTTAAATTCTTAGCCTCTGAATTGAAATTTATGCTCTTATGAATTTGAAATTAGGCTCTGATACCTTTCTGTGAGATATATAACTCTTAGTGAGTAAGATGAATTTAGAATAACTTGGATAAGACTCAGGGATCTTACAAAACTCATCCTGTGGATTATCAGACTTAGGGGGAGAGCTTACAAACCTCAGAACCTGAAGTCAACAAGTTATTTTAAATTCTGAGTGTAAATTTCATTATATTGTCTTAAGTTAAGCTTAATTAACATGGATAAGAATCAAGGGGAGCTTACAAACCTAACCTTGAGGATTGTCAGACCTAGGGGGAGCTTACAAACCTCTCCTGAAGTCAGATTGTTAATTAAACTCAACAACAATTCTGAAATTTTCACATTTGTGTTTTTAACTGAACTTAATTAACTTGGATCAGACTCAGGGGGAGCTTACAAACCTCACACCCTGTAGTTAACTTGTTAATTAAGTTAACATCAATTTTCTGATTTAATACTTATGTTTGTCATCATCAAAAAGGGGGAGATTGTTGGAACAAAATGTGTTTAACAAGTCTCTTATAAAGTAAGGGGGAGATTGTTGAAACATTTATGTGTAAACATATCTCTCTTTATGGTTTTGATGATAACAAAGTGTTAAAGAGAAAATTGGTTATTTGCTAATGCTTTGTTCAAGTGATTTCAGAACCATGTGTTTCATGATTGATTATTAAGAATGGTTATGAAAGAACAAGCTAAGAGCAAGGAAGGAAAGCTAAGAAGCAAGGTTGCAAAGCTAGAAGGAAACTGGGTCTGAAGAAGTGCTCCTGAAGTAAGAGCTTCTGAAGTGGTCCTGAAGAAGTGCTCCTGAAGTAAGAGCTTCTGAAGTGGTCCTGAAGAAGTGCTCCTGAAGTAGAGCTTCTGAAGTGGTCCTGAAGTGGTGCTCCTGAAGTGCAGCTTCTGAGTCTGAAGGCAGCTTCTGAAGTCTGGGTGCTTCTGAAGAAGTCAACGCAAAGTCAACTCCTGAAGCCAGCTTCTGATCCGTACAACTGAAGCAGCTTCTGATGCACTGCTCACAGAGAAGCTTCTGAAGCTGATGTGGCTTGGAAAGTGACCAGTACTGTGCGCATTTAATGCCTGGATGTGTCAGAACAACTCAATGGAACAGTTGTCTCCCTGACCCAAACATTCTCCAGTTTTTAAGGTAGGCCATTTCAAAAATGGCAACTGCTCTGTTCTGTTTGATAAAGTGCAGCACACTTTTGCAGAAAGTCTGGCCTAGCTTGCAACGGCTCTTTCCTCAAATCAAGCAAATCTTCAACAGCTCTTTTCTCTCTATAAAAGGAAGAAGATTTGAAGAAGAAATTGTCTAAGACTCTTGAAACGTATTGCTGAACCTGCACTCTGTTTTCTGTCAAAAACTGTCAAGTTCATAAAAACTCTTAGAAATTCTTTAGTCTTGTAACTTAGAATTTCTTAAGGTTAAGAGTCTTAACCTGTGTTGTATTAAGAGAACACCTCTGATATTTGATCAAGTGTTCATCCCAAACTCCTTTACTTGTAAACCAGTTTGGTCCTCAAAGTCTCAGTCTGTATACTGAGCATTTGTAACCTCATTCCTTTGTGGTCTGAGTCAGAAGTCTCTTGTCTTAGTACTTGAGCATTGGAAGCCTCTTCCTTGGTGGTTGAGCATAGAAGCCTCTTTCTTTGTGATTGAGCAACTGGAAGTCTCTTTCTTAAGTGATTGGGCAAGTGTAATCTTCAGATTATAGTGGAACTCTCTTGTTGGAAAGCAAGGGGACTGGACTACTTCTCACATTGAGAAGGAACCAGTATAATTTATGTGTGTCTCTCTTCCCTTACCTCTTTAACTTGTTTAATCCGCTGCATTTAATTCTGATAACAGTTCAGAACCTGGTTCTGAACTAGTGTTAAGTCTTTGAAAAGAAAAAGAACAAGTTTTGAGTCACACAATTCAACCCCCCCCCTTCTTTTGTGTGTGTTTTTCTCACTTTCATTGCTAATGCTTGATTCTAAGTGTGCAGAACCATGTACTTAAAGTCTAGTAATTAACATTGGCTATGGAAGAACATGATAAGAGCAAGAAGGAAAGCATAGAAGCTTATGTTGCAAGTATGAAGCAAAACTGTGTCTGAAGCAGCTTCTGAAGGCAGAGTCTGAAGACTGCGTCTAAAGAGTGTGTCTGAAGACTGAGTCTGAAGGTCAATAGAAGTCAACGTCTGAAGACTGAGTCTGAAGGTCAACAGAAGTCAACGTCTGAAGACTGCGTCTGAAGGTCAACGAAAGTCAACGTCTGAAGAAGTGCGTCTGATGAACAGTGTGTCTGATGACAAGTGCTTCTGAAGGGTGCGTCTGAGACCTGCGTCTGAAGAGAGCTTCTGATGAACAATTCCTGAAGAAGCTTCTGAAGTCTAAGTTCTTAAGGAAAAGCAGTCGTCAGTGTCAGCATTAAATGCCTGCAATGTCAGAACAGCTCAATGGAACAGTTGCCTCCTTCACAGAAACATTCTCCAGCTTTTAAGGAAAGTATTCAAACTTTGTGTGATCTGTTTTCTGCAACTTACGCACACAATTTCAGCTGGACCTAGCCTCTACTTGCAACGGCTCTTTGCTAAATTTCTGGGCAATTCTCAACAGCTCTTTTATCCTCTATAAAAGGGTGAAGATTTGAAGAAGAAAACTGCTAAGACTCAAGAAACTAAAAGACTGAAATTCTGCTCTGTTTTACGAACACAAAACTGTCAAAACTGAAAGTCAGCAAAAACTCTTAGAAATTCTTACAAACTACTCATCTTAGAATTTCTTAAGTTTAGAGTCTTAAACCTGAGTTGTATTTTGTGAACACCTCTGATATTTTATCAAGTGTTCAACTCAAACTTATTTTCTTTGTAAATCAGTTTGGTTCAAGTCTCAGCCTGCGTGCTTGAGCAATCCAGAAGTCTCTTACTAAGTGTTTGAGCAACTAGAAGTCTCTTAGCTTTGTGCTTTGAGCAGGGAAGTCTCTTAACTTTGTGTTTTGAGCATAGAAGTCTCTTAACTTTGTGTTTTGAGCATAGAAGTCTCTTGCTAAGTGCTTGAGCATTGGAAATCTCTTAACTTTGTGTTTTGTGCAATTGTAATCAGTTGATTATAATTCAAATCTCCTGTAAGTGACAGGGGGACTAGACTACTTCCGGTTTGTGGAAGGAACTATTATAAAAACCATTGTGTCTCTCTTTTCCTCTCTCATTTACTTTACCCGCTGCTATAACACTCTGAAAAAGGTTCAGAATCTGATTCTGAACTTAACAATACAATTCAACCCCCCCCCCCCTTCTTGTGTGTTTTTCTCACCTTCAGACATAAAGTTGGTGAATATGAGTTCACAACAACTGCATCATTAAAAACCTTAACATGAAAAACTTAGTGAGGTGAAACTAATGCAATTAGACAACACAAGCAACTAGCAAACTTATAAAACAATAATCCCACCAACAACGAAGGTAAAATCCAAAACCTAACAAAGTGTCATACCCCATTTTTTGACTTATATTTTTGTGTGTTTTATCTTTTATTATTTTTATTACTTATTATTACTTTTTATTATTTCATTCTTGTTATAGTATTTTATTTGCATTTTTATTATTATCATTATTAGCATTTCCATTATCCTTAATATTATTAATGTTAGTGTTATTCTATTTTTCTTTAATAATATCATTATTATCTTTTACTACTATTAAGGTTTTATTTTAATTAGTATTATTAAGTTTTTATCCTTTTTTATTTATTATCATCATTTTCATTATTATTGTCATTTACTATTTTCCTTATTTTCATTATCATTTGCATTTTGCATTTTTATCATCATTATTATTATTATGTATTATTATTATTTCTCCATTTTACCTTTTTATTTTTAAATACAAAAATCAAAAAAAAGTGGAGCTCGCAGTGCGAAATAACCTTCGCACGGCGACCTCTGCGAAATTTTCTGCAGAATTTTATGTATTGGTTTATCCTTTTTGCTTTCAACTACAATTGTTATTCTTAGTATTATTACTATTATTATTGCTGTTTTGTGACTGATTTGGTGCAGCAAGGCAAGAATTAATATGTGACATTAAAGGTAAAAGGAAAGAGGGATTTTCTTCCAACCTATCATGTGATCAAACAAATTGGCTGCCCTTGGTCAGCTATTGTCCCTCCAAATTGACCCCTCACCCAACCTAAGCTTGCCAGCCAGCTGCTTGATCCCTTTCCTTCCCTTTTTCTCTGCCAAAACCAGTCAATCACAAGTGGTTTTTGTTGCAAAAAAGCTGTTTGATGTGCCCTGTTTTGAGCTGGATTTCTCCTCCCACACATAAGCCCACATGCTCATTTTGCTTCCCCCAATCTCCCTGTACATGGCAGTACACGTTTTGATTGTTTGACCTTCCAAGATTGCAAGGATTGATCCCAAGAATCACCCCTTTTGCAGCTGCCCTGTTTTACAGTTTTTATCATCATTACCTTCTAGAATTAATGGCATTTGTGGCTGAGATCAGTCAAGACCTTGCCCCTTGGCACAAGGCAAAGCAAGTTCTATCCTTTAGCATTAAATGCAAAGTGTTTTAGCCTGGATTTAGCCCACAAACCAGCTAGAATCTAGAGATTTACCATCATTACATAGATTTGCATTTTGGCCTATAAAAGGAATGCCAAGGCCCAAGGATTTAACACAATCAATAGACCAATTCAAAGAGCCAATACACACGAATCCACACAAAAAAACCACCACATTGCAACACCAAATCAGTTCATACACAAAGCCAACATCAATTAGAACATTGTTCTTAACCCTCAATCAAGCAAGCAAGCCACTTCCAAACTCTTGCTCAAGCATTGCTAGGAGTTCTGTAAGTCTCCTATAACCCTTCTTTTTTATTGTGTTTGCTGTTTGCATATCTTGCTTTGTCCAATTTCACTTTGTGCACAAAAACCTCTTTTGAAACTCAAAAGGGACCTCAAAGGGGCCAAACCTTAAAACTGTGTTTTTCCACCCCATTTTCTTCCATTTTGTCAAGCTTTTTAACCTCCTTTGGGTTCTGAAGCTTGCTTAGAAGCAGTTTCTGAACTTCTGTTCAGAAACAGCTTCTGAGTTTGAAAATTTACATGCTTCGCAGAGCAAAGTATTGCTCGCACTGCGAACACACCAGAACCTGACTTCGCAGAGCCAAGTTCTGGTTGCTCTGCGAAGTATGTGAAACTCAGAACATGAATCAGGCATTCAAATGTCAAATTTTTGGGATTCCAGCCCTTGATTCAGAACCTAAAGAGGGTTAAAACCATTTTTGTCCAAACCCAATTCATAATCATGCACAAACTTTGAAGATTTCATAAGTTCGTGCGACAAATTTTGAGTAACTTGTGAAACAAGTTATGTTCTTAATTTTTTCAAAAACCAAGTTTGAGCAATAAGCTAAAGTTCGTCTTTTTCAAAACAAACTTGAACAACCATGTTGTTCATGATTTTCAACCCAAACGCGAACTTAAGCCGAACTTGCACATTCTTTAAATTAAACTCGAATTGAGCCGAACTTGTGAACTTTCCAAATTTGTGTATGTTTTATGATACTTGTTCATCATTCAAACTTGAGCTACGCTCGTTCTTGAGTTTCGATAGCTTAAGTAACAAGCAATGTTCATGATTTTAATAAACTCGAACAACAAACTTGTTCGTGATCCCCTTCTTTTTACTTCTCCTTTTAAGGCATTTTTTTGGTTCCCTTTGAGATTCCTTAGAGTCCCGACCAAACCAAACTTGAATGAAACGGGAATGGCTTGACGTATGTCTCCCCAAACCTCGGTTGCACGAATGCGTGACGTATGTCTCGTCGCTCGGGCAACCGTCATTCCACCCTTGACGCGTCTAGCACGCTCAACCTTCCCTTGGCCCCCTTGTGGCCATTTTTTACCCTTTTCTTGGCCCTCGTGGTCAATCCGAACCTTTCGCGCCCTTGCGCGTTTATTTTCAAGCTTTTTTACGCCCCTGTGTGTTCGTTTTTATTTATTCAAAACATTCACGCCTTGCGCGAGTTTATCGCCTAGCGTCCACCTTTCACCATTTAAAACTTTGTACGTCTTCGTACGTTTTAAAAACCTTTGTTCAAGTCCGAGTGCAAAATCTTTTTATCAAATCATTTATCTTTTATGCATTGTCGTCAATGGCCAGTTCGGCAGCAACCCGAACAGTTGACATTTACTTTCATTACTTTCTTTCAAACTTTTTCGCTCGGACGCGATCAAATCTTTTTTAACTAAAACGAACCAACATACAAACTTTTTCTACCAAAGAACTACGTACGCTTTGAATTCTCCGACTACCGGGAGATACGTAGGAGCAAGATCAACATCTTGTCAAGCCCGTTAATAAAAAACCTGTTTTTCCCTTTTCGTTCGTTTTTATCTCTTTCTTCATCTCACATTATGTTTTTTATATTTCCTTTTATACATGTTTAAACACGCAAGTAAAACATCGAAGCATTTTAAGCCTAAGCCGACTAAGAGGTTCCCGTTGAGTACAACGGATGTGAGGGGTGCTAATACCTTCCCCTCGCATAATCGACTTTCGAACCTAAAATCTTTTCTCAAGGTAATTTAGAACTTTTTTCCTTTTTTCCCCGAAAAATTAAAAGTTCAGTCGTAATTTAGAATTAGTGATTCAATGCTAGTCAATAGCTTGACATCCGAAATTCGACGCGACAGAAATGGCGACTTCACTGGGGACCGTGCATTAAACACTTTGTTTGTGCATAAACGAGTCAAGCCTATCTCAGTCGGCTTTTAGGCTAATTTGCTTCATTTTACTTGCGTGTTTATATTTTCTTGTCATTTACTTGTTTATTCTTTATGCTTTACCTTTATATATCATTTTGCTTCATATTCATATCTCAATTGTGGGGGTTACTTGAGCGATGTTACTCCACATTGTTCGAGTTAATGCCGGACGTGTGAGGCTCTCTACCCGAACTCGAGAGAAAACTAAGTTAGAAGGAGGTTGTGTGCGGAAGCCCGCGTTGACGTATGTCCGTGAGGTAGGATGCCCAACCCCGCTTAGACGAGATTTTCATATGGAATTAATTGAAGTCATGTCGACGTATGTCCATAGACAACCCTAATTCCATATAAGGTCAATGACTCTAGGGACCTCTTCTTAGGAATCTTACCTTTAGAGCCTACACGTGAGGATGGGGGAAATTTTGAACCTACATATCACACCCATGCATATCATACATTTACATTCATGGAAAATAATTTTCGCATATCACTTTGCTTTATAGGAATTTAAAAAGAACAATCAAATATTAGCAAAAAGAAATATGGATTCCGGAAATAAAAGTACGCTCGCTTTCAAGGTTAAAGCTCCTAGGGTGGAAAGTTTGTTAGCCTTAAGTAAGAAGCTCTCTCCGGTCAACAAGGGTATTTTTGAAGCAAGCTATGGGTTAATACTTGATCTCCTACCCGTGAGGATAGATTCAACGGCCTTAACCACTTTGGCACAATTCTTTGACCCACCACTCCGGTGCTTTACATTTCAAGATTTCCAACTAGCTCCAACATTGGAAGAATTCGAGAAGATCTTGGGTTGTAGCATGAAAGGTCGGGAATTATATCTAGGTCCCGGGAAAGACCCCACATTGGAGGCCATTGCCGAATCCTTATACCTTGATGTCCAAGAAGTAGCATCTAACTTGGAAATTAGAGGGAATGCTAGGGGATTCACAAGAAAGTTTTTGGAAGCCAAAGCTCGGGATTTACTAGCCAACAAAGAGGTAATGGCATTCAACGCCATCTTAGCCCTCTTAGTCTACGGGATTGTTTTATTCCCCAACATGGATGATTTCGTAGACTTTCCGGCTTTAGAGGTATTCATGATTAAAAATCCGGTTCCCACAATTTTGGCGGATTTTTATCACTCCCTCTACTCTAGGCATGAACAAGCAAGGGGACGCAAGATTTCTTGTTGCACTCCTTTAGTGCAAATTTGGATGATGTCCCACATGCCAAGAAACCGAGACTTTGTGGAAAACCGGGCCAAGCTCAAATGGTCACAACGGATGACGACCCTCGCCGCGAAGGACATCCATTGGTTTTCTCCAAATTTAGAGGACCCGGAAATTATCCTCAGTTGCGGGGACTTCCCGAATGTACCCCTCATTGGTACTAAGGGATGTATTAATTACAATCTGGTCCTCTCTCTCCGACAACTAGGTTTTTCAATGGAAAACAAACCTAATGACCTTTTGTTGGAAGCTTTCTTTTTAAGGGAAGGCGATCAAAACCCGGCATTGCTAGAAAGAATCCAAGGGGCGTGGAGCCAAGTGCACAAAGGAAGGGTCGGCAAGAGGAATTGTGTCGCCAAACCCCTTTATACTCAATGGGTGAAGGAGAGGGTTAAAACAATCAAATTACCCTTTGTGGTCATATGCCCTCCAAAACTTCCTACACCTAAACCTATCACAATCATTCCCAACCAAGAAGCGGAGGAACTCAAAGCTAAGATTCGAGAGCTCCAAAACAAAAACGGAGACTTAGAATTAAAGCACCTCCAAGCTTTGGGAGAGATCACTAGGACTAAGAGAGATCGCGATGAAGTAACAAACTCCCTCCTAGTATGCCAAAAACGGCTAAAGATCTCCGAAGGGAAGAGAAATTGGATAGGAGGCGGCTTGGTTAGTGCGGATGCCAACCTTGTGGCCAAGGATGAAGAGTTGGAAAGAATCTTGCATTCCAACCAAGAGCTCAAGAAGTTCGGCGAGCTAGCTATCGAAGCTCAACGGAAATGGAGGTTGAAGTTTCAAGAGAAAAATCAACAGCTCCAAGAAGTGGTCAAAGACTACAAAGAACAGCTTCAAGCCGAACGCGTCCAACGGCAAAGACATGAGAGCCTTTCTCATCAAGGGAAGCTACATTGCAATCGCCTCGAGGCGGACATCAAGAAATTCGAAGAATACTTCGATAAGATTGCAAGAGAGCATGGAAATCACATTGCACGACTCCTTGATGAGATTAGGCATGCAAATATCCAGCTAGCCCAACGCAAGGCAAGTGATTGAGTTTGTATGGCAAGATGCCCTCCCAGACTAAGTGAGGACTTCACTAGATTAGTCGCATTCTCAAACTTAGTCATCGCCGAGCTTCCGAAGAGACTTGCAAAGGCCGAGATGGTCATGCCATACTTTGTCATCCCTACGGAAAATCAGGAATTTATGAAGTTTTGCAAGGACACATTAGATTTCTATAGGGAGGAAATAGGCAAGGCCGAAGGCGAGCGGCTATTTGATTGTATTAGCATTAGTTACACTTTGTAATCTCAATTGTTATTCAATCAAATATATTTTGACAATGTTAATCTTCCGACTCCTAATACTTTTAATTGCCTAATATTAATTGCACACTTTTTTAATTTCCTTATAAAGCAAAGCAAAAAAAATTTTCATGCATACATCATTCATTATCATGCATACGGTCATCCTCGAGTCCAAACTCATTTCCCTTTTCTTCCTCTCAGGATTTCTT